>JAYESA010000045.1:812500-978405 GCA_036927795.1 Iris macrosiphon | reverse complement strand
GGATTACGCGAGAAGCCAATGGCCGACTGAGGGCCTCTCCGGCGACTCCTCCTGACCTACGCAAATATCTAGTCCAGAAGCGTAAAGAGAGGGGACCTTCCAACATGTCTATTACGCCTCCTAGCGAGCATCATTGTAATAGCCACAGGGTTGTGATTAATTGCTGCTGTCCCAAAACAAAACGATCGGTCTTCGACCGATTGGGCTACTCTCTGTCTTTCCAGGGAGAGGAACCCGCGCATGCGCCTGTAAACATGGCCTCACACATGCGTAGAGGAGGATCGAGTTCAAGACGTCATCCCTCCAAGCCGCCAAAGAGCTGGGGGTCGAATCCCTGGAAGCTTTCGGTGACTCTCTGCTTATCGTCAATCAAGTCAGAGGGATATATGAAGTCCGGAATCCAGACCTCATCCCCTACCACCAAGCAACGGTCGAGATAGCCATAACCTTCAAAGGATTCTTCCTGGAGCATGTACCTCGATCTCAGAATCTGGAAGCCGATGCCCTAGCCAGTCTAGCTGCAGACTTGGCCACTCCCATAAGAAGGCAGGATTCGGTAATCCTCTTTAACAGAGACTTATTCTGTGTGAAGAACAACCTTCACATAGAATGCAGCCGTGCTGTGAACACAGATCTTCCCAGAAAAGACTGAAGAAGTCCCTTCATAGATTTCGTCGCATACGGAATCTTGCCGGAGGACCCCAAAGAAGCAGTGTCCGTCAAACGACGATCATTACGCTTCTACTATGATGCGTCTGCACAATGCCTGTATCGCCGGACCTACGACGGACTACTGTTGAGATGCCTGTCTAACGACGAAGCACAGCAGATTATCCGGGAAGCTCACGACGGCATATGCGGAGCGCACCAACCCGGTCCTAAGCTACAGGATCGCATCAGGAGAATGGGCTATTATTGACCTACTATGATCACAGATGCGATACGGTATGCAAGACAATGCAGAGCCTGTCAGGTTCACGCAGACTTCATACACCAGCCGTCTGAGCATCTACATCCTATAGTTGCATCCTGGCCTTTTGAAGCATGGGGAATAGACGTCATTGGTCCCATTCACCCGTCTTCTTCCAGAGGTCACCAGTTCATACTGGCCATCACGGACTACTTCTCCAAATGGGCAGAGGCAATCCCTGTCGCTGAGGTAAAGGCGTCTAATGTGATCAGCTTCATCAAGCATCACGTCATTTATCGCTTCGGGGTTCCCCGAAGGATAATCCATGACAACGGGCCCCAGTTCATCAGCCAAGCGTTTCATCGATTTTGCGATAAAAATCGAATACACAATATCGCCTCTACGGCATACTATCCAGCTGCTAATGGTTTGGCGGAAGCTTTCAACAAAACCATTATCAAACTCTTGAAGAAGTTCGTCTCTTCAAACAAAAGGGATTGGAATAAAAAGCTGGGCGAGTGTCTCTGGGCAAACCGCACAACGGTACGAACGCCGACAGGCTGTACCCCATTCTCACTGGTATACGGGAGCGAGACAGTTCTCCCCATAGAAATCCAGATCCCGTCACTCAGGATAGCCGTGGCTAACGAGCTGACTCAAGAAAAGAATGACCTGTTAAGGATTCAGGAGCTAGAAGGATTAGACGAGAAACGCCTCCAAGCTCAACAGCGCATCGCGCTCTACCAAGCACGCATTTCCAGAGCTTTCAATCGTAAAGTAAAGGAAAGGGTGTTCAAAGTCGGCGAGCTAGTTTTAGCCGTAAGAAGGCCGATGATTCTTACTCACAGGAGTAAAGGCAAGTTCCAGCCCAAGTAGAAAGGCCCTTATGTGATCGAGACAACGTTCTCGAACGGAGCCTACAGACTAGCCCAGCCCAATGGAGACCTATTAATGGCTCCTATCAACGGCAAATTCCTAAAGAAGTACTACGCCTAATCTCCTCCACTCAGGTGGAATACGGCAAGATTCTCGTAATCCGACGAAACTACTTCAAAGAAGAAACTAGTTAAAGTCCACAAATCAGTCATGTCCATATCACCTCTGAACTGTATTTCCTTGGAGAATCTGCCATGTCCATATCACCTCTGAACAGGCTTTCCAAGATTCTGACCATCGATTATCACGTCCATATTACCTCTGATATCGATCGTCACTTCAACTTAACACTCGTACTTAATCCAAGTACGCCAGTGGTATTAGGTCCACAAAATCTGCTACGTTCATATTACCTCTAGCAGGGCTTGTCCTCAAACCTATTACTTGCACCTAGGTGCGCAAAAAGCAATAGGCCCACAAATCAGTCATGTCCATATCACCTCTGAACTGTATTTCCTTGGAAAAACTGCCATGTCCATATCACCTCTGAACAGGCTTTCCAAGATTCTGACCATCGATTATCACGTCCATATTACCTCTGATATCGATCGTCACTTCAACTTAACACCCGTACTTAATCCAAGTACGCCAGTGGTGTTAGGTCCACAAAATCTGCTACGTTCATATTACCTCTAGCAGGGCTTGTCCTCAAACCTATTACTTGCACCTAGGTGCGCAAAAAGCAATAGGCCCACAAATCAGTCATGTCCATATCACCTCTGAACTGTATTTCCTTGGAAAATCTGCCATGTCCATATTACCTCTGATATCGATCGTCACTTCAACTTAACACCCGTACTTAATCCAAGTACGCCAGTGGTGTTAGGTCCACAAAATCTGCTACATTCATATTACCTCTAGCAGGGCTTGTCCTCAGACCTATTACTTGCACCTAGGTGCACAAAAAGCAATAGGCCCACAAATCAGTCATGTCCATATAACCTCTGAACTGTATTTCCTTGAAAAATCTGCCATGTCCATATCACCTCTGAACAGGCTTTCCAAGATTCTGACCATCGATTATCACGTCCATATTACCTCTGATATCGATCGTCACTTCAACTTAACACCCGTACTTAATCCAAGTACGCCAGTGGTGTTAGGTCCACAAAATCTGCTACGTTCATATTACCTCTAGCAGGGCTTGTCCTCAGACCTATTACTTGCACCTAGGTGCGCAAGAAGCAATAGGCCCACCAAACAGCTATGTCCATATTACCTCTGAGCTGTAATCTCTAGTAGAGCCTATCACGTCTATATCACCTCTGATAGTGCCTTACCTGCAAACCTTGGCCAAAGCATGTTCTATCATGTCCGTATGACCTATGAATAGAAATTCCCTGCTGAAGTTTACCGAGAGTTTATCACATCCATACTACCTCTGATACCACTCTCGTCCTAACCTGTCATTTACATTCCGAAATGATGGGTCCACAAAAGTTAGGAAATAGTCTCTTTTTATTCCCAAGAAAGAGCAAAAGTACATCTGGGAAAGCAAAAGGGCAAAAAGAGTACATCATTGCGGCGGAGCAGTCATATCATGAATCTGCCGTGCTAGCACAGCCATCCTCTCGTCCCTGATAGCTAGAGCATAAGCACGGGCCCGCTCCAGCAGTGCCTCGTTGTCACTCGAATGGGACAGTTCGGCTATCGTCCGACGAACGCCCGCACAGGCACCTTCCGCGCGATCCAGATCCCGTCGCGCTGTGCTCAGTCGACCGGCCACCACGTCCAAGCCTGCCAACGACTGAGAAGTCCACCTTGCCCGACCGAAGACTCCCTCGCTGGAACAACGGAAGAAGAAGAACCTATGCTCTTTCCCTTAGCGGAGGAGGTTTGTTTCGTCGCCATTTTTGAAAACTCAAAGTGCTCAGAGAAGGAATGAAGGAGAAAGCTTGAACAGTCAAGAACTCTCGAAGACGGATAAAAAGTTTCTCTCCCCAAAGCTTGGGATATATATAGAGTCCGAATCGACTCCTCGAATCCTCGGAGCGACTCCTCGAATCCTCGGACGGACTCCTCGAGACCCTAACCAAGTCTCGCATTAATAGTCGGATATGATTGGGTGCTACGTCAGCCCACTACCCTCGAAAGACGGACAGTCAGCGAATTCGAAAAACTCTTCGCGCAAGACAGTTCAGCAGTTCTACGCTAAAAGAGCTTTCTACGCTCGACAGCAACAGATCTACGATTTTACGCTCGCAAGCTACAAGTCTATGGTTTTTTCTCGCCCGGATGCCTTTGTTCTCGGTAGCTTTTACGCTTGAGAGGCGACAAACCTACGTCTTTACGCTCAGCAGATACCAAATCGATGATCTCACGCTCGGTGGCGCTCAGTTTACGCTCAGAAGCAACAGATCCGCAGAACTTCACGCTCGAAGAAATTCTCTTTTCAGGAGCTACAGATCCACAAGTCCTACGCTAAAGGAGCTTTCTACACTCAACAACAACGATTCTACGGCTTTACATTCAAACAGCTATAAGTCTATGGTTTTTCTCGCCCGGATGCCTTTGTGCTCGGTAACTTTTATGCTCGAGAGGTGACAAACCTACGACTTCACGCTCAGGAACCACAAGTCTACGACTTCACGCTCGACGGTGTTTTACGCCCGGACGCTACAGACTGAGGATTTCGCGCTCCACGACTTTCCGCTTATCCAAAACAATCCCCGACCAGGTCAAGTGCAAAGAGTTCACACAGAAGATACTCGTTCTTGACCCCCAAGTACCCGAAACATACAGAGTCAAACATTGAGAAATTACTCTTTTCGGGTCCGAAATTGGAGGTTCATCCAGACTCCAGTCTGAACATCTCGTCCGTCAAGATGACAAAGCTCAGCCAGAATCCTCGACCCTGTTTCAAGGGAGTTCTGAGAGATCATTCTTGAAGACGAGGACTGAACAGGTTCTGCTCATCAGAAGCAGCAGTTCAGAGCTCTACGCCGGCCCTCAGTCCTAGCAAAAAGACAATTCTAAAATGTTCAAAATGCTAAAACAGCGCTCTATGCATTATTCGCTGAAAAGGACAGGGCCTAATACTCTTCTTATCAGAGTTGGCGTAAAGAATCAGACGTGTCGAAGCTGCACACATTCAGACTTCACAGCAACGTATGGCAAGTGATCATATGAAGAAAAGACGACTTTATTGAAGATTAAAATCATGATTACATATGAGGGAAATCCTGTCTACAGGGGTTTTTCTCTACTTTTCATGGTTACATGTGAGGGAAACTCCGTCTACAAAGGAGATACCCCCTCATCGTCTGAAGATCGCACCGAGAGGCTGTTCTGACAGGTTCTCACGTCGGTGAAGGTCTTCCTCTTCTTCCAAGAGGATCACCAGCGGGCACGAAAGAGTTGGGGCTTGCATAGATTTTGCAGATCCCCTACTCCGTGCGCCACTCAAACCGGGACAGCACGAGTCTGTCCGACTCTCGTCACCGGAGGTAAGAGGAGAAGGCGCCAGTTACAGGCAGCACGGTCAAGAACGACCGTTCCTCTCGCCAGATGCAACGCCATACAAAGTTGCTGATTATCCTGAGCAAGGGAGGCTAAGATATCCTTCCATGATCCATCGCTGCAGATGACACTTGCTCGAAGACGCCGTCTTTTTCGGCTCCCAACATGCTGGAAGAATATGATCTCCTTCTTCCTCAGATCAACCCGACGAACTCGGGCGATCATCTTAGCATGGTGATGGGAATATGGGAAAACAGGTTAATCCCCCCGCCTTTTTATAGGCAAAAAGAGATCACAGCAGTCCCCAATAAATCTGCCATAAAGGCCGCACCGACCGTTTCAACGCTCCATTCAGAAACGTTTCGAGTCACGAGGGGCCATTCATGCTTCATTCAAAGCGTTTTAAATTCCAAGGAATTTAAAAGCTTTGAAGGGGGTCTTGTAGAAGCATGAAAAATACGCTGGCAAGAGCTACGCAGCATATTGATGCAGAGCAACGCAAACAAAGGCCTTCAGAGCCATCAGGCGTAAAAGCTCAAAAGGGACCATCCGCGTAGGGTGCAGCACGTCCAAAGCCGTTTCGGCGTAGACGGGACCCCCCATCGCCTCCAGGACGTAAAACTCAGCCGCTCTCAAAGCAGCGTTAAGAGCGTATGAGGAACGCTTCGTCTTCCCCGAAATGAACCTGTCAAGTCACGCAGTGAACCTGGCCTCTGACTCCTGACAAAAAGTGCTGCACGGTTACCCAGACGACGGCTAGAAAACGAGCACAGACCCCTCGGGACGCACACCACAGTATGATGGCGGATCTCTGCATTTAATGCAGAGGATTGGGTTGAGATACCACCAAACCGTCGTTTACTGACGTCCCCTCAGCATAAACCGCTCTTTTGCGTACAGGGGGATATGCTGCCTTGTTTTACACAGGCAGACATGAGCCGGTTTACGCTCCGCAGTAGACAAACCGCCTGCCACGTCAAAAGTTGCACATCGTACGGGGCTCGAGGCACGTCTCTACGTCTAATTGCACAGGGCGGTGACAGGTCCAGTCAAGGCACGTCTCTGCAACGGATGCACAGAAGGGCTGCAGACCTTCGAAACACGTCTTCGCATTTAATGCACAGGATGATGGCAAATCTCTGTAGAAGATTTGATTACATCTTCGAAAGCCGTGATTCCGGCTAAGATGTCCACATCAGCACTCGGGCACGGTACGCAGCGGCTTCTACGCCCATTCAAGACCGGTGCCCCTTCGGCTCTCTACGCCCACTCAGTCTCTACGACTCTCCGGCTTCAACGCCTCTCCGGCTTCTATGCCTATCCGGCTTCTACGCCTACTCGGCTTCTATGCCTATCTGGCCTCTGTGCCAGGGTGACAGTCATTTGGCTTCTACGCCAACCTTTTCTACACACGGGATACCTACCTGCGTGGCTTTTATGCCGTGATCTTCGTAGCAATAGTACGCGTTGTGTCCCCTTAGTTGGACCCGCGTCATACGCTCATTCAAAAGATCATCCATACGCAGGCATTGGTTACTTTAACCGTTGTGTAAAAGGGTGTTGTACTTCCCACTCCTTGGTTTTTACACCGACGGAGTGGTCACTGTCACCAAAACTCTATAAATAGAGACCCCTATCAATGGGGAACAAGGGGACGAAGGAGGCGAATTGAGAACCAAGGAGAATCATCGTCCAGGAGAGAATTATCATCCAAGGAGAGGGAGAGAGAGAGAGAGAGAGAGAGAGAGAGAGAGAGAGAGAGCCCGGAGAGCAGGCAAAGAGCAGGGATCGACGACTTTGGCCTCGTGCGTCCAACCTCTTCTGCAACCTTCGAAGCTGCTACCTGTCTTCCACGGCACTTCTTCAACATCGTGTGGTCCAAGGGCTAAAGTGATCGACCGCAGATCAGACACCTATAGCAATTTATACCCAGATTAAATAAATTGTACTCCCACATCCTCGTATAGGATTACATTGTACAAGTTTGTTTGTAAACAGAAGGGCGCGGGTTTCGCATAAAACCCTGTCATTGAAATACAATTTCATTCTTTCGTTTAATACCACAAACAAGTAGGGGCAATAGACACAGTAGTGGACTGTTGCTTTCTCCTTCTGTAGACTTGGAGCTCTGTAGATTATTTGTAGTCTGTTCCTCCCCCTGTACTGGAGCATTACTTTCTTTCTCCTGATTGTGCGCATCCTCATCACTTTCCTCATCCTCGCTATCTCCCCCTTATTTCCTTGGACCAACTTCCATCATTGGACATGGAACTGACTCAAAAATCACGCTTGGGCCCATCTCACCCTCACTCCTAACACCTCTTGTGTTAGGTGTATCACCAAAATATGGAGCCTTCACCTGAACCATTGTGGTAGTATAGGTCCATCTCTCTAAATGTAATATTCATGCTCACAAAGAACATTCGTTCCATAGGACTCCAGCAAGAATATCCCTTCTGAGTCCCTGAGTGGCCAACAAAGACGCACTTCACTGTCCCCAAACATCAGAGTTGTATCATATCAAAAGTAGCTAAACTTCTATTTTCAGAACTCACATAAGAGCTTCTGGTATATTTTCCAAGTTTACAAGCTTCACAAACCATCTTTTGTTTATTAGCCTTTTGATACATAGATAGATACATCCGACTCAGTAGAGTGAATGAAGAGTGTCCCATGCATTGATATTGGAGTAATAATTCTGCTTCTACAGTCCTTTGTGGCTCCTCCGGTTGTGCTTCATTCGCCAGTGATGCCAGTGCTGCATCCAATCCACCCATGTCCAAGTACCATACCCCTTTATGCTAAGTGATGTGGTGCCCCATTTTTTCTTTTCGGGGAGCGCAGCTAAGAAATAATTTTGGTATCATTCAAACGGATAGATTGAATCAAGATCTTTTCTTTATTATGGATTTGCTTCTTCGAAATTGATTCTCATATTCAGTGGACCATACCCTAAGGATGGACTTAGCGGCAGAATCAAGAGGGACCTCTCCGCTGCAACTTTTCTTGCCTAGTTTTTGTTGTCGCCTTGTTGCTTTCGTGCTTTTGAGTTAGTTTTCGAATTTGTGTTTCTTGAACGGTTTTGATGGATTTTATTACTTTTGTTCGTTGAACTGTATTTTATTTTGAGCTTGGAAAGAGTAGAAGAGGTATTGATCATCTGTTCGCGGCAATACAGGTGATCGTGCAGTAGACGTCGTGCGAGCGGAGTCTTGAAGTACCTCTTTTCTTTTCTCTCTCCAACCAACTTTTGAGTGGATATAATTCGATTTAGTTAACCCTTCTTCCAAGTCTTCACATCTAAATCTTGCCTTCTTGATTGCTCCGATCAAACGATACCATAATAACTAAAGGATCACTACCAGAAAAAGTCAAATTAGCGACATAAAAAAATATCGCTAAATGACCAAAAAAATGTCAATAATCACATTTAGCGACGTAACTAGCGACGATTTACAAAAGTTGGAACTCATCACATCGCTGAAAGGAAAAATGTCGCTAAACGTTGCTATACCGACATTTTTTAGCGACTTAAATATGTCGCAAAATTAGCGACGTTTAGCGATGTAACGTCGCTAAACTAGCGACGTGCTCATCCGTTGCTAAACGTCGCTAATTAGTGATGTATTCAGCAACGTATTCAGCAACGTATTTAGCGACGTATAGTAACGTCGCTAAACGTCGCTAAATTTTCAATGCAAAATAAAAAATATTAAAAATTACCAAGCTCCTGCAATTTATGAATTTCTAATTAAAAATAGACCCGGAGCAACCCTCCGTTGAATTCTCTGGGTTCGTCGACCCCTTCGGTGGAACACTCAATACCGGTAAATTAACATCATTTAATATGAATAAAAAGTATCACAGTCACACAATACACACAAATATTATAGACAGACCTGGAGCAACCCTCCGTTGATAACACAAAAAGTATATAAAATATCACAGTCACACAATACACACAAAATAAAAGTATCACGGTCACACAAAATGCATAATATATAAGTATCAAAGTCACACAAAATGCATAATATATAAGTATCACAATCATACAATAACCACAATAAAAGTATATGAAACATCACAATATCAATCTCGAGGATATCCAATACGCTGGGACACATACCAGTCCCTCAGATACTGAACATAAACAGTGTCTATGTGATCAATCTCCGCTATAGGTGCTGGGTGACTGGAACTCCCCGTCTGAGCTGGTGCCTGCCCAACTGTAGGAGGCACAACTTCCTCCTTAACAACTGCTTCCAATTTAACAGCAGGTGGTATCTCTTCCTCCTTAACAGTAGGAGGTATCACTTCCTCCTTAACAGTAGGAAGCATCACTTCCTCCTTAACAGTAGGAGGTGTCTCTCTCAAGCGACGTGCACGTACTCAGGTCATGGGTGCCATCTGGTAAGATAGATAAAACAAAGAATATAATTGATAACAGATATAAATATATTGTCTAATATTAAATATTGTGTAAATTTTAGCGACGTGAACTCAAACCACAAATTGATCTCTGTCACAACTATCTATCTTAACTTTGGGATGCATGTGATGGTCTTCCATGTTTCCCTCAACATGATTAAGGTTAAAGGCTTGGTTTGGTTTTGCTACTGCTTTTCAAAAAAACCTAACCCTAACCCTAACCCGAGGTCAAAAACCCCAACCCTAATCCCAGGTCAAAAACCCTAACCCTAACCCCAGGTCAAAAACCTAACCCTAACCCGAGGTTAAAAACCCTAACCCTAACCTTAACCCGAGGTCAAAAACCCTAACCCTAACCCCAGGTCAAAAACCCTACTTATATCTTAACTATTATCAACTAATACTAATATATATATATATATATATATATATATATATATATATATATATATATATATAAACACAATACTTACCACTGACATTAACTAATACTAATACTACAGTAATCCAAACTTCACTTAACAGGATACATATACTAACTGATATACACTATGCTAACTAATACCTTAACCCTCCTCTACTAACTATATCTAACATAACCAACTCCAAATAATAACTAAATGTATAACCCACCTTCCTTGCCATCAATACTAATCACCCACATTCTCACAAACATACACATACCCCATACTTACCTGCATAGTACTCTTACTGATGCTGCTACTCTTTTCACCATACAACACATGTTCAATTGTCTATTCCTGGCTTCATCTCACTGGCACTTAAGTTATTGACTGAAACTACACCTACACATGACTGAATACTAACCGAGATATACCACTTAACCTTAAACTTCTAACTTAATACTAACATATGACTAAGCTAATCTACTCCTAAATCGTATATAGATTACTAACTGATACTCCCCTGTTCATATATCTATCTATAGGTAACATTCCTCAAAATAGTTAAATATTTTAGTATTGCAGTTGATGCAACCATCACCACGACTGATGTTCAAATAGGGAAGAATTCCTAGATAAAACCTCACTCTACTTCCTAATATACTAATTGTCATATTAACTAACTAACAATCAACTAACACAACTTAAGACTAACTGTCATTACTTACTATCATCTAACACACTAACACCAACTAACAGTTAATAACTAACTAACTAATTTACTGTTATTTTCAATTACAGACCTGAACATATTCCTCTCTCCCTACTGATGTATCCATCTCTAGCCATACGGTGTTAGTCCCCAACTTGCCTAGTATTTGTTGTGCATCACTGCTGCCACAACTATTGCAGCTTTAAATTCTATTAAACAAGTATACGACAGTGCCCTTGCCACACTGCATCAGTGCTTAGCCCCCTACTAGCCGCTAGTAGTGTCCCATATTCATACATATACACCCAGCACACAAACCACTGACACTCGATCACTTTCCATAGTCACTGCCAAAAAACCCCTCCTGCTACTGCTAATACTTGCATATGGCAGTGATCCACAAGTAGTGAATTTAGACACTACTACTGTAGTAAATTCCCTATGACCCGACTGATGTTGCCCCCTTGTAGTGCACTTGAAGTGCACTACTACTACGGTTGCATTTGATAACAAATTTCTCCCTTCTTACTGTCTGATACCTACTGCATATTATCTCAAATATCCACACCTACCTCAGTCTCACAGAGACACCAACACATATAGCTATCAACTCAGTCCCCAAATACTGCACAATATTACCAATACTTCACAACTGGTATTGAAACATGTTATTAGTGCACTCAAATAATAACAAATAACATATAGATACCTGATTATAATTATAACATATAGATACCTGATTATAATTATAACACTCAACTGGTATTGACTCAAGCCTCACTGACTGATATCAACCCACAATCTCCACTTGCCCTTGCCTTGGATTAACCCGAGCCCTCTCACCTGCAGTTCAATTAAACCCAGAGTATACCCAATAAACTCCTTGCACACAACCATTCCTCCACCATACTCTATCATACCTCATAGGCACCCCACTCTTCACTGCCCAGACACACACAGACATAGTCAGTCATAATCAATACTACCCAGACACACACAGACACAGTCAGTCACAATCAACACTGCCCAGACACACACAACAAGCAACATAGCAGTACAAAAACCCTAACCCTAATCCCAGGTCAAAAACCCTAACCCTAACCCGAGATCAAAAACCCTAACCCTAACCCCAGTTCAAAAACCCTAACCCTAACCCCAGGTCAAAAACCCTAACCCTAACCCCAGGTCAAAAACCCTAACCCTAACCTTAACCCTAGGTCACGTGTGTGTGTCGTGTCAGTGTCTGTAACATGTGTGTGTCGTGTCAGCGTTAGTGCCATGTGTGTCATATGTGAGTGAGAGAGAGAGAGAGAGAGAGAGATCAAAGGAGGAGGAGAAGGAGGGGGGGAGGACGCGGCCGGAGGGGGGTCGCTGGGAGGGAGGAGGGGGCGCCGGCGGGAGGAGGGGAGCCGAAGGGGGAGGACGCGGGTTTCTAATTTGGGAGAGGGAGAGGGAGAGGGAGAGATCGAAAGAAATGGAGGGAAACAGCCCTAAATAAAACAAATTTAGCAACGTTTTAGCGATGTCACTAATGACGTCGCTAAGTTAGCGACGTCTGACACGTCGCTAAGTTAGCGACGTCTGACACGTCGCTAATGACGTCGCTAAATGTCTAAAAGACATACGTTGCTAAATATGTCGCTAAACGTCGCTAAATAAAATATATTAGCGACGTTTAGCGACCTAAATTGAACTTATAGCGACTAATCTTTTAAAAACTGAATAAAAGTCGCTAAACGTCGCTAAATGTTGCCAATTAGCGACGTCTAGCGACGGTTTTACATGGAGTCGCTAAATTAATGACGCTTTCTTTGTCGTCGCTAAAAAATGTCGCTAAACCCGCTTATTCTAGTAGTGGATGTCAAGATAAAAAGGAATATACTTGGATTACTTGTGTTTGTCAACCAATTTGTGAACGATTACTTTGTTGCATGCTTGGTAGTTTAGAATGTTCTTTCGTCATATTTTAATTCTAGTTAGAATGTATACTTCTTCCATAATTATGCTATGTATAGAACATACCTTGCTATGCAATAAATTAATCAGGCAGACTATGAAAAATAGATCATGCCAAATTACTTGTCTCATGCTTGTGTTGCCTTAAACTACATCAATTGACAACTTAGTATAGACGTCGTTTGATCACGGACAACTTGTGCACAAGGTCATAGTTCCTGCGGATGGTTGCTGGGACACTGGCACCGATCCGATCGGGACAAAACTTCATGCTAGTCTTATGTACTGTACGGGGTGGCTTGTAGCGCACCGTGTACTTTCGTTGCATATCATCCTCGTCAATGACTATAACTCGTCTACTATGACATCATGCCAGTGATCCCCACATATATTTAAACTGTGCAAGCTAACTATATCTTCGTGGCAGGGAAGGTCATGGTAAGTATTGTGCAGGTGGTTCAGACGGGCAGGTAAAAGTTATCGAACGGTGCCATATTACTTTAGTAAACTTCTATATTAAATGCTTTCTTATAAAATAAACTAAGGCAAGATAGAAAGACTATATAATAACTTACATGCTTCTTATAAACAACGTGTTGATTGGTATAGTTGGGTTAGATCGCCTTCACCGGTGCATTTTGATGTACTGACCCTCGTTGCAACAGGTTTCCCACACCAAGAAAATCCTGCAGGAAGATAAAGTAACTTCTCAATCCAGTTCACCTACTGGTACGCCCTGATCGTGCCTACGAAGAAGCATTTTGAAATTCTAGGAGCTAGTGCACATAACTTATGCAACTTCGTGGAAAGGTGATAGCTTCGCCCGAAGGTGTCTATAGTTTTAAAGTTTTAGTAAAAGGATGTAATGTACATGACGGTTATCTCATTTTCGTCCACTTTTGTAAGTCCATGCGGCAACTATCCGACTCGTTCAAGATTTTGTATAAAGATGTTCATTATCAATAAAAAGAACTTTTTTATGTTTCAACATTTTGTTTCAATTATCTGCATACTCTGGATATGTGCTCGTTATATAAAATACCTTAGAATTGTGCATTGTGCAACCTAGGCACGCACGACGTCACGCCCGAGGGAAGACTATCGATTCTACGGAATCGGGGCATGATATTTTGGTATCAGAGCGCAACTTCAAGTTTTTTTGACCCTCGTGTCAGAAAAGTTCCTTTAACGATCTATTTCCTATGAGAATTCTTGAACTTGTTTGGCAAAAATAAGATACGTTCCATACAGTGACTCCATAATACACTATGAGCCTGATATAAGTTACTTTCTTTTGAAGGAATGACTTAAGTGCAAGCATTAGTGCTATAACCTGGAGAAGTACAAGCCCAAGAAGTTAGTTCCGGCACATCAAAAAAATCCAGAAGCCAGGGAGCCATGCCCCATGTTGACCCAATTGAGCAAATGATGCGGATGCTTGAAGCAAGCCAGCAGAGGGATGAGGAATGCTATAAGCGAGCTAATAAGCGAGCAGAAGAGCGGCAGAGCAAGTTTAAAGATAATCTAGAAACCCGATTTGCAGTCCAACAGAAGCAGATAGATGCCCTACAACAGATTGTTCAGACCTTAGCCTCCAACCATTCCGCAACGATAGCAGCAGCACCGGTGGAGTGACCCATGCATGAAGTCAAAATGCCTCAAACTCCAAAGAAGAAGGATGTGACTACCTTCGACTTTGATGACTTCAAGAAGGTATGCAACACGTCTTTCAAAGGGACTGAAGATCCGGTAGTGGCTCTATATTGGCTGGAAGAGCTTGAGGACCACTTCAAATTACTAGAGGTACCAGAGGAAAAGTGTGTTGCGTGTACCCAACTACAGCTCTGTTTGAACGTGCATGATTGGTGGGACGTGCAACAAATTTCTCTCTCCATAGGCGATGAAGTGGAGACTGTCATGCCCCGGTCCCGTAAGGGCCGATTGTCCTCGCTTGGTCCCTACGGAACCGATCATCCTCGCTTGGGTGCGATACTGTGCAAGTCTAAGTTGCACTTGCACCAGGCAAAGTACCTGCACAAGACACAAATCAGACAAAATATACATATATAGGCACGGAATGTAAATGCAGAGAACCAAAGTTGAACACATTTGATAGTAACACAAAATACTTTCTTTATTGAATACTTGAAGATTTGGATTATAAAGTACTTGCTTGGTTGGGTTACAAAATATGTCTTACAAGGCTTACAACTCTTTTTACAATCCCAAAATTAGCCACAACGCCCATACATTATGTCCTTTTAGTAGGGCCAAAAATCAAAACATCTAACAGAAGTGGAGTTGCCCAAAGGAGAGGGAAGCTAAGGAAGCAGCACGAGTACGGTCCCTCTGGAAGGATTCACTAAAACTGATTCAATATGCTCGCCAAGCTTTCGCTACCAGAACCTGTAGATTTGTCCACAAACGTAGGTCAGTACTACAACATGTACTGGTGAGCGATCGTGGCCAAACTCACCTAAAAATCCACACTAAGTAAGCATGTGAAGCTAGCATTATTAGGTGATCTTTCTAGTTGTCTAGTTTCTTTTTAACAATTCATGCAAGAAAACATAGACGATAGATAGCATATGCATATGATAATTCTTACCCACGGCCGAGCGGCTATCCCTGCAGCAGACACACAACTTAGCAACAATTTGCATATATGAATAAACTTATGCATCTGTGTTGGCATCAAGTGTCCAGTGTGCATATAAGAGATGACTTATCATGCGACCTAACTACATGATGGTCCATGGGAAAACCCATTCTCTATAGACGTGAACACCCCCCTGATCGCGAGGACTTCTTTGTCTCAGGGTGTTCCTCTAATCCCCCTAGGGCGAACGATCCCCAGTGTCACGACCCGTACCCGATATAGGGGTACGAGAGCGTGGGTACGTCCAGCCTACGCCGCAGCATCGGCGGTAGAACGATGTCTAGGTCATGTAACTATCTAATCAATCTCACATGAATATCCAACTCCATAAGGAGACGTAGATATCACAAAATAATGCTGGAAATACTCTATCACATAAACTAAAGCACGATGAGATATCAAGGCAAGCAAAGAAATACAAGACAAGTCTAACGACAAAATAGTCATACCTGCAATCAGTAACATCCAATCCCCAAGTGTGTCAGAAACAAGTCCACTAAGGTCACAGTCTGGAAAATATTTTCCAGTCAGGAAGGAGCAAAGTACATTTCTAATTAGCAGTTATATATCAATGATATAAACTATGTAGCAGTATATAGATGGAAATATACAAGATGCATGAATATGTACTAGAAGCATACAATAAAGGATATACTGGAAATACAGTAAGTAAATACAGGAAAGGAAATAATATGTCAATGAGCAAGAATCATATGACTAAGTGTGTGAGTACTAGCTTTAACATATGATCGGCTTGGGAACTTGATCAGGCTGGTTATATGTGATTAGCTATGATTCATGTAAGGTCAGGCCGCACCCGACGTGAGATGTGGGGTGAGCTATGATGCATATAGAGTTGGGTATGATCACATATCTACACTAAAATACTCTCCACCCCCGACTGGTATAGTAGATCCAACCATGGTACGCTATGGCACGGGATTCCCTAGGGAGGTAGCAAATCTCTCCGGGAATCAGTGTCTGTACATGCACAAGATAACAAAGAAACAAGTCTTGTACAAGCTACACCATGAACAAGGAATAACATCTCATGACGAGATCCGTATACACCAATCTGTGTAACCAGCGTGTCAAGAATATGGATATTTACACTAGATACAGTGAACATAGGGGATATCATAAATAAGAAACTAATCAGAGAATGTACTCGCCGTGGGTCCTTAGCTGTCAATACCAATGTCCTGCCCTTGAAGTCTCGTAGGACGATCCAATAGTCCTATAGACATATGATAAAAATAATATTTGCATCAGACGTTACACTAACACAATCATAAGATACTGAATGCAGGGCACTGGTCAACTAGGGTCATCTAGTAGATAGACCAATATATATACATCTATATATCACACACATTAATACTATTTAATTAGAATTATAAAAGATACTTTTATAAATATACACATATACATATTATTAATTATAATATCAGTACTCAATACATACCTGATATATATAGTTGAACGATATATATATACATCATATGTATGCCACAAATATATATAATTATATATCTATTAGTTTGAGAAAAATCTTATATATACATATGTGTACCAATAAAAATATATATGCTATATACTTGTATACATGTATATTTATATGTCAAAACATACGTATTAACGTATATTATGCCATATATAAATATATACCAATACACACATTTTTCTTTTTACCAAACATATACTGTACATATATATGTTTACATGTACCAAAATACGATTAAGTCCATACATATACTAATACTAATTATATTAAATTATACTATATATACATATACATACTGCTAGATATTAAGAATATACTAATGCATATACGAAATATATACATATACCAATTATATCTCTAATACATATTCAATACATACATTTAAAAAATACGTACGTACACGAGGGAAAAGGACCGTACCTATGCTCGTCTATGACGACGACGAGATGACGACGACGAGGAGGATAAAGACGAGGATGTCGACGAAGGGCTGGTGGTCCCGGTGGTGGTCCGTCAGCAGGAGGAGGAGGTCGGGGTGAGCCGTGCTGCCGGAGGGGGGGGCTGAACCTGCTGTGTCGAGGCTGGTGGAGAAAGAGCACGGCGTGGAGGAACAGGCCGGACGGGGAGCTCCGAAGTGGGGGTGGTGGTGTTAGCTCCTTCGGTTAGGGTGGCCGGCGTTGGGAAGAACAGTGGAGGAAAGGGAGAAGCCGCGGGCTTCAGGCGAAGTGGGGTAGCGGTACTGCTCCGGGTCGGGTGAGCAGTGGTGAACAGCTCGGTTCAGGCATGGGGGAGGCCGGAGAGTCGGCGGGTTCGAGGGAGATGGAGCTGTGCCGGATTACAGGGAAGACGATGGAGGAGATCACGGTGGACGGGGCTCGGGACTCGGCCGGGCCGGAGTCGCAGCGAGGGGAAGATTACGGTGGTTGTGCGGGAGAATGCAGGGAGTCGTGTGGTAGTGCCGGAGCAGGGAGTCGTGGCTGTGGAAGGTCAGAAGGATGCAGGGGAAGATGGAGGGAAGTGGCCGGGCCGTGCCGGAGTACAGCTCGGGGCCGGGGTTGGCCGGGTGGAGGAATGCAGTATGAGGCTGATGTCGACGATGGTGGCTGAGGGGAGGAGCTCGGCTGAGGTGAGCCACGGGACAGGGACGAGCCGGTGCAGCACAGCCGGAGAAGAAGAGCAGCGGTAGCTCGCCGGAGGCAGGTCGGCTACCGGAGCTGGGCCGAAGAGTTCGTGAACAGTGGAGGAAAGTTAGGGTGTTGGTGATGGTGTAGGTATTTGTGTGAAGAATTTATATGGAGAGGGTGGGTTTCCATGTGGGAGGAGGTGATGTTACCCCCTAGGAATTAGGGCCGGCCAAATATTGGGATAGGGTTTCCATGGGAAAGGGGTTGAGGGAACATGCAAGGGGGTTGTGTGGTGGGGATGGCTCCATTTAAAATGGAAGGCCTAGATTCAACATGAATAAAAAATGTAACAAAAAGGAGGAGGGAGAGATTAGGTTGACTAGTCAAGACAGGGGGTTGGTTTTCTTCATTTGGGTTAAACCAATAGGATGGTGACACATCATTAAAATTTTGCAATTAAGTCCCTAACAAATGGAAAATTTGCACAGAAGTGGGTTTCTGCATTTAATTAATTAGAAATAGATACACTTGGCGTTCAAGAATTAATTAGGAGTACATGGGGCCAAAATTAGGTCGGGTCATCATTAATGAAGAAGACTCAGAACAGAATATTACCCTAATTTGGGCCGCACGAAAAATAGGTCAAGATTGCCTCCAATTTCGATTGGAACGCACAACGATACAAAATAGGAATTTATTTAGAATTTAAATAAACGTCCGCGACGATTATTGTGTGGCTAAAATGAAGCACAAGATAGCATAATTATGAGTTACAAAAAATGGCAGAATGGAAGGTAGGCACGTCTAGGGCAATGTTGTGAAATTTGTTGGAAGGCAAAAGCTAGGGTAGCGCTCCAAATATCGAAGCAAGGGCAAAGCTCAATAATTAAATAAATTACGGTAGTTAATTACAACCTCCAATAAATTAATTCTAAATAAAATAATTAACCACATAATCCCATAATTCGGACAGGTGTTCATCTATTGGGCTTCTAGGTCAAGTCTACCAGCTCAAACATAATGAACACTGTATACAATATAATATATTTAAGTACACATCTCACATAATTATTTAATTTAAATATACACATCATGAAATTATTTAATTTAAATACATGAATTATTAAATACAGAAAAAGTCAAAAATACCCCTGTTTTCAGAATGTGGTAGTGACAAGTCTACCCTCCTTAAAAGAATTTTGTCCTCAAAATTTAAAGTCCTCATAGTAGTGTTTATTCATTATATAATTTTTTTTATCAACGGTTAAATTTACCAACCCACATAATCCTGAAATAATCCACCTTGTCAATTCACAATCTTCAAAAAAATTTGAAATTACTGTATTCCTGAAATATCCTCGAAAATAAAAAATCAGTTTCCATTTCCTCACAATTTCCTCCGAATTTAAATTAAAAAAATTTAGTACTCAGAATTTGACATCTCATCCTCTAATTCACTCAATGTACATTAAAACTCCCATCTAAAACACAATCCATAAATTCAACCCTTCAATTTAATTAATCCACTATATTCATAAAATTGGAAATGTCATCCGAAGAGTTTGAATTTAAACACCAATATGTTAATGATTTTTTTTTTTTACTCCTCAATTTAAATCCAATCAATGCATATTCAAAATCTAAATCCTCATCCCGAGAATTGAATTCGACACTATCCCATTAATGATTTTATTTCCTGATTTCCCTTTTCCTCAGAATACTCAACAATGCGATACTTACGGAATCTTCAATGCAACATTCATAATA
Organism: Iris macrosiphon; assembly: GCA_036927795.1. Classification (NCBI taxonomy): domain Eukaryota; kingdom Viridiplantae; phylum Streptophyta; class Magnoliopsida; order Asparagales; family Iridaceae; genus Iris; species Iris macrosiphon. The sequence continues at coordinate 958,546 of JAYESA010000045.1, read as the reverse complement.
TAAAATTTTAAATTACTATCTTGCAATCAAATAGATATAATGATAATTTCCCAAATTTCCTCAAGTTTTTTTTTTGATAGATATATCATTATCAATAATCATCAATCCTACCATATAAATTTCTGTATCTCTTATTTAAATTAATGTTTATCCTCGAAGTTTTATGATAATTTAATCACCTCTCAATCTTGATAAAATCAATGATTTATCAACTCTGCCATATTAAATCCTTAATTCCTTATGCTTATCTTCCAAAATTTTAGCATCTCGTTTCTCTGGTCAAGTCATAACCTCTTCGTAAATCTACTATGGTCAAACCCCAATAATCCTGGTCTAAGAAATTCTACCTTTAGCCATGCAATCTAAGAAAATATGTACGGTCATGTGTCTTTTGTCCTGGTATTGCAGTCTCTGTCAGGGTGTACTACTAGCTACATTCTAACAAGAAAATCACGAATACAAACTACGGGAATAAGGAATCAATCAATCAGAAGACGAAAACAACATGAGAAAAAGAAGGAACCTGCTAACATATTTCTTGCGGTATCCCCTATCTCTAACATACACTTAACTCTGGCATATTCACTAACTAATTCCTATTCCTGTACACTGATATCCATATCAACTAATCATTAGTCCACAAGACATCCATGATTACATCCTCATTGCATACACCTGTCTATTAATACCTAAATCTGATACCAAGAATCTCTAACACAATTATAGGTCAAATAATGCATGTAAAGTTTGATACCTCTATCTCTTTAGGTACCCCTGTTCCACTATAGTACACCCACTGCTAGTTCTCGTTCCTACTACAATTGTTCATACTATTTGTTCTTATCACTCTAGTGCACACCAAGTGTAACACACCATACTAAGTACTACTCTTTCCAATACAACTTTAGATGGACACCCAAGTCAGTCTGCGGTGCCATCTCAATCATGCTCAAGTCAACAGATCCTGACACATGTATATCATCTATTAATATACATATTTCTCATCCACTATAAAATTAATCCTCAAAATAATCGTCAAGGTTTAACTTCTCGAACAAATTTAAAATAAAATGCATATATTTCCTCAATAGTCAAATACTCAATATCGAAATCAAATTTAATCGCTCCTAAAATTTTTATAGTCTTGACCATGTTTATTGAATCAAAATTTGAATCATCAAAATTTTAATGACATAAATCTCAACTCCTCAATAATTCTCAAAAAAATTGGAATTTATTTCCACCCTCTAATTTGTAAATCCACAAATATACATATAAGTGCTCACGGTCTCTAATACTCGAGGTGCACTCAATACACCTATTGTCTACAACTCTTAACTGGGTACTAAAATTGTACTGCCCGAATCACTTGCACTATTACCTCCAATGATCGAAGTTATCATCACATGTATTTTCTTCCATGATTTTTCAATCTATATTAACTGGTATATCATCCAATTATCATCACACAGAGTGCTTACTATTATTAGCGTCATTCTCGACTAATCCTTGATATAGAACCATTAGCACTCTTGGTATTATATCACTAGCTTCATTAATGGATCATCTCATCAAGCTCATTAGAACTCATGATTACCTGTACCTTCTATAACACTCATGTTTCTTTACTCTCATGGGCAAGTATATGGTTCTTCATCTCGATTGATGTATATGTATTTCCCTTTAACCTTTTATAGCCTGTTAAACTAATCCGTGATACGCTTCACCATTTTCATTACCAATTTCGATATTTCTCTTCTCATGACATCTCATTATAACTCCTCATGCATATAAATTTCTTTACCTTTAACACACATATCAATCATCAAATTGAACGTCATGCTCCATTAATCCTTAACACAATTCCTGGATACTTAATTGTTCACGTAGATCATCCTATTGCATAATCATGATTATCCAGGACGGGTATGTTGGCTCTGATACTAACTCTAGGAACTATCACTGATACCCTATACTCTCCTTCTACTCACAGTCTCTAATGACACTTATCCTAGAACCATTGTTACAAGGTACTATGCTATGGGTTAATTTTAGATTAAGGCCTACTGCTCACATGTCCAACTAGGAAACACTTACAACTCACTAGCAACACTCAGTCAATACTAATACTCAAGACACAGCCATAATTACAAGACATTAATTATCATACTTAACAAGGAATCCTCAAAGAATAGGAGCTTCAAAAAGACTGGATTGAGGACTAAAGGTGTTTCTACTGCTAGCAACAAAAAGAAACGAAGGAAAAAGTCCTGTATAACAGAAATAGATAAGTGTTGAGATGATACTTTATGAACAATTTTAAGACACAACCTAATAATCATACACGTCGGTCAGAAATCATGACGCTGCCATGCTAGTAAGCATAGGTGCGATAAACGACAGGTTCCGTAACTTAAGTACGCAACCCTATAATCATGTCATCTAGAATCTTCGCCACGCCAACCGGTACGGCTGCGATAAACTCTAGGTTCCATAACCAAAGTAGACGTTTCACCTTTCTCACTGTTCTCATCAATATATGTCATCAGATGATATCGTAAAATTTAGTCCGTAAAATTTATCTCGGCATGAAATCAACTCTACAATGAAACCAAGATCCTAATTTAATAACTGATCAACAAGAATCAAACTCAATATCAACGAGTGAGGACGGACGGAAACAAGGCGAAGGATTTAAAATTATAAATTATAATAAGATTTTCAAGGGGTCGTCCCAGGAATCTCTTAAGAATTTGTGATTGAGTATCCTCTCTCATCCTAGTATCCTATGTCCTATATTCTATAGCAGGCACACAGTAGTACAACTATGACGTCGCACTACCACGACATCGCACAACTTGCGAAGTCTGACCTGTATGGGCCACCACTAAAAATGTGTCACGACCCGTACCCGATATAGGGGTACGAGAGCGTGGGTACGTCCAGCCTACGCCGCAGCATCGGCGGTAGAATTCTGTCTAGGTCATGTAACTATCTAATCAATCTCACATGAATATCCAACTCCATAAGGAGACGTGGATATCACAAAATAATGCTGGAAATACTCAATCACATAAACTAAAGCACGATGAGATATCAAGGCAAGCAAAGAAATACAAGACAAGTCTAACGACAAAATAGTCATACCTGCAATCAGTAACATCCAATCCCCAAGTGTGTCAGAAACAAGTCCACTAAGGTCACAGTCTGGAAAATATTTTCCAGTCAGGAAGGAGCAAAGTACATTTCTAATTAGCAGTTCTATATCAATGATATAAACTATGTAGCAGTATATAGATGGAAATATACAAGATGCATGAATATGTACTAGAAGCATACAATAAAGGATATACTGGAAATACTGTAAGTAAATGCAGGAAAGGAAACAATATGTCAATGAGCAAGAATCCTATGACTAAGTGTGTGAGTACTAGCTTTAACATGTGATCGGCTTGGGAACTTGATCAGGCTGGTTACATGTGATTAACTATGATTCATGTAAGGTAAGGCCGCACCCAACGTGAGATGTGGGGTGAGCTATGATGCATGTAGAGTTGGGTATGATCACATATCTACACTAAAATACTCCCCACCCCCGACTGGTATAGTAGATCCAACCATGGTACGCTATGGCACGGGATTCCCTAGGGAGGTAGCAAATCTCCCCGAGAATCAGTGTCTGTACATGCACAAGATAACAAGGAAACAAGTCTTGTACAAGCTACACCATGAACAAGGAATAACATCTCATGACGAGATCCGTATACACCAATCCGTGTAACCAGCGTGTCGAGAATATGGATATTTACACTAGATACAGTGAACATAGGGGACGATATCATAAATAAGAAACTAATCAGAGAATGTACTCGCCTTGGGTCCTTAGCTGTCAAGCAATGTCCTGCCCTTGAAGTCTCGTAGGACGATCCAATAGTCCTATAGACATATGATAAAAATAATATTTGCATCAGACGTTACACTAACACAATCATAAGATACTGAACGCAGAGCACTGGTCAACTAGGGTCATCTAGTAGATAGACCAATATATATACATCTATATATCACACACATTAATACTATTTAATTACAATTATAAAAGATACTTTTATAAATATACACATATACATATTATTAATTATAATATCAGTACTCAATACATACCTGATATATATAGTTGAACGATATATATATACATCATATGTATGCCACAAATATATATAATTATATGTCTATTAGTTTGAGAAAAATCTTATATATACATATGTGTACCAATAAAAATATATATGCTATATACTTGTATACATGTATATTTATATGTCAAAATATACGTATTAACGTATATTATACTATATATAAATATATACCAATACACACATTTTTCTTTTTACCAAACATATACTGTACATATATATGTTTACATGCACCAAAATACGCTTAAGTCCATACATATACTAATACTAATTATATTAAATTATACTATGTATACATATACATACTGCTAGATATTAAGAATATACTAATGCATATACGAAATATATACATATATGTACATATACCAATTATATCTCTAATACATATTCAATACATACATTTAAAAAATACGTACGTACACGAGGGAAAAGGACCGTACCTGTGCTCGTGTATGATGACGACGAGATGACGACGACGAGGAGGATGAAGACGAGGATGTCGACGAAGGGCTGGTGGTCCCGGTGGTGGTCCGTCAGCAGGAGGAGGAGGTCGGGGTGAGCCGTGCTGCCGGAGGGGGAGGCTGAACCTGCTGTGACGAGGCTGGTAGAAAAAGAGCACGGCGTGGAGGAACAGGCCGGACGGGGAGCTCCGAAGTGGGGGTGGTGGTGTTAGCTCCTTCAGTTAGGGTGGTCGGCGTTGGGAAGAACAGTGGAGGAAAGGGAGAAGCCGCGGGCTTCAGGCGAAGCGGGGTGGCGGTACTGCTCCGGGTCGGGTGAGCAGTGGTGAACACCTCGGTTCAGGCATGGGGGAGGCCGGAGATTCGGCGGTTTCGAGGGAGATGGAGCTGTGCCGGAGTACAGGGAAGACGATGGAGGAGATCACGGTGGACGGGGCTCGGGACTCGGCCGGGCCGGAGTCGCGGCGAGGGGGAGATCACGGTGGTTCTGCGGGGGAATGCAGGGAGTCGTGTGGTAGTGCCAGAGCAGGGAGTCATGGCTGTGGAAGGTCGGAGGGATACAAGGGAAGATGGAGGGAAGTGGTCGGGCCGTGCCGGAGTACAGCTCAGGACCGGGGTTGGCCGGGTGGAGGAATGCAGTAGGAGGCTGATGTCGACGATGGTGGCTGAGGGGAGGAGCTCGGTTGAGGTGAGCCGCGGGGCAGGGATGAGCCGGTGCAGCACAGCCGGAGAAGAAGAGCAGCGGTAGCTCGCCGGAGGCAGGTCGGCTACCGGAGCTGGGCCGGAGAGTTCGTGAACAGTGGAGGAAAGTTAGGGTGTTGGTGATGGTGTAGGTATTTGTGTGAAGAATTTATATGGAGAGGGTGGGTTTCCATGTGGGAGGAGGTGATGTTACCCCCTAGGAATTAGGGCCGGCCAAATATTGGGATGGGGTTTCCTTGGAAAAGGGGTTGAGGGAACATGCAAGGGGGTTGTGTGGTGGGGATGGCTCCATTTAAAATGGAAGGCCTAGATTCAACATGAATAAAAAATGCAACAAAAAGGAGGAGGGAGAGATTAGGTTGACTAGTCAAGATAGGGGGTTGGTTTTCTTCTTTTGGGTTAAACCAATAGGATGGTGACACATCATTGAAATTTTGCAATTAAGTCCCCAACAAATGGAAAATTTGCACAGAAGTGGTTTTCTGCATTTAATTAATTAGAAATAGATACACTTGGCGTTCAAGAATTAATTAGGAGTACATGGGGCCAAAATTAGGTCGGGTCATCATTAATGAAGAAGACTCAGAACAGAATATTACCCTAATTTGGGCCGCACGAAAAATAGGTCAACATTGCCTCCAATTTCGATTGGAACGCACAACGATACAAAATAGGAATTTATTTAGAATTTAAATAAACGTCTGCGACGATTATTGTGTGGCTAAAATGAAGCACAATATAGCATAATTATGAGTTACAAAAAATGGCAGAATGGAAGGCGGGCACGTCTAGGGCAATATTGTGAAATTTGTTGGAAGGCAAAAGCTAGGGTAGCGCTCCAAATATCGAAGCAAGGGCAAAGCGCAATAATTAAATAAATTACGGTAGTTAATTACAACCTCCAATAAATTAATTCTAAATAAAACAATTAACCACATAATCCCATAATTCGGACAGGTGTTCATCTACTGGGCTTCTAGGTCAAGTCTACCAGCTCAAACATAATGAACACTGTATATAATATAATATATTTAAGTACACATCTCACACAATTATTTAATTTAAATATACACATCATTAAATTATTTAATTTAAATACACAAATTATTAAATACAGAAAAAGTCGAAAATACCCCTGTTTTTAGAATGTGGTAGTGACACCCAGTGCCCCAAAAACCGTTCGTAGGATCTCTTCTTATGCACATGTTATCTTAAGACTGATGCATAGAATGCAACTCTATCATATAAACTCTTACTATGCAGTAGGTTTAGCCTATAAAATAATATCTCCAACTATCTTTACTCTATTCTTTGGTAACCTATGTGAGGTTCTATAAACATCTCTATGCAGCATATAAGTAAGGAACATATAGACATCTATTTGAACAAGCATTTGCAACAGTTCTATATGTATAAAATCAAGCATGCAGTTCATCTCTTTTAGCTTGTTTCATTAAGTGAGGCAACATTGTATAGGAACAAGTAACTTGTGCAGACTAGAGATCATTTTATTAAGGCATGTGGACTGAAGGATTCATCAAAGGGCCTAAGACACCCACCGATTGAATCGAACGAGAGGATGGAGAAGCCTTATGCAATAGTCACTCCTTGGTTATTCGTCCTGAAATTACAACAATTACTTGGTTAGCATCATTCGATCTCTTTCCCTTACGATTCGAAAAGAACGCGCAAGCGAGAAAAGTGAGTCATGAAAACCAAGTCATCGAAAGCAAGACAAAACACAAAGCAACACAAAACCAAGAACCAAAGCAACCAACGAAAACTCTTTGACTTATTTTAATAGAAGTTATTCCATCAATTGGAAGGTTTTATTGCATTTCGTCCGTGTTGATTTGGCGGTAAGGTTTTCCCGAGACTCGATTCTCAACCGAGTCAAAGTAGCAAGTGTTCCATAAGTAACCGTTTGGAGCGGGGCATTACATAATACCCCACTGAAAAGAAGTTTCGTCTCGAAACTTAAGAGATCAAGGAGTCGATAAACGATGCATCTAGAGGTCAAAAGAATTAGACTCACCAACATCGTGCCCGTAAATATCATGTTCTATATTCAGTCTTCTCGTCAGGAATCAACAAGCTAGCAAATTTAGAGAGTTTGGAGAACTCTGATTCGTAGTCCTCGACGGACTTACTCCCTTGCTTAATTTTAGAAAACTCAACTTCCTTTCTCTGTCTGACTGCAGGTGGAAAGTATTGCTCCTGGAATGCTTCTTTGAAGATTCTCCAAGTAATTTTGCCATCGTGGCGCCTTGTGGCAAGATCCAGCTTCTTTATTTGCTACCAATCGTGTGCTCTTAACCGCAGCTGCATGACTGCACATGCCACCCTCTTGTTCACAGGTATCCCAGCAAATTCGAACAAGTCCTCCAGCTTGGCGATCCAGTCCATCACCTTATCCGGCGCGGTCCTGCCTTCGAACTCCGGAGGGTTCAACTTCAGAAACTCAGCACCTTTAAAGATAGATTTTTTGACCGCCTGCGGAGGCTCAACGGCTTCTGCTAGGCCTGCCTTCTCAAGGCGCGGGTGCGGCTACCACAGGTGTTGCAGCGGTTCCCGATGCACTGCTATTGGTGACCAAGGTCGTCACTATTGAGTTAAAGAGTCTAACTGCTTCTGTTGTGCTATGGCTCGAGCATCTGCCCGTTGTTTCTGAGCCTCAAATCGATCATGTTGAGCATTTAATCATTCTTGTTGATTTTCAAACATGCCAATCAGCCTATCGATTTGATCATCGTTCACGCTAGCTGCGCGCGATGGCCCTGGGTTACCTCTTTTAGTCATCTTGCTGCAAAAGAGAGTAGCTTGCATTAGTCATATAAAGTATTATGGACTTATTGCTTAGGACGTTGGGATTTCATACTCTTAGGGACATTTATACTCTCGATTTACTTCTTATAGATTCACAATAATTTTTGAAATTCGGAACTTTTGAAACCGTTTCAAAACTTATATTATTTTTGAAAACGATATTTGTAGAGGCCAAGGACGTAAAGCCGTGCTCTGATACCACCTGTCATGCGCAGGTCCCGTAAGGGCCGATCGTCCTCGCTTGATCCCTACGGAACCTATCATCCTCGCTTGGGCGCGATGCCGTGCAAGCCTAAGTTGCGCTTGCACCAGGCAAAGTACCTGCACAAGACACAAATCAGACAAAAATATATATATATATATATAGGCACGGAATGTAAATGTAGAGAACCAAAGTTGAACACATTTGTTAGGAACACAAAATACTTTCTTTATTGAATACTTGAAGATTTAGATTACAAAGTACTTGCTTGGCTGAGTTACAAAATATGTCTTAGAAGGCTTACAACTCTTTTTACAATCGCAAAATTAGCCACAACGCCCATACATTATGTCCTTTTAGTAGGACCAAAAATCAAAACATCTAGCAGAAGAGAAGCTGCCCACAGGAGAGGAAATATAAGGAAGCAGCACGAGCACGGTCCCTCTGGAAGGATGTGCTAACACCGATTCAATATACTCGCCAAGCTCTCGCTACCAGAACCTAGAGATTTGCCCAAAAATGTGGGTCGGTACTACAACATGTACTGGTGAGCGACCGTGGCCAAACTTACCTAGAAATCCATATTAAGTAAGCATGTGAAGCTAGCATTATTAGGTGATCTTTCTAGTTATCTAGTTTTTTTTAACAATTCATGCAAGGAAACATAGATGATAGATAGTATATGCATATGATAATTCTTACCCACGGCCGAGCGGCTATCCCACTACCAGAAAAAGTCAAATTAGCGACGTTTAAAAACGTCGCTAAATGACCAAAAAATGTCGCTAATCACATTTAGCGACATAATTAGCGACGTTTTAAAGAAGTCAGAACAAAGCAAGTCGCTAAAAGAAAAGATGTCGCTAAACGTCGCTATGCCGACGTTTTTTAGCGACTTAAATGTGTCGCTAAAATTAGCGACATTTAGTGACGCAGCGTCACTAATTAGCGATATTAATTAATGTCGCTAATTAGCGACTTATATAGCGACATTACAGCGACGTCTTTAATGACCTGACAATACTGCCATGTCAGCAATTTGAGACGTACAGTGACATTTTTAGCGACATGTTTAGCGACGTTATTAGCGACGTTTATTAACGTCGCTAATTAGCGACGTATTTAGCGACGTGTATAAACGTCGCTAAAAATTTCGCTAATTTTACAGAAAAAAATACTGAATTTTTTCCAAACTATTATTCCTGCAGTTTATTAAATCACAATCTGTACAAATAGACCTGGAGCAACCCTCCGTTGAATTTCTGGGTTTGCCAACCCCCTTGGGTTGAACACTCAACACCGGTAAAATAATATATTTAATATGAATAATATAATAAAATTTGAAGAAAAGAAAGCATCCAGCAAATCTTATCGTAAAGAATACGGCAAATATATATCCATACAATCTCATTCTAAATAATAAAAAAAATACAAATATCCAGCAACTAGCTATACTACTACGGATCTGCAGGAGGCTGACCACCGGCGCGCATGAAGGATAAGAACAACTCATACTGGTCCCGTGGAATCGACACCGATGTCGATGGAGAAGGCAGTGACGTTGGTGGAGTCTGTATCGATGTAGGCGCACCAGGAGGCCGTACCCGCTCCAAGTCTGCGAGTCGCAGGTTGTGAGAATCCGTGATGCTGCGGTCTAGCATATCGAATCGTGCGATGAGCGTCGGATCATCCGCCTGCGGCTGGGACTGGGGATGCTCCTCCATCCTTCGCAGCAACTCGTCACGGAGAGACGCAATCTGACGGTCAACAGCCTCCTGGACTCTGGCCGACGACTGCGAGGGCTGTGTGGAATGCGCAACTGTCGGGGAGGCCCTAGATGACTGCGTCGCAACCAGACGCCATAGGATCTCGTACCGTAGTACGTACCCCTCTAGAGACCACTAGCTGCGGTCATCCACAGGTCGTCCACGGACGGAGCTGGAGCGGGCTGTGAGGAAGTACCAGCCTCTCCAGGTGTATGTGCACTAGCAGTCGCCAGCTCATGCAGCCAAAGATACTCGGCCTAGAAAGGTTTGGAAACTCGATAATTGCCTAAGTTATATTAAAATTAACACAAAGTAAAGTAATACTTACATAGGTCTGCGAGGCCCTCTCATCAATGAGATTTTCGTCCTTGCGATGGGTGGCCAAGAAGACGGTCACCATGTTTGCATCCTCACCCCTCTGTACCTGTTAAAAATATATTATTTATTACTAAACTTAAACATTTTTTTCTACTACCATTTTATGGTACTTACATTAAAATAATATATTTTAAAAGAAAAAACATACCAAACGACGAAAATGTTCCGTCATCGGAATCGAGCCACCACACCACTTGGCAGCATTCCGCCTAGCTGCCTTGGCCTTCTCAGACCTTTCCTTGTAGCTCGGATCATCGAATCTAGCCCTCATCGCAGTCCACTGCTCAGGCATGATCAAACCTTGGATCGATTTTCCAGCACGATCATGAGCCTTCTGGTCATCCAGAGCATCTCGGATAAGCTTGGCGGCAACGGTAGGAAAGAGCCGCTCGATCAACTCGGCCCGGTACGGAGGATAGAAATACGTTTGCTACAATAAATAATTTAGTAAGTGAGCATCACGGATAAGTTATATAATATGCATAAATTAGAGGATTTATTTAATATACTTTTACCTGGAAGTGCGCAAACCAGAATGCCTTCCTCTCCTCCGGAGCCTCAGAGTAGTTGATCCAAGGGCCACCGTAGTTGTTCCTCAGAAATTGGCCCAGGCGTCTCTGAACCGACGATGGACGATATCTATACAGAGATAATTATTTTGATCGAAAAAGTCAATATACGATGAAAAAAGAAATACACGATATATATTATGCTAAACCATCTAATTGACTTACTTTGTACCGTCGGCCCAAATCTCTGTCCTCGTCTCCTCCGAAGGTGCGCATGGAGGATCTTGCTGATGCTGGGACAACGTGGGCACGACCTCCTCGACATGCTCATCTGTCCCCATGGTTCCGTCAGCAGGAGGAACGTTGGACGAGGGAGTACTATCACGCATGGAACTATTCGTCCCAAAAGTCGAAGATGTGAGTGATCGATATACTGGAGTACTGGGCGACGATGATCCGGAACCAACAGTAGGAAGTACCAGAGGAGCACTCTGCCTACCTCGGGACCTGCCGAATCCTCCGCGTCGTCCTGTCATACCTGATAACAACATATGATGAATATAGAAAAACGCAAATATATAGTATATTTTACAGTCAAAATGTGATGCATATCTCAAAGCATTCTACAGTCAAAATATAATACATATATCCGTTCAAATAGTACATTCTACAGTCAAAATATAGTTATATTCTATAGGCAAAATATTTTATTTTCAATCATTTTCAAAAAATTCATCTTGTTCGCCTTCCTCGTCCTCCTCTTCCTATTCCTCCTCCTCGTCTTTACTTTCATCTACTTCGTCTTCGTCTTCCTCTTCGGATAATTCTATATCTTCTACATTATTACTCGTGTAATGAGTAACTTTCGTTGAGTCCACATCTATAATATTTGTTACAAGAGGTAGATCGTCCTCCTGATAAGCTATTTCGTCAATGTCAAAGGTATTTCTAGCTTTAGTCTTGCATACTGCCCACCAATCCGACCTCGCTGTCCCCCGTCTAGGATAAGTTGTGAAGTACACGAGCTGAGCCTGACTTGATAGGACAAATGGTTCGTAGCCTTGATATCTACGCTTGCAGTTTATATCCACAAGGCCATGCTTGTCAATTTTCCAACCTTGATCTTGAATCGGATCGAACCATTCACACTTGAATAGCACGATATTAGCAGGTTCTGTGCCATAATTATATGTCAACTCCACAATCTCTCGTAAGATGCCAAAGAAATTATTGCCTAGATCGACGTCTTTGTAGTTCGAAGATTTGATACACAAACAACTATTTTTCGTGGAATCAAGATCCAGAAAGCTGTCTCTGATAGGAGCATTTGTTGACTTGAACCTGAACACATTCACACAGAAACTTGGCCATATTTTAACGGCAGTAATTAGTCCCTTGGCTAGAGTTCTAATAGATTTAGTCTCGAGTGTTATTAGACGATCGACCTAAATACCAAAGTAGCGATAGTAAGTTATTTGTTTTACAAGTACAGAATTAAAAAGTAATTACCAAGCATCTTACATATGCGATCAACCAAGAAGGAAAATGGCATCTCATTTCTTGTTCTACTTCTTCGTCTGTTATGTAGGGTCTAACCGACCTCAACTCATCATTATATGTGCTGAAAAATAATGAAGCAACTGCTGATTAGTAGCATAATAGTATCTTATACTATTACATTGAGATAATTTAAACGTGGACGTATTAATTACTTACCCCTCTAGCTTCTCCACTTCATCCTCGTCACAATTGAGTAATATATACAACTGAGCAGCCCTTAGCTCATCGTCATTCAAATATCTCTTCTTCATTTTTCCCGAAGGCTTTCCGGACGCATTGAATACTTTGAGTATTGCATCATTAGATTCCTGATATGCGTCATCGTTTTTCGGAGCTTTCGTTCTATTAGTAGCAACATGCGGTTTGAAATACGTCGAGCAAAAGTTTGTAATCTCCTCGAGAACATAAGCTTCACAAATAGAGCCCTCAACCCGTGCCTTATTTTTTATCTTTCTCTTTAGGTGATTCAGATGCCGCTCGAATGGGTACATCCACCGATAACCGACAGGACCACCAACACGTGCCTCATAGGAAAGATGAATTGGCAAATGCTCCATAGAGTCGAAGAATCCAGGAGGAAATACCTTCTCGAGCTTACATAGTGTTACCGTAATGTCCTTCTCTTGCTTTTATAGACGATCGACGAGCAACTTAGTACAACAAAGATCTCTGAAGAATATGCTAAGCTCTGTTAATGGATCCCAAATGTCCTGCGGTAAGAATTCCCGAAATACAATCGGAATTAACCTCTCCATGAATACGTGACAATCGTGGCTCTTCATACCCGCCGGTTTGTTCTCCTTGAGGTCGACGCATCTTATCAAGTTCGACACGTACCGGTCTGGAAACTTTAGACCATGATCCACCTATAAAGTCTCCCTTTATCCTCTTTCTCCAGTGAGAAAACTGACTTAGGTTGCTTTAACTTTCCATTTCCCTCCTCTATCAAATGCAATGCAGGACGTCTACATATTTCTTATAAGTCCAACCTGGCCTTCGAATTATCTTTCGTCTTCTCCTTTACCTCCATTACAGTATTAATTATGTTATCAAACACATTCTTCTCGATATGTATGACATCAAGGTTATGTCTGATCAGATTGGTGCTCCAATATGGCAGATCCCAGAATATACTCCTCTTCGTCCAGTTATTGGTGCGAGCAAATCCGTCACACTTGTACTCCTTAGCAGGCTCTTCGATAGCACTTGGTAAATCTTTTACCTCTTCCCATATCGTGTATCCGGGCCACCTTGGTGGTGGATTGGCCTTCTCCACAACTCCCGCACGAAAAGCATTCTGGTTCCTCCACTACGGATGATCCTTCGGCAAAAATTATCGAAGACAATCGAAGAAGCACGGTTTGCCTCCGTGTTTCAAACGGAAAGCCTTAGTACGGTCCATGCAATATGGACATGAGAGACGACCATGGGTGCTCCATCCTGATAATATTTTATAGGCCAGAAAGTCGTTGATGGTCCACATAAGTGATGCCCTCATCTGAAAATTCTGCTTTTTAGAAACATCGTAAGTTTTGGCACCTACTTTCCACAACTGATTCAACTCATCTATCAAAGGCTGTAAATACACATCGATGTTCCTTTTCGGATTGTTCAGACCCGGGATAATAACGGTTAGGAACATATACGGAGTCTCCATGCACATCCAAGGTGGTAGATTGTACGGACTGACAATCACAGGCCAAAACGAATACTGGGAGCCCGAAAGTCCGAATGGGGTAAAACCGTCAGAGGAGAGCCCCAATCTGACAATACGCGGATCTTCGGCAAAATGTGGATACTCTCGATCAAAGTGCTTCTATGCTTCTCCATCGGATGGATGATCTAATACTCTTTCGATCTGTTTTCGCCTGTGCCAACTCATATTTTCTGCAGTCTCCTTAACCATAAACAACCGCTGTAACCGCGGCGTCAAAGGCAAGTAGTGCATCGAATCGGTAGGCTTCCTTGCACCGATAGACTTTTCTCTAATAGTGGCCTTGTAGCGATCAGCACTACAGAATCTGCACGCATCTTCATCCTTGTCATCTTTGTAGTACAACATGCACCCGTTGCGACATGCATCGATTTTTTCGTATCCCATCCAAAGCGATCTCACCATCCTCTTAGATCGATAGAAGTCTTTAGGCAACTTTGCACCCTCGGGCAAGATCTCTATAATCAAATCGATCAGTCGATTATAGCATTCTTGCGACATGTTAAAATTGGACTTGATGCTCAATAATCTTGTAACCACCTCCAACGGTGAATGATCCTCACAATCAGGATATAGTGGAGTCCTTGTATTCTCTAGCAACTCCATAAACTTTGCAGCATCGGCATTCGGTGCCTCCTCAGCTGCATCGTAATTGTCCGAATTGAAACTAGGTCCCGCCGTATCATAATTGTCCGGATTGAAACTAGGCCCCGCCGCATCATAAACCATGTTCACCCACCCGTCGTCGTAAGCATCGTGGCCGTGGACATCCATATACGGCTCCACATAGGGCTCCGACTCTAATGCTAGAGATACAAGTTCTCCGTGCGCGGTCCACTGATAGTAATTCGGCGTGAAGCCCTTCGAGTACAAATAATATGTTACTTTCACTTCTGGATGATATTTCCTGTTGCGACATCTCACACACGGACACTTAATTTTGGTATCGTCCATGTACTGAGGGAACACCTTGACGAACTACAGGAACTGTTGTACACCCTCAATGAATTCATCCCGCATACCACACATGTCATCAGGATGACGGTTGTACATCCACGAACGATGACGCATATAGTAATTCATATCCATTTCTAGATACTTCTGCAAAAATGACAGTATGTATCATATAAATATTATATACAGTATGATTCTCTAAAGAAGAAGCTGACAATTAGTTGGCTAGGTAATCTATATTTGAAGTCATATAGAAGAAGCATGCTAGATCCTGTGCAGAGTGTGTGCACACCAGTGTAGGTACAATATTTTGTAGGACAACAGCATGCTAGATCCTGGTAACTATAGCAAACCCAAATCCCAGCCTAGGCCAGGACAGAAGCTGTGGTTTCTTTTTTGTTAGGCTTGGTTTGGGATTGTTAAAGCTTATTATAAGATGGTAGAATTAAATTAAAAAAGATAATGAATTTTTAAGTCAAAATGAATTTGATAAGCAATACTTTTGATGTGATTCAAGTTTCTGCTTTCTTTCCTCAGAGTGAATATATCCACTGGACTACAGTAGCACAATGTAAACTTTAAGTCATAGAAGTATCTTCTTAGATTAAGAACTGCCAGATTAGAAACCTTAACGACATGTCAGACACATTAAATTGTAATAACAAGATACTTCTATGATGTCTTCTATAAGGAAGAGCATCAACCATGTCAAACTATTAGACATGTCAAGATTCATGGAATGTGATTTTGTCTAATCAACATCTCACTCATGCTACCAACTAGGCGCAATAGAAGACTTGTGATGAGACATACAAAATAACTTCCATCTAAGGTTGCTACTGTAGAAACTTACTATACTGAAGCAACAAAAGATTATTAAGATTAGTGTTCATATGCTTCTAAGAAATTGGACCTGTAATAGGTGTTCCCAACAGTTGATCGTTTAATATTCTACGGTAAAGAACTAAAACATGCATAAATGACCAAACCATAACAAGAGGTTGCCAAATCTATAGCACGGTTATCCAAGCTTCTCCAATAAGAGAAGGGTCGGGTATTGACCGGTTGCCAAGCTGACATCAATCTCATATGCTAGTAAGATTAATATTCATGAGCAGATTCTTCATTTTCTAACCCATCTAAAGTTAGATAGAGTTTTGATATCTTCAAAGGAGTACGCATAATTTTACCTAAACATATATTGAGAAGTGAAGAATGAAGGTCAAGGTAGAAAACTTATTTCTTCCAACAAATTTGCAAATAACCCATAAATTCCCTTTCATGGGTCCTAACCCTAACCCTAACCCTAACCCCAGGTCAAAAAACCTAACCCTAACCCTAGGTCCTGATCCCAGGTCGTATCAGTTTTGGGTTAGGGTTAGTGGCAAGTATGTGTATGTGTGTCGTGTCTGTGTCAGTGTCTGTCAAGTGTATGTTGTGTCAGTGTCACATGTGTGTCCTGTGAGAGAGAGAGAGAGAGGGTTTACCTAGAGCTCGAGGAGGAGGAAGGGGATGCCGGAGTAGCCGCTGTGGATACGCTGGTCGTCGGAGAGGGGGGGTGGGGGAAATCGTCGGAGAGAGAGAGAGAGAGAGGGTTTCAAATATTTCGAAAAATTCGACCGCTGGGGGAAAATGAAACTGAGCCCTAATTAACCAAATGTTAGCGACGTTTAGCGACGTCATATAAAAACGTCGCTAAAATAAATTTTAGCGACGTCTTAGACGTCGCTAAACACATTGCTAAATATTTTTAATATTAACGTCGCTAAACGTCGCGAAATTAGACATATTAGCGACGTTTAGCGACCTTAATTGAACTTATAGCGACTTATCATTTAAAATCTAAACAAAAGTCGCTAAACGTCGCTAAATGTCGCCATTTAGCAACGTCTAGCGACGGTTTTACATGGAGTCGCTAATTTATATTTTATTAGCGATGTTTCATTTGACGTCGCTAAAAAATGTCGCTAATCCCGCTTTTTCTAGTAGTATCCCTGCAGCAGACACACAAGTTAGTAATAATTTGCATATATGAATAAACTCATGCATCTGTGTTGGCATCAAGTATCCAGTGTGCATATAAGAGATGACTTATCATGTGACCTAACTACATGATGGTCCATGGGAAAACCCATTCTTTATAGACATGAACACCCCCCTGATCGCGAGAACTTCTTTTCTTCAGGGTATTCCTCTAATCCCCCCCAGGGCGAACGATCCTCAGTGCCCCAAAAATCGTTCGTGGGATCTCTCCTTATGCACAAGTTATCTTAAGACCAATGCATAGAATGTAACTCTATCATATAAACTCTTACTATGCAGCAGGTTTAGCCTATAAAAGAACATCTCCAACTATCTTTACTCTATTCTTTGGTAACCTATGCGAGGTTCTATAAACATCTCTATGCAGCATATGAGTAAGGAACATATATACATCTATTTGAACAAGCATTTGCAACAATTCTATATGTATAAAATCAAGCATACAGTTTATCTCTTTTAGCTTTTTTCACTAAGTGAGGCAACATTGTATAGGAACAAGTAACTTGTGCAGACTAGAAATCATTTTATTAAGGCATGTGGACTGAAGGATTCATCGAAGGGCCTAAGCCACTCACTAATTGAATCGAATGATAGGATAGGGAAGCCTTATGCAACGGTCACTCCTTGGTTATGTGTCCTAAAATTGCAACAATTACTTGGTAGCATCCTTCGATCTTTTTTTCTTACGATTCAAAAAGAACGCACAAGCGAGAAAAGTGAGTCATGAAAACCAAGTCATCGAAAGCAAGACAAAAAATAAAGCAACAAAAACCAAGAAGCAAATCAACCAACGAAAACTCTTGGACTTATTTCAATAGATGTCATTCCATCAATTGGAAGGTTTTATTGTATTTCATCAGTATTGATTTGGAGGTAAGATTTCTCCGAGACTCGATTCTCAACCGAGTCGAAGCAGCAAGTGTTCCAAGTAACCGTTTGGAGCGGGGCATTACAGAGACGATCCCGTGGGCTACCTTCTGTAGCGCGTTCGAAGAAGAGTTCATACCCCTCCCGTATGTCTGCAAAAGGATAACGATTTCGTACAACTTGGACAAGGCAATACGACAGTGAAGCAGTACTCCGTTGAATTTAATCGGCTCACCAAATTTGTAAGTTTCTACCTACCTGATGCGGCGAGTCGTGTAAGACGATTTGAAGGCGGCCTACGACCTGTTATCCATGCGCACGTAGTCGTTCTCCAGTATCTGACTATGCGGGAGGTTCTTAATCATACCCTTTCTCTTGAACCGCAGTATCCTTCGATTGTTGTCGGTGTTGTGCATACTTCCAATCACAAGCGCCATAGCAACGCTGGAGGCAACATCGCTCTAAAGTGTCCAAATAATGGCGGTCAGCAGAAAGGAAATTAAGGACAAAATGTCTCTTTTGTAGGAAGCTAGAACACACCATCAACGAATGTCGTTTGAAGCATGGGTTATGCCTCACTTGCGGTGAATCAAAATATAGAATTCGTGACTATCCGCGCCTTACTAATCGTCTCTCTCAATATCTATATCATGCCACAGCACCTCAAGCCAACCGAGCCACGCCGCAGCAAGAGCGTCGTCAAGATCAAGGCCGGGTGTACACTCTAACATGAGAAGAGGCCCTAGCATCGGACACTGTTGTTTCAGGTATATTGCTTTTCCATAACATACATGCTCGCATGCTATTTGATTCTGGTGCTACGCATAGCTTTATATCCATGAATTTTGTCATAAATAATAAGATAGAAATAACACCATTATATTTAGACCTTAGTGTTAGCACCCCATCAGGAACAAAGATACATGTTCGTTCAGTATGTCAGGACGATCACGTCTGTATTGGGGGAAGGAAACTCTCGTTCGATGTATTAGTCCTAGATGTTCGGGACAACGACATCATCTTGGGGATGGATTGGCTTGGCGCTTGCTCAGCAACTATCGAATGTGCAGAGAAATGGGTCATCTTTCGTCTACCTGGAGAGGCCTAATTCTGCAACACGAGTGGTTCAATAATAGATGTGTCAAAGACCTGCATGGTGATTCTGTGATGTCAGTTCGACGGATGTTACACTATGGATGCGAGGGATACTTAACATCGGTTCTAGATACGTAGCTGGATTACGCAAACGTTGAGTCTTCTTCCGTTATGGCAGAGTTCCCTGATGTGTTTTTGAGCGAACTACCTGGTATGCCACCCGACCGAGAAATTGAGTTCACCATCGTTACCTTCCCAAATACCAAACCAATTTCCAAAGCCCTATTTCGAATGGCCCCTGCTGAACTAAAGGAGTTAAAGTGCATATATTCGTCCAAGCGTGTCTCCTTGGAACGCGCATGTACTCTTTGTAAAGAAAAAAGATAGAACATTACAACTCTGCATAGACTATCGGTAGATAAATAAGGTTACTATCCGAAATAAGTATCTCTTGCCCAGGATCGACGACCTCTTTGATCAGTTGCAAGGAGCATCAGTTTTTTCAAAGATAGAGCTCCGCTCTGGCTACCACCAATTAAAGATCAAGCGAGAGGACATGCCGAAGTCAGCATTTTGGACCCGCTATGGCCATTATGAGTTTTTTGTCATGTTGTTCGGACTGATGAATGCTCCTGCCGCATTCACAGATTTGATGCACCTAGAGTTTTGACCATTCCTTGATAAGTTTATGGTAGTATTCATAGACGACATCTTAGTGTACTCGAAGATTAAGGATGAACACGCAGGACACCTGTGGATGGTGCTTCAAACCCTTCGAGATAATAAGTTGTTCGCAAAGCTAAGCAAGTGCAAGTTCTGGTTAGACAGCATATCTTTCCTCGGGCACATCATTTTCACGAAGAGCATCTCAGTCGACCCAAACAAAGTTGAAGCCATCGTGAAGTGGAAGAGCCTGAGTCGGCCAGCGACATTCGGAGCTTCCTTGGTCTAGCAGGCTACTATAGGAGATTCATAAAATATTTTTCAAGGATTGCTTCGCCTCTAACTCATCTCACTCGGAAGGGAGTAGCGTTCGCGTGGTCAGACGACTGCAAAGCTTCATTTGTGGAACTAAAGCAACGACTTATCTCAGCACCAATTCTTACTCTTCCGGACGGTCTCGATAAGTTTAAGATCTATAGCGATGCTTTAGGAAAGGGTTTGGGATGTGTCCTTATGCAGAGGGATAAAGTGATAGCCTTTGCATTGAGATAGTTAAAGCCTCACGAAATGAACCATCCAATACACGATCTGGAACTTGCAGTGGTAGTGTTCGCGTTGAAGTTATGGCAGCATTACCTCTATGGCATACCGTGTGAAATCTTTATGGATCACAAAAGCCTCAAGTACCTATATACTCAAAAAGATTTGAATCTATGGCAATGAAGTTGGCTTGAACTCCTTAACGACTTTGACTTGATGATCAGATATACACCAGATAAGGGCAACGTTGTAGCTGATGCACTGAGTCGAGTGTTTGTTGGGAGCTTAGCTATCGATAACAGGCTGCAAAAGGATCTTAAAATTTTGGGCATTACACTCCGAGTCAGATACAAAAAAGGGAAGTAGGTGGCTTAGTTGTGCCTCGAACCAGACTTGTTGGAGAAAGTTAAGTCCGCTAAGAAGGACGACATGTTCCTAGAGAAGATGCAAAATCTTATATCTCACGACCCGCACTTGAAAATTGGGCATGATCCATGTGTACGTCCAGCCTACGCCGTAGCATCGACCGTAGAACGCTGTCTAGGTCTCAACAAGACTAACACAACACACAAAAATCTGCCAATGGTGTCAACTCCATAAGGAGGACAATGAATATGCATATAATCATCAATTCATAAGGTACTCAATCACAATAACTATAAGAAGGTAAATGGCACGATAAGATATGAAAAGATATAAAGAAGCTAGTTCTGACATAAGTCTAGGACACAGCTCAAATAATAATAATAAGTCTAGAGTCTAGCTATCTCAACATAGATAAGGTATCAATATAATACAACTCAAGTCTTAAAGTTTAGAACAATCCAATACATGAATAAACTAGGCTAAGTGTTGTCTAAACAACTGCGGGTGGTGTCTCCTCTAAGGGGAGTGGCTCATCTAGAATCTTCGAGATGTAATCATCATATACTCCTGGACCATAATGGGTAGGACAGAAATCCTCAAGATCCTTTGAAAAATATTATCCAGTCATGATTGGAGCGAAGCACAAACATTAACAACAATTTTAATTATATTGATAAGAACTATAAAATAGTGTATAGAAATACATAATGGACTGGAATGTAAGAAAATATGGAGAGACATATAATCATCATATGAACAGATATATATGAATGCTAGCAATGAATGTACTAGATCAAGAAATAGAAAAACTGGCTAAGTGTCGTGAAATATCAGTTTGCTATGTGATCGGCTTGGGACTAGATCAGGCTTGTTAAATATGATTGGCTATGATACATGTGAGGTCAGGCTAACCATCTGGTTAGCTATGATGCGAGCAAGAGTCAGGCAAATCATATATAACAGGCTATAAGGCATGTAAATGGTCAGGCTATACCCTACGTAATGTGTGGAGTGAGCTATGATGCATGTAAAGTCGGGTATGATCACATAACTTGCTAATATTTTCCCGTCCCCAGCTAGTATTATGGATTCCAATCACAAATCCTCATGACAAGTATCTGTGATACTAGCCCGTGTATCCGTTGTGTCAGAATCAAGTATACACTACAACTAGAATTATAGTAATGATCAAAATAATAAAAACTGTCAGAGAATGTACTCGCTTGTGATCCTGAGCAATGTGTAAGGATCGATGTCCAAAATAAAGTCACAATGACCTAAATATAAAATTTCAAGTCAATGAGTGATTTGGAATAATAAACATGTTTGACTAGCTTGTGATGATAATTCTAGGTCGATTTTAAGTCTTGGTAACCAAGCTAGGTCAATGCTAAGGTTAGAGTCAATATTTATCTAAGGGTTGGATTTTTTTTAGAGAGATATTAGGTCTATACTAGGCCTCACTAGTTTACATAGATCATTCTAGATTATAGACACTAGTATAGTTATTTATAACTCTATACGTAAGTATTTAGGTGTTACCTTAACCCCAACACCTATAACCTAACTAACACACCTTAACTATTACCTTGATACTAACTACCTCAACCCAATATCTAGACTTAATACCCAATCTATTCCCTGGATACTCATGTATCACTGATACACAATACCCTTAACACTCGAACACTCAAAACCCCTCCTCATACTTGTGCATCATAGGTATACCTAGTCCCAAACCTTGGCACAGCTCCCTAACTGATACACTAGTATCAGTTATGATACACCCCATACACTTGTTTGACACCTACTAACCTAGAACTTGCCTCTTATACATTGATACCAACCTACTGCACTGTTAGTGCACTGATACTCCATGTATCAGATGCCAAGTCACCCAGGGAACTGAATGCCCTAACCCAAGTCAATACCAAGCTCACAATCTCCAAGTAATCATGTATCAGTCATTCCTACATTGATATCCATATGCCTATATCCTAATCCACTATCTTGCCACTAACATTCACTCTATTACACATGATCACCAAACATATACTCCCACATCCTATACTTGTACCAACCAAGGCGCCATAGGATCCCGTACCGTAGTACGTACCCCTCTAGAGACCACCAGCGGCGGTCACCCACAGCTCGTCCGCCGACGGAGCTGGAGCGGGCTTCGAGGAAGTACCAGCCTCTCCAGGTGTAGGTGCACTAGCAGTCGCCCTCTCACGCAGCCTAAGATACTCGGCCTAGGAAATTTTGGATACTCGATAATTGCCTAAGTTATAATAAAATTAACACAAAGTAAAGTAATACTTACATAGGTCTGCGAGGCCCTCTCATCAATGAGTTTTTGTACTTTCGATGGGTGGCCAAGAAGACGGTCACCATATTTGCATCCTCACCCCTCTATACCTGTTAAAAATATATTATTTAGTACTAAAATTAAATATTTTGTCCTACTACCATGTATTTTATCGTACTTACATTAAAATAATATATCTTAAATAAAAAATATACCAAATGATGAAAATGTTCCGTCATCGGAATCGAGCTACCACACCACTTTGCAGCATTCCGTCTAGCCGCCTTGTCCTTCTCAGACCTTTCCTTGTACCTCGGATCGTCGAATCTAGCCCTCATCGCAGTCCACTGCTCAAGCATGATCCAACCTTAGATCGGTTTTCCAGCACGATCACGAGCCTTCTGGTCATCCAGAGCATCGCGGATAAGCTTGGCGGCAACGGCAGGAAACTTGCGCTCAATCAACTCGGCCCGGTGCGGAGGATAGAAATACGTTTGCTACAATAAATAATTTAGTAAGTGAGCATCACGGATAAGTTATATAATATACATAAATTAGAGGATTTATATAATATACTTTTTCCTTAAAGTGCGCAAACCAGAACGCCTTCCTCTCCTCCGGAGCTTCAGAGTAGTTGATCCAAGGGCAACCATAGTTGTTCCTCAGAAATAGGCCCAGGCGTCTCTGAACCGATGATGGACGATATCTATACAGATATAATTATTTTGATCAAAAAAGTCAATATATAATGAATAAAGAAATACACGATATATATGATGTTAAACCATCTAATTGACTTACTTTGTACCGTCGGCCCAAATCTCTGTCCTCGTCTCCTCCGGAGGTGCGCATGGAGGATCTAGCTGATGCTGGGACAACGTCGCCACGACCTCCTCCACATGCTCATCTGTCTTTATAGTTCCGTCAGCAGGATGAACGCTGGACGAGGGAGTATCACGCCTGGAACTACTCGTCCCAGGAGTGATGCCACGTAACGTCATCGCAGTCGGAGATGTGACTGATCGATATACTGGAGTACTGGGCGACGACGATCCGGAACCAACAGTAGGCAGTACCTGAGGAGCACTCTGTCTACCTCGGGACCTGTCGAACCCTCCGCGTCATCCTGTTATACCTGATAATAACATATGATGAATAAAGAAATACACAAATATATAGTACATTCTACAGTCAAAATGTTATGCATATCTCACAGCATTCATAGAATTGTACAGTAAATAACTAGTGGTGTCACAAGTCTAAATGGATGGTACATTATACAATCAAAATATAATACATATATTCGTCAAAATAGTAAATTCTACAGTCAAAATATAGTTACATTCTACAGGCAAAATATTTTATTTTCAATCATCTTCAGAAAATTTATCTTGTTCGCCTTCCTCGTCCTCCTCTTCCTCTTCCTCCTCATCGTCTTCGCTTTCATCTACTTCGTCTTCGTCTTCGCTTTCGTCTTCGTCTTCCTCTTCAGATAATTCTACATCTTCTATATTATTACTCGTGTAGTTTATATCCACAAGGTCTGACTTGATAGGACAAATGGTTCGTAGCCTTGATATCTACGCTTGTAATTTATATCCACAAGGACATGCTTGTCAATTTTTCAACCTTGATCTTGAATCGGATCGAACCATTCACACTTGAATAGCACGATATTAGCAGGTTCTGTGCCATAATTATATGTCAACTCCACAATCTCTCGTAAGATGCCAAAGAAATTATTGCCTGGATCGACGCCTTTGTAGTTCGAAGATTTAATACACAAACAACTATTTTTCGTGGAATCAAGATCCAGAAAGTTATCTCTGATAGGAGCATTTGTTTACTTGAACCTAAACCCATTCACACAGAAACTTGGACATATTTTAACGGCAGTAATTGATCCCTTGGCTATAGTTCTAATAATTTCAGTCTCGGATGTTATTAGACGATCGACCTAAATACCAAAGTAGCGATAGTAATTTATTTGTTTTGCAAGTACAGAAATAAAAGGTAATTACCAAGCACCTTACATATGCGCTCAACCAAGACAGAAAATGGCATCTCATTTCTTGTTCTACTTCTTCGTCTGTTATGTAGGGTCTAACCGACCTCAACTCATCATTATATGTGCTGAAAAATAATGAAGCAACTGCTGATTAGTAGCATAATAGTAGATTATACTATTACATTGAGATGATGTAAATGTGGACGTATTAATTACTTACCCATCTAGCATCTCCACTTCATCCTCGTCGCAATTGAGTAATATATACAACTGAGCTGCCCTTAGCTCGTCGTCATTCAAATATCTCTTCTTCAATTTCCCCGAAGGCTTTCCGGATGCATTGAATACTTTGAGTATTGCATCATTAGATTCCTGATATTCGTCGTCGTTTCTCGGAGCTTTCTCTCTATTAATAGCAATATAAGGTTTGAAATACGTCGAGCAAAAGTTTATAATCTCCTCGAAAATATAAGCTTCACAAATAGAGCCCTCAACCCGTGCCTTGTTTTTCACATTTCTCTTTAGGTGATTCAGATATCGCTCGAAGGGGTACATCCACCGATAACCGACAGGACCACCAATGTATCATGAAGTACCCCTCAATATATCATGAAGAACCTCATTGGTGCACTACAAGTGTGGACTGTAAGTTATAGTGAAATATGTTTTCTGTTGGATTGAATGCAGGGATGCATTCAGTTGGGTGTGAGGGTAGGTGTTCCTGAACGCAGGGTATCGAGAAGAGGTTTGCAACACTGTAAGGACAGTGGGGGAGGCCCTGTAGGCTGAGCACAATTTATGTGCAAAAGTATGCACAGGTTATGGAACCTGATTTAGGGTAAACAGTGTTATTGCTGATAAGCTTGAGTGTCAGGTTCTAGGAGACTTGAGGTATCGGTAGATTGATATCTCGACTGATACCAAAGTATCAGTCATAAATAGATATCAGTAAATAATAGGAAGTCCAATGGAGTTTAGGGATTTGGTGCATCGGTTCAGGCCAGTAGCAACTAAGGGCAGTGGGCAGGCCAGGATTTGAGTGTGAGATATGGGATTGTTGTGCAGGCCAAGAGGGAGTCGCAGTGCACTCTTGTGCACTGTAGTGAAGAGCAGCAGCAACAAGGGGATGCACAGCAGCAGCAAGGGGAGCAACTGCAGCAGCAAGAAGAGCAACTGCAGCAGCAATGCACAGCAAGCAACATGTCGTGTCCGTGTCCGTGTAAAAGCAAGAGTAGCATTCCCGTGTCCGTGTTCGTGTGTCCGGTCAGTATTAGGGTTAGTGTCCGCATGTGTTAGTGTGTCCGAGTGCGTGTGTGTGTGTGTGTGTGTGTGTTCGAGTTAGGGTTAGGGTTAGGGTTAGGGTTAGGGTTAGTGTGTGTCGTGTCGTGTCGTGTTGTGTCGTGTCGTGCTAGAGAGAGAGACAGAGAAAGGAGACAAAGAGAGGAGCTCACCGAGGAGGGGAGCCGGAGGAAGGACGCCGGAGGGAGAAGGGGAGCCGGAGGAAGGAGGAGCTGACAGCGGAGGGGGGAGGACGCGGCCGGAGGGGGGTCGCCGGGAGGAAGGAGGGGACGCCGGAGGGAGGAGGGGAGCCGGAGGGGGAGGACGCGGCCGGAGGGGGGTCGCCAGAGGGAGGAAAGGAGCCGGGGGAAGGAGGAGCCGGAGGGAGGGGGGTTTTAAATTTGGGAGAGGGAGAGATCGAAGGAAATGGGGAGAATCAACCATAAATGAAACTAATTTAGCGACGTTTTAGCGACACCATTAATGACGTCGCTAAGTTAGCGACGTCTTTAACGTCGCAACTGACGTCGCTAAATGTCTGAAAGAAATATGTCGCTAAATACGTCCATAAACGTCGCTAAATAAAACATATTAGCGACGTTTAGCGACCTTATTTAAACTTATAGCGACTAATCTTTTAAAAACTTAATTACAGTCGCTAAACGTCGCTAAATGACGCCAATTAGCGACGTCTAGCAACATTTTTACCTGGAGTCGCTAATATATATTATATTAGCGACGTTTTTCGTTGACGTCGCTAAAAAACGTCGCTAATCCCGCTTATTCTGGTAGTGCCCCCTACGCCCTCCACGGCTGCGTCCGGGCTACTGGACTGTCCTCTTAGAGGATTCGTACATAATCTGATGAAGTGCTCAGGGTCTCCACAGTTGTAGCATCCTCCCCCTCCGGAAGGGTTTGAGTTAAAAACTGTTAGAGCCGATTTTTCCCCGAAGAGCTAGTGGTGCTAGACATCCGCTTCAGTCGTGTCTCTTCTTGTGCCATAAAAGCTATGGCCTCCTCCAGTGATGGCAGCCTGGGTTGTGCAAGAAAGACATTCCTCCTCTAATCAAATGCTGGGTTGAGCCCCTTCAGGACTTCATCATCCTTTGTCGCGAGAGTATACTCCATGAACTTCTGATAATGTTTTGCAAATGTCGGTTCCACTTGCTCATCCTCCACGCCAATGGGATCATAGTGGTCGAGATCTGACCGATACTTTTCAGCAGAGCCGCATACTCAGAGATGGTGTGATCTTCTTGGACCACCTTATCAAGTTCATCGTATAGTTAGAAGACCCTCATAGGGTTGTCCGACCCTGAGTACATGTCTCTCAGTGCCATCCAAATACCACCAGTACCCTCCATCGCTTCCACGTTGTCCGACACTTGGTGATCGGTCAATGAAGTTTTTTTATTTTTATTTTTGGAGGAAGAGAAAAATTTGAGAAAAAAAAAATAAGGAAAGTAAAAGTGAAGGTAAAATTAATTTTCATTTATCATGTTCGGTTGATCAAAAATTAGCGAAAAAAAAGTGTTCGGACTAGATAAACTAGTCCTTGGTTTTATTACTAAAAGAGGGCGTTATCATGTCTTTTGGTTAGTTTGACCCCAAAAATTTTGGGTCGGTTGATTATTACCAATGACATTTGGCACTTAATTAACTATGAACTGCCATTAGATAATAACCCATTATTAGAGGCTAATCAAGTTGACTTGTGAATTTTTTATACTCATTCAACTAAAGACTTGTGAATTAGAGGCTGGCACATGACAACTCCTTATCGTGTTTTTGTCAATTATATTATCCTATAAAAAAGAATTTAGGTCTCATATACAACATGTCCCAGCTCACCAATTAATCCCTAAATTAGTATATAATAAACCTTGTCTCCACTTGGTTACTCGTTTACCTACTACTAATCACGATCCCACTTTCTTAGCACAACTCATTGGTCAAAAACTACAAAAGAAAATCAAACTTCCATGCAATAATGTACACAGCCACTATGTATCGTGTTCTAAGTCCATGACAACACCTATATATATAGCGTCACTTGAAACCCTTCTCTAAGCATCGAATTGAGCTAGCAATTATAACATCTCTTTCGTATACGAAGATGAGAATGGCGCGCTCAAGGGCTCTCTTAATGAAGCTCTTGCTTCCTTTGGCACTTGTGCTACTCCTCGCGGGATTGACCGATGCACAAGGAGGTGGTTTGATGGCAGGGTTCTACGCAAAGACGTGCCCTAATGCCGAAAAGATCATCCTCGACGAGATCACAAACGTCTTGTCCGTTGCTCCAACCCTCCGTGGTCCTCTTCTCAGGCTCCATTTCCATGATTGCTTCGTTAATGTACGTTTGCATGCCATATTATATATAAGAACCACATAATATTATTTCAATTATAACGGTTTAATTGATGCATATTGCAGGGATGTGATGGCTCAGTCTTATTGAATGGCACTAAGAGCAGTCCAGCTGAGAAGGATGCACTGCCAAACCTAAGTCTCAGAGGTTTTGGCGCGATCGATCGTGTGAAGGCCAAGTTGGAGAAGGCTTGTCCTGGGATTGTGTCTTGTGCTGACATCGCAGCGGTTGTAGCTAGAGATGTTGTGGCTTTGGTAATTGAGAGATTATATATAATCGATTATCAAAATTACATTAATTAATTACTCGATATTGATTTTGGAAGACTAATTAATTAAGATGTCTCTCTTTGGTACTACATATAATTTCAGTCCAAAGGACCGTCTTATCCAGTACTCACCGGCCGTAGAGATTCAAGAAGATCGGTCTCGAACGACACCAACGGAAATCTCCCTCCCCCTTTCCTCACCATTACTCAACTGCATACCCTCTTTGCTTCCAAAGGCCTATCAGCAAAAGATCATGTAGTTCTATCAGGTGCACACACTCTTGGTACTGCAAACTGCGCAGCCTTCTCGCCTAGGATCTTCAACTTCACGGGGAAGGGGGACGCCGATCCGGCAATGGACAAGAATTACGCGGCAAAGCTGAAGACCAAGTGCAAGGGCATCACTGACCGAACCACCCTTGCCGAGATGGACCCCGGGAGTTTCTTGACGTTCGATTCCAGCTACTACAAGCTCGTCCTCAAGCGGAGGACCCTCTTCGGCACGGACGATGCCCTCCTCCGTGACGCCGCCGCCAAGGCCTTGGTCCAGCGCTTCGCTGACAACCAGTCCGAGTTCTTCAAGGAATTCGGGGTGTCCATGGCGAACATGGGCAACTTTCAGGTCCTTACAGGCAACCAGGGCGAGATCAGGAAGCACTGTGCTCTCGTCAATTAGTTACGGATCATCCATTAATCATCTCTTTCTTAATTAATCTTCTTGACACTTTGGAGGGTGATTTCATTTAGCAATAAGGTTGAGTTTCTCCATCTTTCACATTATTTCAGATTTATTCTCCATTTTGTGTATTACTTATTTATATTGTAATGAATTCCTCTGCTAATTGGGATTAAGTTTACTACGTTGTATATTTACTATGATACGTTATGAAATCAAGTATTATACAATTCAATGTGATATCCGCCTCTATTTCAACTATATATCCATCCACTAATTAATTGGATCGATGGATTTATTCTTTGATATATATATAGCGTAAAATTAAGTTTTCGACCAGGGAAAATAAGCTAATCATTTATAGGTCTTAGCTGCATGCGCGCAGGTTATACATGACTTACAGTTGTAATTACCTAACCAACAAATAATATATAATAATACGAGAATTCAATGTATATGGTTCATGCGTGTGTGTTCTACGACTACGAGAACTAGTCTAGGCAACTAGGCATTGACGGGAGTAGGTAGGAACGCAATTGTTAGGGAGTCACGTACGTGCATGCATGGCCTATATCATTATCATGCACAAGTGGCATGCATGCATGTCTTGTTGTATTTGCCTGCCTGCGGTTGATCAATCATCAACCATGTGGTACGTAGCTAGTACTCTAGTTATTTTATAGGAAGAGAAAAGTTCAGCGCCAAGATTTGATATTCCCACAAACCTATGGTTTCAGAGAAAGTAATTCGATAATTTTCCATGGTTTCTATTAATATATCAGGTTATTGGCAGCGAGCGGCTTTAGTTGGTGATATAGTTGTCACATTCTGTAAGCAAAGTTATGATGATCGATCATTGATCAATGAGGTACACACGTTGAGAAGAGTAGGAACCCTAATGAGTATATATATATATATATATATATATATATATATATATATATATATATATATATATATATATATATATATATATATATATATATATTGTCACTGTCAGCGACGTGCAATAATTATCATGTGAGAAGTAGGTACTATATATGTTTCATGTTTGACATTTAATCCTTCATCAGCCACGTGGTTCAGAACGTGCTGTGGTTATCCGTCAGAAAATTAAGTAGGTAATGCTTGTCTCTTCTTCCCAGCTAATAACTGAGTCCAAACTATTAAGTATGCACCCAAAACCAAACTTGGCCAGAGACTATGAACATTTGTCATTGCAAAAATGTTATTATTCATCGTCAGAAAATTTGGGTAATGTCATTTCTCACGTACACCTGATATATATGGCGGTAACATAATAAATTTTAATATTAACATTAATATTAATATTAATATATTAAAATTAATATTAGTATTAACATTAGTATTAAAAAAAATTTGGATGCAATCTTATTTTCTTATTCATCATACTGTCACAAATTTTTAACATTAAAATTTACTATGTCAGCTGCCATATCAGATGTCACATAGGAAATGTTTGGATGCTTTTAGCCAGGGTCGATCCGGAGGGCTGGGTTGTCCTAGACGGAACGCCCCATGCTTGTCAAAATCCAATTAAGCACTCAATGGTAAAATGTAGTGTTGTTTTTGAACTCTCATGTAATTTAGCTAGGGTTCTGGAATTCTGCACGCGCAAGATGCCTCAAGCATTACTCTTGGGCCCTAATATGAACTTTAGAAGGCTAACTGAATTGATCATTTTTATTTTGAACCACATTGTTGATGGACCGCGGATTGGTGTGCATATCGATCGATAGAAGATTAACAGATTTAATACGTGATTTAATCCTTCAAAGGCGAAAAGTAGGGTTAAAAATTATAGCTGAAGTAACGAGAAGAAGATGAAGGTTTACAGCAACCTTGATCAATTAGCGACCCCAAGATCTTCTGCATGTATTCCTTCCTCGGGTTGAATGTCGTGTGGGCGAAGATCTTTCAACCTTTTCTTCTCCTTGTCCATCGACCTCTCTTTCTCTCCTTAAGTGAAAACGAGTTTTGAGAAAGCTGATCTTTTCTGATGCATTATGACGGCCAGAGAATAGAGGATATATATAGGCTACGGTAGGGACCATGAGGAGAAATTAGGGTTGGGTCTCCTAAAGGATATAGGTATCCTATGTTCAGTCCGAACACACAACCCAGGCCCGTTAACAATAGCTCGGTCCACTAACGAGCTATTGCTGCACTACCTTCCTAATCCCAAATTACGATTATGGGCTCCTTTTTACTATATGCATGTTCGTCTTCCCAAGTTAAGATTTCGAATGTCCGTCGATCAAATTAAGTTACTGACAACTATATTGATCGACATCTTTTATCCTTAAGTAGTACCACTCAACTTTATTTGTCATGTCAGATATAATTTACCTGCAGGGTTTACATGATAATCATTATGAGTTCCTTAAGGGGACATAATCAACCCGATATATCGGGACATGGATTTCTTTTATAATCAACAGTCCATCGTACACACAATGTCATTACCCAATTCATAAAGATTATTGTTCCATAATGAATCTCACTCTTTTATGAGTCAAAGTAATGCACAATGAATATACATGTCTGTTATTATATCTGAATTAAGAGCACAAGCATCCATAATAACGTAGTTGTTTGTTTCCTTATGTGGTCAGTACAAAGAGAACAACCTCAAGTGATCATGTTCAATACACGCAAAGTGTACTAGTGTAAACCTATAGTCAAGATAGACTAATACCATATTACACTACAACATTACCAATGGTTTGTCCAAATATATCTAGGTTGTGAACTATTTATATATTCCACAAAAAACTGATAATATGATCTTCCACTACCAGAATAAGTCAAATTAGAGATGTCTGAAAACGTCGCTAAATGGCATAAAAATGTCGCTAAAAAAATTTAGCAACATAATTAGCGACGTTTCAATGAAGTCGCGTTTAAGCTAGTCGCTGACAGAAAAAATATCACAAAACGTCGCTATAGCGACGTTTTCTAGCGACGTATTTGCGTCGCTAATATTTTTCATATTAGCGACGTTTAGCGACGCAACATAGCTAAATTAGCGACATGTTGTGTTGTCGTTAAACGTCGCTTTCTATTTAGCGATATTTTGTAACACATTTAGCGACGTTTTGTTGACCTAAAAAATAATGCCATGTCAGCAAATAATGCCATGTTCCCGCAGGAGTCTCGTCGCTAGCTCGTGGATCCATTACTCTGCATATAAAGTAAACTATGAGTGTCACATAGAGGAATCAAGGCAGGATGCAAGTCAAAAAATTATTTTGAATTCGATATAGAGGTCAAGAACAGGTCAACAAGTGGATGAGATCCTATAATTTATTCTATCCTAATTTGCAGGCTTGCTCGGTTCCTTAGTTGAAATTAAAGCAATATATTCGTAGACCTGCATAGCCCACCACAAATACTATGTCACGTCCCAGTCCCAAAATACCAAGGGATTAGCCACGTGGAAATGGCCAGCAGCACAACTCCAATGGGCAAACACAATTTAATGGACCCATTAGAGTGCATTTAAGTTGTAACAAATATAAATACAAGTCTACACCATCTATCATAGAAAAAATTTAGTCTCATCCATAGAAAGTAAACACAATTCAATATGATAGATCAGTCAAGATAATAGATAAAAAAATAGTCCACCATCAAGTACACTTAAGTAGTGTCTTGGGGAACAACCCGATAAAATAAGAAAAGAGAATAACACCAATACATATGTCCATAAGTCCAGATATGAAATAACACTAAGCATAAATAACTAAGTAAGCAACTGAGTACTCAGGAGAAATCATTTGGCACAACCTCGTCCTCTGGTGCCAGTACTGCTCCAGTGTCAGCTCATGTCACGTATACCTCGGGATAATCCTCCTCTGATGTACCTGGGGACATAATTCGGATCCAGGTCCTCAGGGGACATAGTAAGGTATAAGAAACGCTCAAGACAAATGAAATACAGTAAATAAAAATAGATCCTCAAGGCAAACTATGTAACCAGCTAAGTGAAATGCAAATGAGAGCATCACTAGTACTCAGGCTGAAACCACTACAAGCTCTGTGTCGGGGAGCCCATAGCAGCAAGTAGTCTCCAGTAATGTGCCAAGCTCTGATAGAGAGACTAAAGCGAGACTAAAGCACCTCCAATAGTATAGTATATATATATATATATATATATATATATATATATATATATATATATATATATAATCAACCTGTAGCATGTGTGTCTCTCTCCACCCAATGTAACCTCACGTCTCATGTCCACAATATCTCATGTCCATAACACGCAAGATCATGACATCTAGCTAGAACAACAAGTCATAATGATATCTTTATATATGCAAGTCTCATATCACGAATCCTGTAAGCCTATACAGAATCACCATAAATAACTCAAGAAAGATTCTTTCACATGAAATAGTGTCAAGTGTCCTACGGTATGACGTACTTAGTAAAGCAAGCACGCAAAAATAGAATCGTGGAATCAACTCTCTAAATGACGTTACACGACTTCGCGTACTGTGTCGACACCCGAATCTTGTTCGGATGCTAAGCAATGTCTCATGGTCCTAGGTTGAACAGGTACATCACAGAAGTATGTATATATATATATATATATATATATACATGGAAAGAAATACAAGAAAATAATATAACAGGATCTCTGCAGGTTTGGCAAGGTATACTTGCCTGGGCTCTGAACTCCGTAAACTGCTCCTAGAAAAGTAAAATCTCCAAGTACGCCTCTGGATGCTGAAACAAACATCATCATTATCCTCAAAATACTTGAAATAGCTAGGATTGACTACCCATAAGTCCAATTTGGACATGGGGCAGTTTTGGGTCAAAGCGGGGTCCACATATGGCCCACTTCGCACCAAAAATGTGCCAAAGATAAAGTTCTCTAAATTTGTCAAACTTAGTGTTTGCGAGTCCAGAATGACGATATGAACCCAACGGAACATCCTGAACTGGATTCCTATGAGTTGGTCATGAAATCACCGGTCAAGTGGAACTGTGGGGCCCGTGAAATGGTGTTTTGTCAATGTTCTCAGAATCGAACTAAACTTGCGTCACAGGACCAACGTAACGCTACGAATCCGATGGCATAAGTTTTGTTACAAAATAAAAAGCACACACGAAGTTATGACAAATGTCAGAATAGGTCGATACGGTATTTTTTGACGGATACGCGTTGATTCAGGTGTGCACGCACATCCAAATCAACTTTCGTGGAATCTCATACGACTGCATTGACGATACGCGTCTTTCGGTAAATTTCCCACACGATGAAGTTGCCTCATTTGGCGGAACGCACCCCGTACCAAAAAAATTTGGGTTTACGAAATCAAATTTTCGACAGATTTTAGCATTAAAATAATCGCAGCATAATTCGAATTAAAAGAAAGTGTTTAAAGAGATTAAAACCAAGTTATGGTGTCAAAAAGTCTGTTCAGGTAGAATTTTAGCATCGCGTACCGTTATGAAGATAACGGGACTCAAACACGCGTACTTGGAACCGTTTCTGTTCCTGGCCAACTGCTCATTTTTTCTATTTTGCATCGCGATTTGCGATCGACAAAGGAAACGATAAGCTAAACTACTTAAAAAGAATTCATGGGGGTCATGTGGTCTTCACATATGATTCGACGATTCGCTGTTTGGTTAATTTTATAGGAAGAAACAGAGGTGGGAAGAAGGGTACCTCGTTTAGCTTTGCTGATTGCGATTTCGGGGCAGGTGTTCATGGCGGCGGTCAGCGGCGGTCGGCGTCTGGACGAAGGGGAAGGCTGGTGGTGGTGGTATGCTCTCATGGTGTTATATATAGGTTGAAAGGGGAGGGTTCGGAAGGGGTATGGATGGGTTGTGTGGGTTTCGAAAGTGGACTCGGAGGGATTTCGGTTACTGTAGTCGAACGGAGGAGTCGGGGTGCGGGTTTTGGTCTGGGTTGATTTCGGGTTTGGGTTGATTTCGGGTTTTGGGTGTGGGTTTAGGGTTTGGTTTTGTTTTATTATTTCTTATATATATATATATATATATATATATATATATATATATATATATATATATATATATATATATATATATATATATATATATAGCCATTATAAATAGGTTTGAACCCCAAATAATTTCCAGGAAAAATCTACAATACTTTAATAATAGTTATACACCCAAAAATATATTTTCTGTATAATAATTACAATTAATTAAATATACGTAATTATCTATCCATGAATTTATAATTTTCTAATTAGCTAAAATTAATGAAAATTCTCCCTTAATCTCATTAATTACATAATACCAATAATAATAAAATAAAATTTAAATCTAAAAATCAGGGGTTTACAATCTACCCAACTTAAAAGAATTGCGTCCTCGCAATGAAGAATTAAACTACTAAAGACATGGTGATATATGGGTAGTTCTTAGGTCATACATGCATCTTCGAATAAGTGAGGATAACGCTGGCATATGACATCCTTTCGCTCCCAAGTGGATTTACCTGGGGAGTGATGTTCCAAAGCTACCTGAACCAGTCTGATCGTCTGACCCCGTAATATCTTCTCACTAGTGTCAAGTATCTCAACTGGCTGCTCCTCATACCTCAAGCTCAGTTCCACTGAAATCTCAGAATGATCGACTACGTGGCTTGGGTCAGTCACGTACCTACTCAGCTGTGAGACATGGAATACTTCATGCACTCCCTCTAGAGATAGGGGTAATGCAAGACGGTAAGCCACCTCACCAATACGCTCCAAAATATCAAACGGCCCAATGTACCTCAGGCTCAGCTTGCCTTTGCTCCCGAATCGAATAGTACCTCGAGTAGGTGAGATCCTCAAGAATATATGTTTGCCTTCCTTGAACTCTAAAGGTCGGCGGTGTGTGTCAGCCCAATGCTTTTGTCTATCCTAATCTGCACAAAGATGACTCTGAATTTGCTTCACCTTCTCAACTGTCTGCATCACTAACTCCGGACCGAGTATCTGACGCTCGTCAACGTCACTCCAACATATCGGTTGTCACGCCCCGGTCCCGCAGGGCCGTTCGTCCTCGCTTTGGTCCCTACGGAACCGATCGTCCTCGCACGGGCGTGATGCCGTGCAAGCCTAAAGTGCGCTTGCACAAGGCCAAAGCTTTGAACAAGGGCAAGTAAGCTATTCAATACTGAAGCAGCGGCACATAACATTGCAGAAAAGTAAGGAACACAGTGGCACATGATAAACAAGCTCTTTATTGATAATCGAAAGTGTTACAAGCGGCGGATGGCCGAGGTTACATATCGCTCAAGCACTCTTCTCTCGATTACAATGATACCGTTCCATACATTATGTCCCTCTATACAAAAGTAGCTCCAAAGCAGGCACAAACTCGATGCGGCTCAAGGCGTCGACTTCAGATTTCCGGTTCCTTGGGATGAGGCACGGCTATCGCTTCCCGAACGAACGAGCACCTGAGAACAAGCAAACTGTTGGTGGGTCAGCACTTTATACAAGTACTGGTGAGATAAAACAACTGAACAGAAGCTACACCCCCTGAAACCCACACTAAGTAGACTTGTGGCAAAACATTGTATTTCTAGTGATCTTGCTAGTTTTACTTAGGTTCATTTCATGCAGCTCAGAACTAGTCAGATTACATCTTTTTGAAAACACGAGTTGGAAACCAGTTTTGCATATTCGATACTCAAGCATTCCAGCAACTATAAGGGACAGTGTTCTTATCGTGCAGTGCGCAGCATGTATTGTGCATCAATACTAACTCTTGGGGCAAAGCTTATTTAGCAGACTGAGCATATCGAATTGAGGCAAACATATCGAGTGGACTATCATTCATTCAGAGTTTAAGGCAACACATCTATATGATTTCGGTCCCCGAGAAACTCAGGATTGGCAGCGGTAATCCAGCTATCCAATGACTCACATTCTGATACTATTAGCAGCTGTGACCGAGGTTCAGCTCTGCACTAATAGTCATTGTCTGACCGATGCAATGCATGAAGTACTAACATATAAGCTCTACGATGCAGACTAAATGAACAAAGCAGGCTTATGCATACACTCATATTTCTTACCCCATAGCCGAACGGTTATCCCTGCAGCAGACACACAAGTTAGCCACAATTTGCATATTCATAACTTATGTATCAATCACTTGGTGTCATCAATCAATAGGTATGCAAGAAGGTAAACCTAGCATGCGCCCTATCTATATGATGGTCCATGGGTCGCCCCATGATTAGCAGCAGTTGCCCAAGGTTCAGCTCTTCACTAGCACGCATGGGTGTCGGCAGCTGTGACCCAAGGTTCAGCAGTTCACCAACACACCCGAGTGCAAGCAGCTGTGACATCATGGGTTCTGCACAACACTAATAGACATATCGCCCCACTAGACCCTTGCGAGCCGTACACCTCAGGGCAATCCAAAAATCTCTTCCGGACCGAGCGGTTCCCAGTGCCCCAGGAACCGTTCGAGAGACAAGTCCTTGTGCACAAGTTGTCCGAGACCAATACAATGACATAAACACATAGTGCAAGCAAAACAATGATCAAGCAAAACATATGCGGTCTTAGCGAAACACATCTTATCAAATGAAGCATATCTTTCTCAGACGAAGCACACATTTCACATATCTAATAGCACACCCCACTAGACCCTTGCGAGCTGTATCCTCAGGGCATACTATTAGTCACTGCACTCACATATTCACTTAGCAATCTGATATAGCAAACAGACAAACGAAACATATAAAGGCAAGCACGATTGATTTCATATCTTAACATATGCAATAACTATCTCTTCTTAGCATATTCAAAGGGACATATTCGAATGATTCATTTTACTTATCTTGTTAGCATAGCAAAGGTTCGTTCAATAGCTGTGTCGGTGTTTCTAAGCATGCAATAATTCTATCTTTCACTTAGCATAGCAATGGTTCTATTTCATTTCTGACAAGCGTACACATTCTCTTAGTTAGGCAGCAGATTCGTTTCGATGACAAGCTATGTGTGTTCCCTTATTAGCATACTGAGTCGGTTCTATCATCCTCTTATGAAAACATTTCTTCTTAAGCAAACAAGCATTCAAAAACTCAGATTCATTATTAAGTCGTGCAAGAATCAGAGAATGCAGTTCTGCCCACTCACTTTGATCAATCGGTCGGGAACTCTCCGAGAAGACTTCCGTTCGAGCAAGCAAGGCGATCTCACTTTGTACGTAGCGTCGATGCGGAGCAGGGCGCTACATCGGTGACCTGCACTTCCTGCCGTACAGCACCTCAAAAGGTGTCATCTGGATGCTCGTCTGGTAGCTGTTATTGTAAGAGAACTCCACCAAGTGCAAATAATCTTTCCAAGACCCTCCGAAGTCAAACATACACGACCTTAGCATATCCTCCATGATCTGAATCTTGCGCTTTGACTGACCGTCTGTCTGTGGATGGTAAGCAATGCTGAACTTGAGTCGGGTGCCAAGACTCTCCTGCATGCTTCACCAAAAATGGGATGTGAATCTTGAGTCACAATCAGACACAATACTAACCGGTACTCCATGTTACCTTATGATCTGTTGTATATACATGTCGGCTAGAATCTCTGTGGACTGTCCAACTCTGAACGGCAAAAAATGTGCCAATTTGGTGAGTCAATCCACAATAACCCAAACTGCATCCTTCCCAATGGGGCTTCTTGGAAATCCTATAACGAAATTCATAGTGATATATTCCCACTTCCATTCGGGTATGGGAAGCGGTTGTAACATACCAACGGTTCTCTGATGCTCGGCCTTAACCTGCTGACAGACCAAATATTTTGCCACAAACTGCGCAATCTTTTTCTTCATCCTATGCCACCAATAGTATTGCCTCAAATCTCGGTACATCTTCGTACCTCCCGGATGAATAAAGTACATGGAGCTATGTGCCTCAGACATCAGCTCATGTCTCAACTCCCCATTTGAAACATATAGGAAATTTTTGTATTTTAACATCCCATCCTCATGGATTCGAAGTTCCGTCTGAATGCCGGCCTCCGTCTTCTCTTTAAGTCTCCGGAACCAAGCATCTGTAGGCAATGTCGTCTTAATCCTCTCCACTAGTGATGACTTAATCTCAAGATTCACCAACTGCCCACTCTGTCCTGGCAAAATAACCTCTATCCCGAGCTCCTATAGGTCCTCTAATAGTTGGGACTGCATCGTCAAGAAATACATTATGGGCTTCCTGCTGAGTGCGTCTGCTACGACGTTTGCCTTGCCTGGATAGTACTGCAAATATATATCAAAATCAACCATC
Organism: Iris macrosiphon; assembly: GCA_036927795.1. Taxonomy (NCBI): domain Eukaryota; kingdom Viridiplantae; phylum Streptophyta; class Magnoliopsida; order Asparagales; family Iridaceae; genus Iris; species Iris macrosiphon. Next base: position 918,504 of record JAYESA010000045.1, on the reverse strand, counting down.
AACTCTAACCAACGTCTCTGCCTCATGTTGAGCTCTTTTTGAGTATAGATATACCTCAGACTTGTGATCAGTGAAAATTTCTATCCTCTCTACGTAAAGAAAATGCCTCCATATCTTTAATGCAAATATTACCGCAGCTAGCTCGAGATCGTGCGTCGGGTAGTTCTTCTCATGAACCTTCACCTGCCTCGATGCATAAGCGATAACTTTGCTATGTTGCATCAAAACACATCATAGTCCACTGCCTGAAACATCACTATAAACTACGAACCCTTCTGATCCTGAAGGAAGAGTCAAGACCGGTGTTATCGTTAATCATCTCTTCAACTCCTCAAAGGCCTTCTGGCAATCTTTCGTCCATGCAAACTCCTGGTCCTTACGCGTCAACCGCGTCATAGGCTATGTAATCCTTGAGAAGTTCTCCACGAACCTCCGATAATATCCAGCAAGTCCAAGAAAATTTCTTACTTTCGTAACTAATGTAGGTGTGGGCCAAGTTTTTATTGCATCAACCTTCTCCGGATCAACTGAAAGTCCTTCTCCCGAGGTGATATGTCCCAAGAAAGGCACCCTATCCCGACAAAACTCACATTTGCTGAGTTTGGCGTATAGCCTCTCCTGTCTCAGCATCTCCAGCACGATTCTGAGATGCTCCTCGTGCTTTTCGTGGCTCTTGGAGTATATCAAGATATCATCATTAATAAACACAACCACGAACTTGTCCAAGTACTGATGGAAGACTTTATTCATCAGACTCATAAACACAGCTGGTGCATTGGTTAAACCAAATGGCATAGCTAGGAACTCATAGTGTCTACTTGGTCCTGAAGGTTGTCTTCGGTATATCCTCTTTCTGTACTCTAATCTGATGATAACCGGATCTGAGATCGATCTTTGAGAATACATGAGCACCACTTAATTGATCGAACAGATCATTAATGCGCGGCAAGGGATACGGTTCTTGATGGTTATAGCGTTCAGTGCCCTGTAGTCAATACACAGGCGTATTATTCCATCCTTCTTCGGCACAAATAGTATGGGTGCTCCCATGGTGAAACACTGGGCCGAATAAAACCCTTCTTCAGAAGATCATCAACTTGTTTCTTCAATTCTACCAACTCCTTAGGTGTTAGCCGGTACACTGATGAAGTGATAGGCTATGCTCCTAGAGTCAAGTCTATTGTGAATTCTATTTTCCGATCAGGTGGTAAGCCTAAAAGATCATAAAAAAAAAATCCACAAACTTTGATACAACCTTTGGGTATTCGGGCACCCTTTCTGCAGAGAGTGCCTTAAGTGTAGGCTGAACACCTTGCTCTTTGGCTCCCCGAAGAAACTCAAACTTCGGATGTCCAGGCAGTCTAAATATAACCCGTCCACGCCAGCAACATAGATTCATATGGTACTGACTCATCCAGTCCATACCAAGTACAACATCATAATCCGGCATGGAAAAGATCAAAAATTGAGCTCGCATCTCTCTCCCACAGACTACTATCGAACAAGATCTACAAATGTCACTAACTGGGATAATTTTGCCTCCCGTAAGAATTCTCATGGTCTTCGAAAGGGGTGCGGTAGCTACTCAATGTGTGGCTACGAAGCTAGCAGCTATGAATGTGTGGTACCCCGTTCTCCCTATTCGGGGAGCGTGACTAAGAAATATAAATCGGTATGGTTCGATCGGGATAGATTGAATCAAGATCTTATCCTCATTATGGATTTGCTTCTTCGGAATTGATTTCTATATTCAGTGGACCGTGCCCCAAGGATGGACTTAGCGGCAGAGTCAAGAGGGACCTCTCCCTGCAAGTTTTCTTGCCTAGTTTTCGCTGTCGCCTTATTGCTTTCATACTTTTGAGTTGGTTTTCGAATTTGTGTTTTCTTGAACGGTTTTGCTGGATTTTATTTCTTTCGTTTGTTGAACTGCATTTTATTCCGAGCTTGGAAAGAATAGAAGAGGTATTGATCAACTGTTCGTGGTAATGCAGGTGATCGTGCAGTAGACGTCGTACAAGCGGAGTCTTGAAGAACCTCTTTTCTTTCCTCTCTCCAACCAACTTGTGAGTGGCTATATTAATTCGATTCAGTTGACCCTTCTACCAAGTCTTCACATCTAAAACCGTGCCTTCTTGATTGTTTCGATCAAACAATACCATAATAACTAAAAGATGTTAAGATAAAAAGGAATAGACTTGAACTACTTTATGCTTGTCAATCAACTTATGAACGGTTACCTTATTGCATGCTAGTTTGTTTAGAATGTTCTTCATATGCTTCAATTTTAGTTAGAATATATATTTCTTCTATAAATTGTGCTATGTATAGAACACACCTTGATATGCAATAAACTGATCATGGAGACTATACAAAATGAATCATGCCATGTAACTTGTCTCGTGCTAGTATTGCCTTAAACTGCATAAATTGATAACTTAATATAGACGTTGTTTGATCATGGACAACTTGTACACAAGGTTTTTGGTTTTCGCGGATGGTTGTCGGGGCACTGGGACCGATCCGATCCGGGCAGAATGAATAGTATGGTCGTTTGTATGGACGGAATATTATGTAGCGGGGCTCGCCACCTGCGTTGCATATCATTCTTGTCTCAAGACTATAACTCGTCCTTTATGGTATCATGCCAGTGATCCCCTCGTATATTTAAACTGTGTAAGCTAACTATGTCTTCGTGGCAGGGAAGATCATGGTAAGTATTTGTACAAGTGGTTCAGACGGGCAGGTAAAAGTCACCGAACGGTGGCATATTTATTTCAATAAATTTGTATATCTAATGCTTGCTTGTAAAATAAACTAAGACAAGATAGAAAGACCACAAAATAACTTGCATGCTTCATATAAACAATTTGTTGATCGGTATAGTTGGGTTAGCTCGTCTTCACCAGTGCATTTTGATGTACTGACCCTCGTTGCAACAAGTTCCCCGCACCAAGGAGATCCTGCGAGGAGCTAAAGCAATTTTTTGATCCAGTCCACCCATCGGCACGTCATGATCGTGCCTACGAAGAAGTCTTTTGAAGTTTCCAGGATCTTGTTCAGAAACATATGCAGCTCAGTGGAAAGGCGATAGCTTCGCCTGAAGGTGTCTATAATTTTAAAGTTTTAGTAAAAGAATGTAATGTACAGGACAACTATCTTATTTTACGTCCACTTTTATAAGCCCGTGCGGTAATTATATGATTCGTTCAAGCATTTGTAAAAGATATTCATTATCAATGAAGAGAACTTTTCCATGTTTCAACATTGTGTTTCAATTATCTACGTACTCTGAATATGTGCTCGCTATATAAAATACCTTGGCCTTGTGCGTTGTGCAACCTAGGCACGCACGATATCACGCCCAGGGGATGACTATCGATTCTTTGGGAATCCGAGCGGTGACATATTGGTATCAGAGCACAGCTTCAAGTTCCTTTGACCCTCATGTCAAAAAAGTTCCTTTAACGATCTAATCCCTATGCGAACTATTGAACTCGTTTGGCCAAAATGAGATATGTTCCATACAGTGAGTCCATAATACATTATGAGTCTGATATAAGTTACCTTCTTTTGAAGGAATGACTCAAGCGCAAGCATCAGCGCTAGCACAGGGTGAGGTATAAGCTCAAGAAAGTAGTTCTGGTACCTCGGGAAGTTCCAGAAGCCAGCGATTGTCAAACCGATTTTGCAAATGATGCGGATGCTTGAAGCAAGTCAACAGAGGGATGAGGCTCGTTATGAGCCGAGAAGCGGGAAGAAGAACGACAAAGCAAGTTTGAAGGCAATCTAGAAGCCTGATTTGTAGTCCAACAGAAGCAGGTAGATACCCTGCAACAGATCGTTCAGACCTTGGCCTCCAACCATTCTGCGGAAACAACAGTGACACCGGTGGAGCAACCCACGCCTAAAGTCGAAATGCCTCAAACTCCAAAGAAGAAGGAAGTTACTACCTTCGACTTTGCCAACTTAAAGAAGGTCTGTAACATGCCATTCAAAGGGACTGAAGATCCGGTTGTGGCTCTAGATTGGCTGGCAGAGCTTGAGGATCACTTTAAACTGCTAGAGGTACCTGAGGATAAGCGCGTTGCTTGTGCCCAATTGTAGCACCGTTTGAACGCGCACGATTGGTGGGACGTGCATCGAAGATCTCTTTCAGTAGGCGATGAAGAGGAGACAATGGCGTGGGCTACCTTCCGTGGCACGTTTGAAGAGGAGTTCATACCCCCTCCCGTACGTCAGTAAAAGGAGAACGAATTCGTGCAGCTCCGCCAAGGCAATATTACAGTGAAGCAGTATTCCGCCGAATTCAACCGGCTCGCCAAATTTGCCAGCTCATATTTACCTGATGCGGCGAGTTGTGCCAGACAATTTGAAGGTGTCCTGCGACCTGCCATCCATGTGCACGTTGTCGTTCCCCAATATCTGACTATGCGGAAAGTTCTCAACCATGCCCTTTCCCTCGAACCGCAGTATTCTTCAGTTGCTGCCGACACTGTGCATACTTCCAATCACAAGCGCCATAGCAACGCGGAAGAAAACACCGCTCCAAAGTGTTCAAATAACGGCGGTCGACAAAAAGGAAATGTAGGGGCATGTTGTACACACTGTAATAAGCCAGGGCACACCATCGACGACTGTTACATCAAGAACTGGTCCTGTTTCAACTGTGATGGCAAAGGCCACGTGCTTAAGGACTGTCCACTCCCCTCCAAGCTTCGCCCTCAATATCCAAATTCTACCTCAGCACCCCAAGCCAACCGAGTCGTGCCACAGCAGGAGCGTCGTCAAGCTCAAGGTCGGGCGTACACTATGACACGAAAAGAAGCTATGGCATCGAACACCGTTGTGTCAGGTATATTACTTTTCAATAACATACATGCTCGCGTGCTATTTGATTATGGTGCAATGAATAGCTTTATATCCACGAATTTTGTCATGAAAAATATGATAAAAATGACACCATTATATCTAGACCTTAGTGTTAGCACCCCATCATTCACGAAAATACATGTTCATTCAGTATGTCAGGGTGGTCACGTTTGTATTGAGGGAAAAAAAACTCTCGCTCGATGTGTTAGTCCTAGATGTTCGGGATTACGACATCATTTTGGAGATGGATTGGCTCGACACTTGCTCAGCAACTATCGAATGTACAGAGAAACGAGTCATCTTTTGTCTACCAGGAGAGGCCGAATTCTGCTACATGAGTGGTTCAGCAACAGAAGCGTCAAGGGCCTGTATGATGATTTCTGTGATGTCAGCTAGACGGATGCTACACTCTGGATGCGAGGGATACTTAGCGTCGATTTGGGACACGTAGCTTGATTGCGCAAACGTTGAGTCTTCTTCCGTTGTGGCAGAGTTCCCTGATGTATTTCCGAATGAACTACCTGGCATGCCACCCGACCGAAAAATTGAGTTCACCATCGATACATTCCCAAATACTCAACCAATTTCCAAAGCCCCGTACAGAATGGCCCATGATGAACTAAAGGAGTTAAAGTGCCAACTTCAAGAACTGCTGGACCGTGGGTAAATTCGTCCAACCGTGTCTCCTTGGGACGCACCTGTACTCTTTGTAAATAAGAAGGACGAGTAGGTACCAGATGAGATCGCTATGATCATTTTGTGACTCTGCATAGACTATCGGGAGCTAAACAAGGTCACTATCCGAAACAAGTATCCCCTGTCCAGGATCGATGACCTCTTTGATCAGCTGCAAGGGGCGTCGGTATTTTCAAAAATAGATCTTCGCTCTGGCTACCACCAATTAAAGATTAAACCAGAGGACATGCCGAAGTCAGCATTTCGAACCCGCTATGGCCATTATGAGTTTTTTGTTATGCCATTCGGACTGATGAATGCTCCTACCGCATTCATGGATTTGATGAACCGTGTGTTCCGACCATTCCTCGATAAGTATGTGATAGTTTTCATAGACGACATCTTAGTGTACTCGAAGAACAAGAATGAACACGCAGGACACCTGCGGATGGTGCTTCAAACTCTTCGAGACAATAAGTTGTACACGAAGCTGAGCAAGTACGAGTTCTGGTTGGATAGCATATCTTTCCTCGAGCACATCATTTTTGCGGAAGGCATCTCAGTCGACCCAAAGAAAGTTGAAGCCATCGTGAAGTGGAAGCGACCTGAGTCAACCAGCGACATTCAAAGCTTTCTTGGTCTAGCAGTCTACTACAGGATATTCATAAAAGATTTTGCAAAGATCGCCTCGCCTCTGACTCGCCTCACTCGGAAAGGAGTAACGTTTGCGTGGACGGACGACTGTGAAGCTTCAGTTATGGAGTTAAAGCAACGACTCATCTCAGCACCGATTCTTACCCTTCCGGACGGACCAGATAATTTTAAGATCAATAACGACGCTTCAGAAAAGGGTTTGGGATGTGTTCTTATACAGAGGGATAAAGTGATAGCCTTTGCGTCAAGGCAGTTAAAGCCTCACAAAAGGAACTATCCAATGCACGACCTAGAGCTTACAGCGGTGGTGTTCACGTTGAAGTTATGACGGTATTACCTCTATGGCGTACCGTGTGAAATATACATGGATCACAAAAGCCTCAAATATCTCTATACTCAAAAGGATTTGAATCTACGACAACGACATTGGCTTGAACTCCTTAGCGACTTTGACTTGATGATCATATATACACCGGGCAAGAGAAACGTTGTAGCTGATGCACTGAGTCGAGTGTTCGTTGGGAGCTTGGCTATCGATGACATGCTACGACTGAATCTCGAAAGTTTGGGCATTACACTCCGAATTAGATACAAAAAGGGGGCACAGGTGGCTCAGCTGCGCCTCGAACCAGACTTGTTGGAGAAAGTTAAGTCCACTCAGAAGGGCGACCTGTTACTAGAAAAGATACAAAATATTATCTCATCAGGAAAGGCGACCGACTTTGCGGTGGGCACGGATGGAATGATGCGGATCAAGGAAAGATTGTGTGTTCCTAACGATGCAAACCTCAGAAATGAGATACTCACCGATGCCCGCTATGAGAGTTATACTTCACATCCAGGTAGCACAAAAATGTATCGAGACCTCCGTACGACATTTTGGTGGCATGGCATAAAAAGGGATGTGACGTTGTTCGTGTCACAATGCATGGCTTGTCAAAGAGTAAAGGCCGAGCACCAGAAGTCGACGGAGAGATGCAGAACCTTGCTATACTGGAGTGGAAATAGGAACACATAACGATGGACTTTATTGTTGGTTTGCCAAAGATGAAACGGAGGAATAATGTCGTCTGGGTCATCGTCGATCGACTCACCAAGTTAACTCACTTTCTGCCTATCAAATTTACTTAGAGTGCCGACCTCATGGCTCAAATCTATATCAATGAGATCGTTCGACTCCACGGCGTGCCCGTATCCATTGTCTCCAATCGAGATGGTCGATTCTTATCACGTTTTTGGAAGAGCCTTCAGTTAGCAATGGGGACGAAGTTGATGTTCAGCTCCGCCTACCATCCTCAAACAGATGGTCAAACAGAGTGGGCCAACCAAATCCTCGAAGATATGCTACGGCTCAGTGCCTTGGACCTGAAGACAAGTTGGGATATGCATCTACCGTTAACCGAATTTGCATACAACAATAGCTATCAATCTAGCATTCAGATAGTGTCGTATGAGGCATTATATGGGCAAAAGTGCAGATCCCTGATCTGTTGGGATGAAGTTGGTGAACGGAAAATTCTTGGCCCAGAACTCGTAGAGCAAACCGTCCAAAAGATTCGCTTGATCCGTAAACAGCTGAAGGTAGCACAGAGTCGTAAGAAAAGCTACTCAGATATGCATCGTTGATCTCTTGAGTTCTTAGCAGGTGATCGGTATTTCTCAAAGTCTCGCATATGCAAGGAGTTACCAGATTTGGAGCAAAAGGGAAGCTAAGTCCAAGATTCGTCGGCCCATTCGAGATACTAAAGCGAGTCGCCTCAGTCGCATATCAGATTGCCCTGCCACCGTCACTATCTAAAGTGCACGATGTCTTCCATATTTTATAGCTTAGGAAGTATGTGTATGACCCAAGTCATGTGATAGATCTTGATCAACTGGACTTAAAGGCAGACTTGACATATGTTGAACATCCTATGCAGATCTTGGATCATAAGGAGAAGCTGCTTTGAAGTCGCTCGGTTCCTCTCGTACGTGTGCTTTGGAGAAATTATTCTGTCGAAGAATCGACTTGGGAGCTTGAGTCTGAGATGAAGAAAAAAAATTCTTCATTGTTTCATAGTGGTAGGTTCTATTCCTAAGTTTCATGGACAAAACTTTCTATTAGTTGGTTAGGATGTAGTGCCCCGTTCCCCCTATTCGGGGAGCGCGGCTAAGAAATACAAATCGGTGTCGTTCGATCGGGATAGATTGAATCAAGATCTTATCCTCATTATGGATTTGATTCTTCGGAATCGATTTCCATATTCAGTGGACCGTGCCCCAAGGATGGACTTAGCGACAGAATCAAGGGGGACCTCTCCGTTGCAAGTTTTTTTGCCTAGTTTTCGCTATCGCCTTGTTGCTTTCATGCTTTTGAGTTAGTTTTCGGATTTGCATTTTCTTGAACGATCTTGATGGAATTTATTGCTTTCGTTCGTTGAACTACATTTCATTCCGAGCTTGGAAAGAGTAGAAGAGGTATATATCAGCAGTTCATGGCAATGCAGGTGATCGTGCAGTAGACGTCGTGCAAACGGAGTCTTGAAGCACGTCTTTTCTTTCCTCTCTCCAACCAACTTGTGAGTGGCTATATTCGATTCAGTTGACCCTTCTTCCAAGTCTTCACATCTAAAATCTTGCCTTCTTGATTGTTCCAATCAAACGATACCATAATAACTAAAAGATGTAAAGATAAAAAGGAATAGACTTGAACTACTTTATGCTTGTCAATCAACTTGTGAACGGTTACCTTATTGTATGCTAGTTCATTTAGAATATTCTTCATATGCTTCAATTTTAGTTAGAATATATATTTCTTCTATAAATTGTGCTATGTATAGAACACACCTTGATATATAATAAACTGATCAGGGAGACTATGCAAAATAAATCATGCCATGTAACTTGTCTCGTGCTCGTATTGCCTTAAACTGCATAAATTGATAACTTAGTATAGACGTCGTTTGATCACGGACAACTTGTGCACAAGGTTTCTGGTTTCGTCGGGGCGCTGGGACCGATCCGATCTGGACAGAACGAATCGTATGGATGTTTGTATGGACAGAATGTTATGTAGCAGGGCTTGCCACCTGCGTGCATATCATTCTCATCTCAAGACTATAACTCATCCTTTATGGCATCATGCCAGTGATTCCCTCATATATTTAAACTGTACAAGCTAACTATGTCTTTGTGGCAGGGAAGGTCATGGTAAGTATTTGTGCAGGTGGTTCAGACGGGCAGGTAAAAGTCACCGAACGGTGGCATATTTATTTCAGTAAATTTTTATATCTAATGCTTGCTTGTAAAATGAACTAAGGCAAGATAGAAAGACCACAAAATAACTTGCATGCTTCATATAAACAACGTATTGATTGGTATAGTTGGTTTAGCTTACCTTCACCAGTGCATTTTGATGTACTGACCCTCGTTGCAACAGGTTCCCCGCACCAAGGAGATCCTGCAAGGAGCTAAAGCGATTTTCCGATCCAGTCCACCTATCGGCACATCCTGATCGTACCTACGAAGAAGTATTTTAAAGTTTTCAGGAGCTCGTTCACAAACTTATGCAGCTCCGTAGAAAGGCGATAGCTTGGCCTGAAGGTGTCTATAGTTTTAGTAAAAGGATATCATGTACAGGACGACAATCTCATTTTGTGTCCACTTTTGTAAGCCCATGTGGTAATTATCTGATTCGTTCAAGAGTTTGTAAAAGATGTTCATTATCAATAAAGAGAACTTTTTCATATTTTAATATTGTGTTTCAATTATCTGCGTACTTAAAATATGTGCTTGCTATATAAAATACCTTGGCCTTGTGCGTTGCGCAACCTAGGCACGCACGGCGTCACACCCGGGGGACGACTATCGATTCTACGAAAATCGGGGCATGATAGAATGAATGTGATGCCCTAGAATCGAATAAAGCTACAGCAGGTAATGAAGCTACTAATATAGTACCTGCGATGACCTCTCCTTCTGTATCTTCCTCTTCAATAGCCATGGAAAATGGCCGTCCTCGCCCCTGAGCTGGTCCTCTTTGCTGCCGAGTCTACTGGAATAGTGCTGCATGTGGTGCCAAAGGTGGCCTCGGCTGATACCCTCCTGGAGCTGGTGGTCTGACTTCTCCAACTCCCGTCTGTGGTGCTTCCAGTGCTGGATAAGCTATCCTAGGTAGCTGTTGGGCTGGTCTCAGTGATGGTAAAGCTTGTTGATTTACCATCGGTGCTCCCTCTCGACGCTCAGGGCAATCCCTGGCTGAATATTGGCTGGATCCGCAAACCAAGCATAATCTCAACTTGCGTCTGTACTCGCTCGCATAATAACCTCAATTGCCACAATATTGACATGTAGGCAGTGTCTGCTGAGCTACTCTGGGTGGCTGGTGCATATAAGATCTCTTTACAGTTCCTCCCTGTGGTTCTCTGGCTGGTGCTGATATGAACGATCATTTTTGGCTGGACTATTTCCTGGTGACGCGCTCCATGTGTCGGGCTGCAGCAAGGATGTCCGCGAATAAAGTAGGTACAATGGAGCCGATTAATCTCTGTAGCTCAAAGCTAAGTCCGTCAAAGAACTTCTCCACCTTCTCCTCTTTTATCGAAATTAGAGTAGGGGCAAAGCGACTCAAACGGATGAACTCTGCATTGTACTCTTCTATCGTCATGTTATCGCTAAGTTTTGCTCTGGCAATGGCTGGAATGTACATCTCCTGGAAGAGTCTAGAGAACTCCTCCCAAGTGAGTCGGTCTGGTCTGAGCCATCTCTCCTCAGATAACCACCAGTGATGTGCATTGCCAGTCAACTGCATCCTGACGGCAGTCATCCAACGCTCCCTCGGAAGCTCAGCTGCTTCCAATTGGTGTTGAGTGTTTGTGAGCCACTCATAAACTTCAGTGGGCTCCTCCTTGCCAGAAAATGTTTGGGGCTTCAACTGGCAAAAATCAGTGATAGATCCCGTCGATGGCCATCTAGCTAGTGGGTTCGCCTGCTCTAGTGCGATCACTATATTATTCCTCAGGTTCTCTGTATGGTGACACTGAGCCTCTTGATGAACCTGTTATTGTGCTTACATTATTGCATAGAATATTTGGAACATCTGCTTTCCGTCCATAAGCTGTCCTGGTGGAAAAATGGGCATTGGTGGAGTAAACTGCGACGGTGGTAGAATGTTATCTCGCCGAAACCTCGAGGCTTGCTGATCTGCTTGAATGCTTTGTTGAGTGGAGGGATCTCCACTTAGTGGCGTCACCCCATCGTCGTAGGTAACCACAGCACTTTGTGGTGTTCCCGCTGGAGTCTCATCGCTGGCTCGTGGATCCATTACTATGCATATAAAGTAAACTATGAGAGTCGCACAGAGGAATCAAGGCAGGATGCAAGTCAAAAAATTATTTTGAATTCGATATAGAGGTCAAGAACAGGTCAACAAGTGGATAAGATCCTATAATTTATTATATCCTAATTTGCAGGCTTGTTCGGTTCCTTAGTTGAAATCAAAGAAATATATTCGTAGACCTACATAGGCCACCACAAAAATCATGTCACGCCCCAGTCCCAAAATATCGAGGGACTAGCCACGTGGCAATAGCCAGCAGCACAACTCCAATGGAAAAACCCAATTTAATGGACCTGTCAGAGTGCACTTAAACTGTAACAAATATAAATACAAGTCTACACCATCATCATAGTAAAATTCTAGTGTCATCCACAGAAAGTAAACATAATTCAATATGATAAACCAGTCAAGATAATAGATAAAAAGAAAATAGTCCATCATCAAGTCCACATAAGTAGTGTCTCGGGGAACAACCCGACAAAATAAGAAAAGAGAATAACACCAATACATATGTCCATAAGTCCAGATATGAAATAACACTAAGCATAAATAACTAAGTAAGTAACTGAGTACTCAGGAGAAATCCTCTGGCAAAACCTCGTCCTCTGGTGCCAGTACTGCTCCAGCGTCACCTCATGTCCCGTATACCTCAGGGTAATCCTCCTCTGTTGTACTTGGGGACATAATCCGGATCCAGGTCCTCAAGGAACATAGCAAGGTACAAGAAACACTCAAGCCAAATAAAATACAGTAAATAAAAATAGATCCTCAAGGCAAACTATATAACCAGCTAAGTGAAATGCAAATGAGAGCATCACTAGTACTCAGGCTGAAACCACTACAGGCTCTGTGTCGGGGAGCCCATAGCAGCAAGTAGTCTCCAGTAAATGTGCCAAGCTCTAATACAGAGACTAAAGCACCTCCAGTAGTATATATATATATATATATATATATATATATATATATATATATATAATTAGCCTGTAGCCTGTGTATCTCTCTCCACCCAATGTAACCTCATGTCTCATGTCCATAACGTCTCATATCCATATCACGCAAGATCATGACCTCTAGCTAGTACAACGAGTCATAATGATATCTCTATATATGCAAGTCTTATATCATGAATCTTGTAAACCTATACAGAATTACCATGAATAACTCAAGAAAGATTATGTCTGTAATACCCCGTTCCGCTCAAGCGGACTGCCGATTCAAACGGCAAAAGTGCATTGTCCCGACCTGCTTTGCTCAGGCGAGAATACTCGTTTGAGGCAAAGGATATCCGACTTGTCCCTACAGGATTCGGCTTAGGCTTTCAGAGGCTCGCTTGACGTATCGCTCTACCGAGGTGAATCATCACTAAGGTGGGTGGCTACGGTGAACTTATCTTTGCTTAGCCAGCACACATAAAATCTGGAATGATACATGCTAGGTGCTAGGTGAATCATCCCCTGCATGCTAATAAGAATACAACGCACCTAGCTAAGGGAATAATCCCAATTTGCATTGCTTATGCTAGAACATGGAAATGAAACAATGCTTGTACTTAGACCCTCGCGTGCTACCCTAGATCGTGTCGCTCGGGAAGTCCCTTACGGTTTCACCCCTCGGCTTACCTTCGGGCCCGAGCCAACATGATTGCTTATATTTATATAAATGCATGGTTGCTTGTTCATACGTTGACTCGACTCAATGCTTGTAGCATAAGCTAAGCCCACACCCTGTTATACAAAATATTGTTCAGAAAGACTATGCAAAACGAATCAGGCAATGCCTCTTGTCTTGTACTATTTATGCCTCAATAGCAATGCCTCTTGTCTTGTACTATTGTTGCCCCAACCATGTAAATTGATAACTTAACCAAGACGCCGTTCGATCACGGACAACTTGTGCACAGGGTCACGGCCTTGCGGACGATGCTGGGGCACTGGCATCGATCCGGTCCGGGCGAGGCCTATTGTTTAGTCTCTTGTTCTTGGCGGAATGGCTTGCAGCGCCTCTTGTACTTTCGTTGCATACTATTCTCGTCAAAGACTATATCGTTCATTATGGCATACGCCAGTGATCGCCTTGTATGTTTAGCCTTTGCATGCTTGCTTGTAAAATAAAGAGATAAACAAGTCATCCTCGCTTAGCGGCTATCCGCGTGCGAGGCATTGTATTGCATCAAAGAATAATTTGAATCTCGCATCCAAACATTTGTATTTGCATATGCTATTGCCCCTGAATGTTATACATGCTCGTGCTTGAATTAACAATGTTTGCCTTGGACAGGGAAGGCCAAATGGTAAGTTGGTAAGTCTCGCCGTGTTTCTCATGTCGCACGGCGCACTGCCACACGAATTAGGCTATTCAATCTTTGCATGAAACTGATCCTAAGGCAACTAGAAAGACAACTAAATAGTTAGTGCACGGAACCTGTATTACGTGTTTGGATTTGTCGAGCGGGCGAGTAGCTTCCCCACCAGTGCATTCAATGTACTGATAATCCACCAGGTTGTATGCAGAGTGCGGGAGAACCTCGTTCGGTGCGGATGTCTCCTTCGTGCGTGCTAAGGCCAGGAGTTCCCTCTGAAGCCTTGGAGCGTTGCGTCCGGAACTGAAGCACATATACAAGACATAATGTTGTGAACATTGCCTGAACATCACCGGTACAATCATTCCATAATTGTAGCCACTTGGCACGCTTTTACCGTTTCAGAGAGAGAGGCTTGAGCGACTTGTAATCTCGGCCAAGCGCCGGCTGTAACACTTGTTTATATCAATAAGAGTTGCTTTACTTCTACTTGTGTTATTCAATGCTTCCGTTATATTTTCGACTCAGTGAACTTGTTACCAAATTGCTATGCGTTTATGACTCCGCTGCACTCGGACAATCTGTGCGACTCTGTGGCTTAGAACTCTTACCGCCAGCCAATGAACCACGGCCTTGCACGGGCGTGGCTCACGCTCGTGCGGCATCGCGCCCGGATGGGTCAAAGCGATCGTTCCGCGGGAGCGCTGGCGCGGTGATTCTCGCCTAGCGGGAACGGCCGATTTGCCTGCGGGAGATCGGGGCGTGACAATGTCACGTGAAATAGTGTCAAGTATCCTACGGTATGACGTACTTAGTAAAGCAAGCACGCAAAATGGGATTATGGAATCAACTCTCTAAATAACGTTACACGACTCCGCGTACGACGTCGACACCCGAATCTTGTTCGGACGCTAAGCAACGTTGTACGGTCCTAGGTTGAATAGGTACATCACAAAAGTATATATATATATATATATATATATATATATATATATATATATATATATATATATATATATATATATATATATATATATATATATATAAGCAAATAATATAACAGGATCTCTACAGGTTTGGCAAGGTACACTTCCTTGGGCTCTGAACTCCGTCAACTGCTCCTGAAAAAGTAGAATCTCCAAGTACGTCTCTGGATGCTGAAACAAATATCACCATTATTATCAAAATACTTGAAATAGCTAGGATTGACTATCCATAAGTACAATTTGGACACAGGGGCAGAATTGACAGTTTTGGGTCAAAGCGGGAACCACATGTGGCCCACTTCGCACCAAAAAATGTACAAAAGATAAAGTTATCCAAATTCATCAAACTTAGTGTTTACGAGTATAGAACGACGATATGAACCCAATGGAACATCCGGAACTGGATTTCGATAACCCGGTCACGAAATTACCCGTCAAGTGGAACCGTAGAGCCCGCAAAATGGTGTTTCATCAACGTTCTCAGAATCGAACAAAACTTGGGTCACAGGACCAGCGTAACACTGCGAATTCGATGGCATAAGTTTCATTGTGAAATAACAAGCATACACAAAGTTATGACAAATGTATTAATAGGTCGATAAGATATTTTTTGACGGATACGCATTGATTTCGGTGTGCACGCACATCCAAATCAACTTTCGTGAAATCTTACACATCCGCGTTGACGATACGCGCCTTTCAAAAAAAATCCTCACACGACGAAGTCACCTTGTTTGGCAGGACATACCCCGTATCGAGAAATTTTGGGTTTACGAAATCAAGTTTTCGACAGATCTCAGCATTAAAATCATCACAGCATAATTCAAATTAAAAAAAGTGTTTAAAGGGATTAAAACTAGGTTATGCTGTCAAGAAGTCTGTTCAGGTATAATTTTAGCATCGTATGCCATTATGGAGATAACGGGACTCAAACACGCGTAATTGGAACAGTTTCTGTTCCTGGCCAACTACTCATTTTTTTCTGTTTTGCGTCGCGATTTACGATCGATACAGGACACGATAAGGTAAACTACTTAAACAGGATTCATGGGGGTCATGTAGTCTTCACATAGGATTCGACGGTTCGTTGTTTGGTTAATTGTATAGGGAAAAATAAAGGTGGAAAGAAGGGTACCTCGTTTAGCTCTGTTGATTGTGATTTCGGGGTGGGTGTTCGCGGCTGCACGCGACGGCGGTCTACGGCAGTTGGTGGCGGTCGACGGTCGTCGTCTGGACGCAGGGGAAGGCTGGTGGTGGTGGTCTGCTCTCATGGTGTTATATATAGGGTGAAAGGGGGATTTCAGAAGTGGAATGGATGGGTCGTGGGGGTTTCGGAAGTGGAAGCGGAGGATTTTCGGTTACTGTAGCCGAATGGAGGAGTCGGGGTGCGGGTTTTGGTCTGGGTTGATTTCGGGTTTGGGTTGATTTCGGATTTCGGGTTTGGGTTTAGGGTTTGGTTTTGATTTATTATTTCTTATATATTAACCATATATTAACCATATATATATATATATATATATATATATATATATATATAGCCATTATAAATAGGTTTGAACCCCAAATAATTTTCAGAAAAAATCTACAATACTTTAATTATAGTTGTACACCCAAAAATATATTTTCTGTGTAATAATTGTAATTAATTAAATATACATAATTATCTTTCCATGAATTTATAATTTTTCTAATTAGCTAAAATTAATAAAAATTTTCCCTTAATCTCATTAATTACATAATACCAATAATAATAAAATAAAATTTAAATCTAAAAATTAGGCGGTTTACAATCTATCCAACTTAAAAGAATTATGTTCTCGCAATTAAGAATTAAACTACTAAAGACATGGTGATCTATGGGTAGTTCTTAGGTCATACATGCATCTTCGAATAAGTGAGGATAACGCTGGCATATGACATCCTTTCGCTCCCAAGTGGATTTACCTGGGGAGTGATGTTCCAAAGCTACCTGAACCAGTCTGATCGTCTGACCCCGTAATATCTTCTTACTAGTGTCAAGTATCTCAACTGGCTGCTCCTCATACCTCAAGCTCAGTTCCACTGAAATCTCAGAATGATCGACTACGTGGCTTGGGTCAGTCACGTACCTCCTCAGCTGTGAGACATGGAATACTTCATGCACTCCCTCTAGAGATAGGGGTAATGCAAGACGGTAAGCCACCTCACCAATACGCTCCAAAATATCAAACGGCCTAATGTACCTCAGGCTCAGCTTGCCTTTGCTCCCGAATCGAATAGTACCTCGAGTAGGTGAGATCCTCAAGAATATATGTTTGCCTTCCTTGAACTCTAAAGGTCGGCGGTGTGTGTCAGCCCAATGCTTTT
Source organism: Iris macrosiphon (assembly GCA_036927795.1). Classification (NCBI taxonomy): domain Eukaryota; kingdom Viridiplantae; phylum Streptophyta; class Magnoliopsida; order Asparagales; family Iridaceae; genus Iris; species Iris macrosiphon. The sequence continues at coordinate 901,358 of JAYESA010000045.1, read as the reverse complement.
GTCTATCCTGATCTGCACAAAGATGACTCTGAATTTGCTTCACCTTCTCAACTGTCTGCATCACTAACTCCGGACCGAGTATCTGACGCTCGTCAACGTCACTCCAACATATCGGTGACCTGCACTTCCTGCCGTACAGCACCTCAAAAGGTGTCATCTGGATGCTCGTCTGGTAGCTGTTATTGTAAGAGAACTCCACCAAGTGCAAATAATCTTTCAAGACCCTCCGAAGTCAAACATACACGACCTTAGCATATCCTCCATGATCTGAATCTTGCGCTTTGACTGACCGTCTGTCTGTGGATGGTAAGCAATGCTGAACTTGAGTCGGGTGCCAAGACTCTCCTGCATGCTTCACCAAAAATGGGATGTGAATCTTGAGTCACAATCAGACACAATACTAACCGGTACTCCATGTTACCTTATGATCTGTTGTATATACATGTCGGCTAGAATCTCTGTGGACTGTCCAACTCTGAACGGCAAAAAATGTGCCAATTTGGTGAGTCAATCCACAATAACCCAAACTGCATCCTTCCCAATGGGGCTTCTTGGAAATCCTATAACCAAATTCATAGTGATATATTCCCACTTCCATTCGGGTATGGGAAGCGGTTGTAACATACCAACGGTTCTCTGATGCTCGGCCTTAACCTGCTGACAGACCAAATATTTTGCCACAAACTGCGCAATCTTTCTCTTCATCCCATGCCACCAATAGTATTGCCTCAAATCTCGGTATATCTTCGTACCTCCCGGATGAATAAAGTACATGGAGCTATGTGCCTCAGACATCAGCTCATGTCTCAACTCCCCATTTGAAACATATAGGCAATTTTTGTATTTTAACATCCCATCCTCATGGATTCGAAGTTCCGTATGAATGCCGGCCTCCGTCTTCTCTTTAAGTCTCCGGAACCAAGCATCTGTAGGCAATGTCGTCTTAATCCTCTCCACTAGTGATGACTTAATCTCAAGATTCACCAACTGCCCACTCTGTCCTGGCAAAATAACCTCTATCCCGAGCTCCTGTAGGTCCTCTAATAGTTGGGACTGCATCGTCAAGAAATACATTATGGGCTTCCTGCTGAGTGCGTCTCCTACGACGTTTGCCTTGCCTGGATAGTACTGCAAATATATATCAAAATCAACCATCAACTCTAACCAACGTCTCTGCCTCATGTTGAGCTCTTTTTGAGTATAGATATACCTCAGACTTGTGATCAGTGAAAATTTCTATCCTCTCTACGTAAAGAAAATGCCTCCATATCTTTAATGCAAATATTACCGCAGCTAGCTCGAGATCGTGCGTCGGGTAGTTCTTCTCATGAACCTTCACCTGCCTCGATGCATAAGCGATAACTTTGCTATGTTGTATCAAAACACATCATAGTCCACTGCCTGAAACATCACTATAAACTACGAACCCTTCTGATCCTGAAGGAAGAGTCAAGACCGGTGTTATCGTTAATCATCTCTTCAACTCCTCAAAAGCCTTTTGGCAATCTTTCGTCCATGTAAACTCCTGGTCCTTACGCGTCAACCGCGTCATAGGCTATGTAATCCTTGAGAAGTTCTCCACGAACCTCCGATAATATCCAGCAAGTCCAAGAAAATTTCTTACTTTCGTAACTAATGTAGGTGTGGGCCAAGTTTTTATTGCATCAACCTTCTCCGGATCAACTGAAAGTCCTTCTTCCGAGGTGATATGTCCCAAGAAAGGCACCCTATCCCGACAAAACTCACATTTGCTGAGTTTGGCGTATAGCCTCTCCTGTCTCAGCATCTCCAGCACGATTCTGAGATGCTCCTTGTGCTCTTCGTGGCTCTTGGAGTATATCAAGATATCACCAATAAACACAACCACGAACTTGTCCAAGTACTGATGGAAGACTTTATTCATCAGACTCATAAACACAGCTGGTGCATTGGTTAAACCAAATGGCATAGCTAGGAACTCATAGTGTCTACTTGGTCCTGAAGGTTGTCTTCGGTATATCCTCTTTCCGTACTATAATCTGATGAAACACTGGGCCGAATAAAACCCTTCTTCAGAAGATCATCAACTTGTTTCTTCAATTCTACCAACTCCTTAGGTGTTAGCCGGTACACTGATGAAGTGATAGGCTATGCTCCTGGAGTCAAGTCTATTGTGAATTCTATTTTCCGATCAGGTGGTAAGCCTAAAAGATCATAAAAAAAAATCCACAAACTTTGATACAACCTTTGGGTATTCGGGCACCCTTTCTGCAGAGAGTGCCTTAAGTGTAGGCTGAACACCTTGCTCTTTGGATCCCCGAAGAAACTCAAACTTCGGATGTCCAGGCAGTCTAAATATAACCCGTCCACGCCAGCAACATAGATTCATATGGTACTGACTCATCCAGTCCATACCAAGTACAACATCATAATCCGGCATGGAAAAGATCAAAAATTGAGCTCGCATCTCTCTCCCACAGACTACTACCGAACAAGATCTACAAATGTCACTAACTGGGATAATTCTGCCTCCCATAAGAATTCTCATGGTCTTCGAAAGGGGTGCGGTAGCTACTCAATGTGTGGCTACGAAGCTAGCAGCTATGAATGTGTGGTGCCCCGTTCTCCCTATTCGGGGAGCGTGACTAAGAAATATAAATTGGTATGGTTCGATCGGGATAGATTGAATCAAGATCTTATCCTCATTATGGATTTGCTTCTTCGGAATTGATTTCCATATTCAGTGGACCGTGCCCCAAGGATGGACTTAGCGGCAGAGTCAAGAGGGACCTCTCCCTGCAAGTTTTCTTGCCTAGTTTTCGCTGTCGCCTTATTGCTTTCATACTTTTGAGTTGGTTTTCGAATTTGTGTTTTCTTGAACGGTTTTGCTGGATTTTATTTCTTTCGTTTGTTGAACTGCATTTTATTCCGAGCTTGGAAAGAATAGAAGAGGTATTGATCAACTGTTCGTGGTAATGCAGGTGATCGTGCAGTAGACGTCGTACAAGCGGAGTCTTGAAGCACCTCTTTTCTTTCCTCTCTCTAACCAACTTGTGAGTGGCTATATTAATTCGATTCAGTTGACCCTTCTACCAAGTCTTCACATCTAAAACCGTGCCTTCTTGATTGTTTCGATCAAACAATACCATAATAACTAAAAGATGTTAAGATAAAAAGGAATAGACTTGAACTACTTTATGCTTGTCAATCAACTTATGAACGGTTACCTTATTGCATGCTAGTTTGTTTAGAATGTTCTTCATATGCTTCAATTTTAGTTAGAATATATATTTCTTCTATAAATTGTGCTATGTATAGAACACACCTTGATATGCAATAAACTGATCATGGAGACTATACAAAATAAATCATGCCATGTAACTTGTCTCGTGCTAGTATTGCCTTAAACTGCATAAATTGATAACTTAATATAGACGTTGTTTGATCATGGACAACTTGTACACAAGGTTTTTGGTTTTCGCGGATAGTTGTCGGGGCACTGGGACCGATCTGATCCGGGCAGAATGAATAGTATGGTCGTTTGTATGGACGGAATATTATGTAGCGGGGCTCGCCACCTGCGTTGCATATCATTCTTGTCTCAAGACTATAACTCGTCCTTTATGGTATCATGCCAGTGATCCCCTCGTATATTTAAACTGTGTAAGCTAACTATGTCTTCGTGGTAGGGAAGATCATGGTAAGTATTTGTACAGGTGGTTCAGACGGGCAGGTAAAAGTCACCGAACGGTGGCATATTTATTTCAATAAATTTGTATATCTAATGCTTGCTTGTAAAATAAACTAAGACAAGATAGAAAGACCACAAAATAACTTGCATGCTTCATATAAACAATTTGTTGATCGGTATAGTTGGGTTAGCTCGTCTTCACCAGTGCATTTTGATGTACTGACCCTCGTTGCAACAGGTTCCCCGCACCAAGGAGATCCTGCGAGGAGCTAAAGCAATTTTTTGATCCAGTCCACCCATCGGCACGTCATGATCGTGCCTACGAAGAAGTCTTTTGAAGTTTCCAGGATCTTGTTCAGAAACATATGCAGCTCAGTGGAAAGGCGATAGCTTCGCCTGAAGGTGTCTATAATTTTAAAGTTTTAGTAAAAGAATGTAATGTACAGGACAACTATCTTATTTTACGTCCACTTTTATAAGCCCGTGCGGTAATTATATGATTCGTTCAAGCATTTGTAAAAGATATTCATTATCAATGAAGAGAACTTTTCCATGTTTCAACATTGTGTTTCAATTATCTACGTATGGAGAGTGATGTTTCCAAGCTACCCAAACCAGTCTGATCGTCTGACCCCGTAATATCTTCTCACTAGTGAAGTACCCTAACTGGCTGCTCCTCATACCTCAAGCTCGGTCCCATTGAAATCTCAGAATGATCGACTACGTAGCTTGGGTCAGTCACGTACCTCCTCAGCTGTGAGACGTGGAATACGTCATGCACTCCCTCTAGAGATTGGGGTAATACAAGACGGTAAGCCACCTCACCAATACGCTCCAAAATATCAAACGGCCCAATGTACCTCAGGCTCAGCTTGCCTTTGCTCCCGAATCGAATAGTACCTCGAGTAGGTGAGATCCTCAAGAATACATGTTTGCCTTCCTTGAACTCTAAAGGTCGGCGGTATGTGTCAGCCCAATGCTTTTGTCTATCCTGAGCTACACGAAGATGACTCTGAATTTGCTTCACCTTCTCAACTGTCTGCATCACTAACTCCGGATCGAGTATCTGACGCTCGCCAACGTTACCCCAACATATCGGTGACCTGCACTTCCTGCCGTACAGCGCCGCAAAATGTGACATCTGGATGCTCGCCTGGTAACTGTTATTGTAAGAGAACTCCACCAAGTGCAAATGATCTTCCCAAGACCCTCCGAATTCTAACATACACGACCTTAGCATATCCTCCAGGATATGAATCTTGCGTTCGATTGACCGTCTGTCTGTGGATGATAAGAAGTACTGAACTTGAGTCGGGTGCCAAGTCTCTTCTGCATGCTTCGTCAAAAATGGGATGTGAATCTTGAGTCATAATCAGACGCAATACTAACCGGTACTCCATGTAACCTTACGATATGTCGTATATACATGTCGGCTAGAATCTTTGTGGACTGTCCAACTCTGAACGGCAATAAATGTGCTGATTTGGTGAGTCGATCCATAATAACACAAACTGCATCCTTCCCACTAGGGCTTCTTGGAAATCCTGTAACAAAATCCATAGTGATATGTTCCCACTTCCATTCGGGTATGGAAAGCGGTTGTAACATACCAGCGGTTCTCTGATGCTCGGCCTTAACCTGCTGACAGACCAAACATTTTACCATAAACCGCACAATCTCTCTTTTTATCCCAAGCCACCAATAGTACTGTCTCAAATCTCGGTACATTTTCGTACCTTCCGGATGAATAGAGTACATGGAGCTATATGCCTCAGACATCAGCTCATGTCTCAACTCCCTATTCGGAACATATAGGCGATTTCCACATCGTAACATCCCATCCTTATGGATTCGAAGTCTCAACTGCATGTCGGCTTACGTCTTCTCTTTAAGTCTCCGGAACCTAGCATCTGTAGGCAATGTCGCCTTAATCCTCTCCACTAGTGATGACTTAACCTCAAGATTCGCCAACTTTCCACTCTGCCCAGGCAAAATAACCTCTATCTCGAGCTCATGTAGGTCCTCTAATATCTGGGGCTGCATCATCAAGAAATAAGTTATGGGCTTCCCACTGAGTGCGTCTGCTACGACATTTGCCTTGCCCGGATGGTACTACAAATTTATATTAAAATCAACCATCAACTCTAACCAACGCCTCTGCCTCATGTTGAGCTCTTTCTGAGTATAGACGTGCCTCAGACTCTTGTGATCAGTAAAAATTTCCACCCTCTCTCCGTTAAGATAGTGCCTCCATATCTTTAATGCAAATATTACCGCAGCTAGCTCGAGATCATGCGTCGGGTAGGTTTTCTCATGAACCTTCAGCTGCCTCGATGCATAAGCGATAACTTTGCCATGTTGCATCAAAACACATTCTAGTCCACTGCATGACGCATCACTATAAACTACGAACCCTCTCCATCCTGAAGGAAGAGTTAAGACCGGTGCTATCGTTAATCATCTCTTCAACTCCTCAAAGGCCTTCTGAAAATCTTTCGTCCATGCAAACTCATAGTCCTTATGCGTCAATAGCGTCATAGGCTCTGTAATCCTTGAGAAGTTCTCCACGAACCTCCGATAACATCCAGCAAGTCCGAGAAAACTTCTCACTTTCGCAATTGATGTAGGTGTGGGCTAAGTTTTTATTGCAGCAACCATCTCCGGATCAACTGAAAATCCTTCTTCCGAGATGATATGTCCCAGGAAAGGCACCATATCCAAACAAAACTCATATTTGCTGAGTTTGGCGTATAGCTTCTCCTGTCTCAGCGTCTCCAGCACGATTCTGAGATGCTACTCATGCTCTTCGTAGCCCTTAGAGTATATCAAGATGTCATCAATAAACTCAACCACGAACTTGTCCAAGTACTGATGGAAGACTTTATTCATCAGACTCATAAACACAACTGGTGCATTGGTTAAACCAAATGGCATAACTAGGAGCTCATAGTGTCCGTACTTGGGCCTGAAGGTTGTCTTCGGTATATCCTCTTTTTGCACTCAAATCTGATGATAACCAGATCTGAGATCGATCTTTGAGAATACACGAGCACCACTCAATTGATCGAACAGATCATCAATGCACGGCAAGGGTTATCGGTTCTTGATGGTTATAGCGTTCAGTGCCCTGTAGTAAATACACATGCGTACCGTTCTATCCTTCTTCGGCATAAATAGTATGGGTGCTCCCCATGGTGAAACATTGGGCCAAATAAAACCCTTCTCTAGAAGATCATCAACTTGCTTCTTCAATTTCATCAACTCCTTAGGTGCTAGCCGGTACACTGATGAAGTGATAGGCTTTGCTCCTAGAGTCAAGTCTATTGTGAATTCTATTTTTCGATCAGGTGGTAAGCCTGGAAGATCATCGAGAAATATATCCATAAACTCTGATACAACCTTTGGGTATTCGGGCTCCCTTTCTGCAGAGAGTGCCTTAAGTGTAGGCTGAACACCTTGCTCTTTGGCTCCCCGAAGAAACTCAAACTCTGGATGTCCAGGCAGTCTAAATATAACCCGTCCATGCCGGCAATCTAGATTAATATGGTACTAACTCATACAAAGACTACTACCGAACAAGATCTACAAATGTCACTAACTGGGATAATTTTGCCTCCCGTAAGAATACTCATAGTCTTCGGAAGGGGTGTGGTAGCTACTCTATGTATGGCTACGAAGCTAGCAGCTATGAATGAATGTGATGCTTTAGAATCGAATAAAGCTATAGCAAATAATGAAGCTACTAATTTAGTACCTGTGATGACCTCTCCTGCAGTAGCTTACTCTTCAATAGCCATGGCAAATGCCTGTTCTTGCCCCTGAACTGGTCCTCTCTGCTGCCGAGCCTGCTGGAATAGTGCTACATATGGTGCCAAAGGTGGCCTCGACTGATACTCTGCTGGAGCTAGTGGTCTGACTCCTCCAACTCCCGTCTGTGGTGCTCCCAATGCTGGATAAGCTGGCATAGGTGGCTGTTGGGCTGGTCTCGATGTTGGTAAAGCTTATTGATTTACCATCGGTGCTCCCTCTCGACGCTCAGGGCAATCCCTTGCTGAATGTTGGCTAGATACACAAACCAAGCATAGTCTCAACTTGCATCTACACTCGCTCGCGTAATGACCTCGTTTGCCATAATATTGACATGTAGGCAGTGTCTGCTGAGCTACTCTGGGTGGCTGATGCATATGAGCTCTTTTTATAGCTCCTCCCTGTGGTGCTCTGGCTGGTGCTAATGGAATGGCCATTTTTGGCTGGACTCTCTCCTGGTGATGCACTCCATGCGTCAGGCTGCAGCAAGGACGTCCGTGAATGAAGTAGGTACAATAGAGCCGATTAATCTTTGTAGCTAAAAGCTAAGTCCGTCAAAGAACTTCTCTGCCTTCTCCTCATCTATCAAAATCAGAGTAGGGGTGAAGCAACTCAAACTGATGAACTCTGTATTATACTCTTCTACCGTCATGTTGCCTTGAGTGAGGCGGTTAAACTTATCCCTAAGTTCCACTCTGGCAATGGCTAAAATGCATATCTCCTGAAAGAGTCTAGAGAACTCCTCCCAAGTGACTCGGTCTGGTCCGAGCCATCGCTCCTCAGATAGCCACCAGTGATGTGCATTGCCCGTCAGCTGTATCCTGACAACAGTCATCCAACGCTCCCTCAGAAGCTCAGCTGCTTCCAATTGGTGTTGAGTGTTTGTGAGCCACTCATGAACTTTAGTGGGCTCCTCCTTGCCAGAAAATGTATGGGGCTTCAGCTGGCAAAAATCAGTGATAGATCCCGTCAATGGTCGTCTAGCTAGTGGGTTTGCCTGCTCCAGTGTGATCACTATACTGTTCCTCAGGTTCTCTGTCTGGTGACGCTGAGCCTCTTGATGAACCTGCTATTGTGCTTGCATCATTCCATAGAATATTTGAAACATCTGTTGTCTATCCATAGGTTGTCCTAGTGGAAAAACGGGCATTGGTGGAGTAAACTACAGTGGTGGTGGAATATCGTCTCGCCGGAACCTCAAGGCATGCTTATCTGCTTGAATGCTTTGTTGAGTGGAGGAATTCTCCACTTAGTAGCGTCACCCCACCGTCGTAGGTGACCACATCACCTTGTGGTGTTCCCGCGGGAGTCTCATCGCTAGCTCGTGGATCTATTACTCTGCATATAAAGTAAACTATAAGAGTCACACAGAGGAATCAAGGTAGGATGCAAGTAAAAAAATTATTTTGAATTCGATATAGAGGTCAAGAGAAGGTCAACAAGTGGATGAGATCCTATAATTTATTCTATCCTAATTTGCAGGCTTGCTCGGTTCCTTAGTTGAATTAAAGCAATATATTCGTTGACCTGCATAGGCCACCACAAAAACAATGTCACGCCCAGTCCCAAAATACAGAGGGACTAGCCACGTGGCAATGGCCAGCAGCACAACTCTAATGGGCAAACCTAATTTAATGGACCCGTTAGAGTGCACTTAAGATGTAACAAATATAAATATAATTCTACACCATCTATTATAGTAAAATTCTAGTCTCATCAATAGAAAGTAAACACAATTCAATATGATAGAACAGTCAAGATAATAGATAAAAAGAAAATAGTCCATCATCAAGTCCACATAAGTAGTGTCTTGGGGAACAACCCGACAAAATAAGAAAAGAGAATAACACCAATACATATGTCCATAAGTCCAGATATAAAATAACACTAAGCATAAATAACTAAGTAAGTAACTGAGTACTCAGAAGAAATTCTCTGGCACAACCTCATCCTCTGGTGCCAGTACTTCTCCAGCGTCAGCTCCTGTCCCGTATACCTCTGGGTAATCCTCCTTTGCTGTACCTGGGGACATAATATGGATCTAAGTCCTCAGGGGACATAGCAAGGTACAAAAAATACTCAAGCTAAATGAAATACAGTAAATAAAAATAGATCCTCAAGATAAACTATGTAACTAGCTAAGTGAAATACAAATGAGAGCATCACTAGTACTCAGGCTGAAACCACTACAGGCTCTATGTCGGGGAGCCCATAGCAGCAAGTAGTCTCCAGTAATTGTGCCAAGCTCTGATACAGAGACTAAAGCACCTCCAGTAGTATAGTATATATATTGTAAACCCCCTAACAATTTAAAATTTTATTTTAAGTATTTTTATTAAATTAATAAATTCCTTTGGAATATTTTTATAGTTAATTAGAAAAAAATAAATTTTATTGAATTAATTACTTAGATAAATACGCATTTAGAATTATTCCGCAAACCGCTTTTTTATTATTTTTGGAGTCTTGTTAAAGGGTGATAGATTTCTAGAATTTATTTTGTGTGCAAATATTATTTTTTGATTTTTAACCTCATCTATATATGTAAATATATATGTTAATAAATATAAAGTTATTAATAATAATAGCAATAATAATTATAGTAATAGTAATGGTAATAATAATAATAATAATAATAATAATAATAATAATAATAATAATAAGTAATACTAATAGTAATAGTAATAGTAATAGTAATAATAATAATAATAATAATAATAATAATAAGTAATACTAATAGTAATAGTAATAGTAATAAAATAAAAACAAAAACAAAAACAAAAAATAAAAAATAAAAAATAAAAAGAAAAGAAAAGCCAAAAACCTAAACTTAAACTTAAACCTTAACCTAAACTATTCCTAAACTAACCAACCCCAATTCCCATTCCCAGAACCCCCTGCGAACCCAGAACCCCCCGCGGCCCATGCTATTTCTCCCTCTCTCTCCCTGCCTATATACATATATATACAAATATATAACACAAAACCAAAACCTAAACCCTAACCCTAATCCCCTTCCTTTGGCCGCCCGCAGCCCTTCCCGCGACGTCGGCGACCACAGCCGCACCGGTCGACGACCGCTGCAGCAGTCACGGGCCGCCCGCGCGTACGCGTGTGCACAGCCGCACAGGCAGCAGCGTCCCTCTCTTCAAGCTGATGTATCTATCTCATCTTTGATCCTTTTTTTGAGCGGTTTATCCGTGTACGTTCACAACCTAACCCTCTAGGATTTTTCTTCAAGTGGGACGAGTTTTTGTGCCCTGAATTGGTCGAAAAATTGACCGAAACTTGGCCGAAAAACTGACCAAAAATAGTCCAGAATTTTGATCCAAAAGCCCATGTTCATGCCTAATTTGCTACCAACCTGTTTAATATTTTTAAAATCTAATTGAAGAATTTTCTTCTCTATATAATCGAGAATTTAACTGTTCATTTAGTTTTTATTAATTTGTTTTATTTGTTAAATTATTTAACCTCCAAAATGACCAAAAACTTGGTAATTTAAAATTGAGAATTTGTGATACGGAGTGCGCCCCACCAAACGGGATCGCCTCATCGTGTACAAATTGCACCGAAAGGCACGTATGGTATATCCTGACGTGTGGACTTTCGCGAAAGTTGATTCGGACGTGTGTGCGCGTCGAAATCAACCCGTATCCGTAAAAAGTCCCTATATCGCGAATTTTACAAACTACCACCCCACTTTGTGTACGCTCATCAGAATATGAAGAAACTTATGTCATTGGATTCGTGGTATCACGCTGGTCCTATGACCCAAGTTTCACGCGATTCTGAGACAGTTGACCAAACTGCCTATTCGCGGGCTCCACAGTTTGACTTGAAGGGCGAATTTGTGATCGGTTCACCGAAATCCAAAATTGAACATACCGTTGAGTTCGTATCGACGTTTAGAATTTTTTTGACCTATAATTTGTCCCATTTAGAGACATTTACCTATGGCACGTATTTCGGTGCAAAGTAGGCCACATGTGGAACCCGCTTTGACCTAAAATTACCATTTTGTCCCTGTGTCCAAATTGGACGAAAGGGTAGACTTTTCTGACTATCTCGCTTATTCTGGGAACGTTGGTGATATTTATTTTAGCATCCGGAGACGTTCATTCTGATGACATAGTTTCTGATCCCTTGTGCTTGACGTCTGGATGCTTATACTTCGCAGCTTTCTTGCCAGGCAAGTATAGATTGCCAAATTACTTACAGTACTTTGCATGCTTATCATATTTTTATATATTCATTATATATGTGTTTTCTTTCAGTCATAATTATATATTATATATGTTGACACACACTTGACACATAGTATCATGGGAGGGGAGAACAGTCAGTAGGCGTATGGGCTACCCACTCTGGTAAACCGTAGTAACTAGCACGTACTACGGTAGTTGTGTCGCGATGGTCGCTACCCTTGAGGTATGTCAATTTTTGGTGTCGCGATGGTCGCTACCCTCGAGGTATGATGGCTTTTGATGTACATGGACGTGTGTGTGAGTTGTGTGATAGATAGAGTAGCCTACACATGCCCATACGTCAAAAAGTTGTCCTCATTATGCATTTTCATATAGATTGTCTAGTAAAGCGTACTTATATATTTTCTATCTATTATGCATGTTTTATTGTATTCAATTGGCATGCTTCTATGTATCTTGTTATGTCCCTCTGAGGATCTGGTCCCTATCCAGTTATAGACGATCTTGACTATTCGCAGGAGCACGGATCAGGACTTGCTACTTCTCTCTCTTTCGAGGAGGCCTTCTCTTCGAGCCTCATTGTTCATTAGATGTACTTATTTTGTTTCTCTTACATTCTAGTTTGGTAGTGGATTTGTCTCCACCCAACTACTTATTCTTATCAAGCATTTTATACTTGATTCAGTTATATAGTTGATTAGTTATTTGATTCTGTGGATGAGATCTAGTTATGCCCTGTGACTTATGACATAAATCTATACCACTTGTGAATGGTTATTCATAATACAGCGTACATATGTGTTATGGTTTCCATATACTGGAGTTGCCATATACATACGGCTGGCATGCTTACGTATTCCTAGTCCTACGTATTTTGGGACTGGGGCGTGACATATATATATATATATATATATATATATATATATATATATATATATATATATATATATATATATATATATAATCAACATGTAGCCTGTGTGTCTCTCCCCACCCAATGTAACATCACGTCTCATGTCCACAATATCTCATATCCTTAACACGCAAGATCATAACCTCTAGCTAGTACAACGAGTCATAATGATATCTCTATATATGCAAGTCTTATATCATGAATCATGTAAGCCTATACAGAATCACCATGAATAGCTCAAGAAAGATTCTGTCACATGAAATAGTATCAAGTATCCTACGGTATGACGTACTTAGTAAAGCAAGCACGCAAAAATAGGATCGTGGAATCAACTCTTTAAATGACGTTACACGACTCGCGTACAGCGTCGACATCCGAATCTTGTTCGGACGCTAAGCAACGTCTCACGGTCCTAGGTTGAACAGGTACATCACAGAAGTATATATATATATGGAAAGAAATACAAGCAAATAATATAACAGGATCTTTGTAGGTTTGGCAAGGTACACTTGCCTGGGCTCTGAACTTCGTCAACTACTCCTAAAAAAGTGGAATCTCCAAGTACGCCTCTGGATGCTGAAACAAACATCACCATTATTCTCAGAATACTTTAAATAGCTTGGATTGACTACCCATAAGTCCAATTTGGACACATGAGCAGAATTGACAGTTTTGGATCAAAGCGGGTCCACATGTGGCCCACTCCGCACCAAAAAATGTGCCAAAGATAAAGTTTTCCAAATTCTTCAAACTTAGTGTTTACAAGTCCAGAACGATGATACAAACCCAACGGAACGTCCGTAACTGGATTCCGATGAGCCGATTACGAAATCACCCGTCAAGTGGAACTGTGGGGCCCGCGAAATGGTGTTTCGTGAATGTTCTCAGAATCGAACCAAACTTGGGTCACAGGACCAGTGTAACACTGCGAATCTGATGGCGTAAGTTTTGTTACGAAATGACAAGCACACACGAAGTTATGATAAATGTCAGAATAGGCAGATATATTATTTTTTGACGGATACGCATTGATTTTGGTGTGCACGCACATCCAAATCAAATTCCGCGAAATCCACAAGTCCGCGTTTATGATGTACGCCTTTTGGTAAAATTCTTATACGATAAAGTTTCCACGTTTGGCGGGACGTACCCCGTATCGAGAAATTTTTGGTTTAGGAAATCAAGTTTTCGACAGATTTCAGCATTAAAATAATCACAGCATAATTCTAATTAAAAGAAAGTGTTTAAAGGGATTAAAACTAGGATATACTGTCAAAAATTCTGTTCAGGTAGAATTTTAGCATCGCGTTCCATTATGGAGATAACGGGACTCAAACACGCGTACTTGGAACAGTTTTTGTTCCTGGCCAACTGCTCATTTTTTCCTGTTTTGTGTCACAATTTACGATCGACACAGGACATGATAAGTTAAACTACTTAAACAGGATTCATGAGGGTCATGTAGTCTTCACATAGGATTCGACGGTTCGCTGTTTATTTAACTGTGTAGGGAGAAACAGAGGTGGGGAGAAGGGTACCTCATTTAGCTCTGCTGATTGCGATTTCGGGGCGGGTGTTCGCGGCAGCGCGCGGCGGCAGTCGGCAGTCGACGGTCGTCGTCTGGACACGGGGGAAGGCTGGTGGTGGTGGTCTGCTCTCATGGTGTTATATATAGGGTGAAAAGGGGTGTTTCGGAAGGAGAATGGATGGGTCGCGGGGGTTTCGGAAGTGGAATCAGAGGGATTTCGGTTACTGTAGCCGAACGGAGTAGTTGGGGTACGGGTTTTGGTCTGGGTTATTTTTGGGTTTGGGCTGATTTCGGGTTTCGGGTGTGGATTTAGGGTTTGGTTTGGTTTTATTATTTCTTATATATTAACCATATATATATATAGCAATTATAAATAGGTTTGAACCCCAAATAATTTTCAGAAAAAATCTACAATACTTTAATAATAGTTGTACACCCAAAAATATATTTTTTGTGTAATAATTGTAATTAATCAAATATACATAATTATCTGTCCATGAATTTATAATTTTCTAATTAGCTACAATTAATAAAAAATTTCCCTTAATCTCATTAATTACATAATACCAATAATAATAAAATAAAATTTAAATCTAAAATTCAGGGGGTTTACAACTCGTTCCAGGAGTGCTGCTACGTAACGTCGTCACAGTCGGAGATGTGACTGGTCGATATACTGGAGTACTTGGCGACGAGGATCCAGAACCAACAGTAGGCAGTACCAGAGGAGCACTCCATCTACCTCGGGACCTGCCGAACGCTTTGTGTCATTCTGTCATACGTGATAACAACATATGATGATAGAAAAAATAAACAAATATATAGTACATTCTACAGTCAAAATATTATGCATATCTTACAGTATTAATAGAATTGTACAGTAAATAACTAGTAGTGTCACAAGTCTAATTGGATAGTACATTCTACAATCAAAATATAATACATGTCACAAGTTCAAATGGATTTATTTTATTTTTAATCATCTTCAAAAAATTTATCTTGTTCGTCTTCCTCGTCCTCGTCCTCCTCTTCCTCTTCCTCCTCATCTTCACTTTCATCTACTTCATTTTCGTCTTTGTCTTCGTCTTCCTCTTTGGATAATTTTACCTCTTCTACATTATTAGTCGTATAATGAGTAACTTCCGTTGAGCCCACATCTATAATATTTGTTACAAGAGGTAGCTTGTCCTCCTGATAAGCTATTTCGTCAACGTCAAAGGTATTTCTAGCTTTAGTCTTGCATAATTTCCACCAATACGACCTCGCTGTCCCCTGTCTAGGATAAGTTATGAAGTACACGAGCTGAACCTGACTTGATAGGACAAATGGTTCGTAGCCTTGATATCTACACTTGTAGTTTATATCTACAAGACCATGCTTGTCAATTTTCCAACCTTGATCTTGAATCGGATCAAACTATTTATATTTGAATATCATGATCTTAGCAGGTTCTGTACCATAATTATATGTCAAACTCACAATCTCTCATAAGATGCCAAAAAAATTATTGTCTGGATCGACGTCTTTGTAGTTCGAAGATTTGATACACAAACAATTATTTTTTGTGGAATCAAGATCCAGAAAGCTGTCTCTGATCGGAGCATTTGTTAACTTGAATCTAAACCCATTCACAAAGTAACTTGGCCATATTTTGACGGCAGTAATTGGTCTTTTGGCTAGAGTTCTAATAGATTCAGTCTCGGGTGTTATTAGACGATCGACCTAAATACCATAGTAGCAATACTAAGTTATTTATTATGCAAGTGCATACAGAAAAAGTAATTACCGATCTTCTTATATATGCGCTCAACCAAAAAGGAAAATTACGTCTCATTTCTTGTTCTAATTTTTCGTCTGTTATGTAGGGTCTAACCGACCTCAGCTCATCATTATATATGCTGAAAAACAACGAAGCAACCGTTGATTAGTAGCATACTTATACTATTATATTGAGATGACGTAAACGTGGACGTATTAATTACTTACCCCTCTAGCTTCTCCACTTCATCCTCATCGCAATTGAGTAATATATACAACTGAGCAGCCCTTAGCTCGTTGTCATTCAAATATCTCTTCTTTATTTTTCCCGAAAGCTTTTCGGACACATTGAATACTTTCAGTATTGCATCATTAGATTCCTGATATCCATCATTGTTTCTTGGAGCTCTCGTTCTATTAGTAGCAACATGAGGTTTGAAATACGTCGAGCAAAAGTTTGTAATCTCCTCGAGAACATAAGCTTCACAAATAGAGCACTCAACCCGTGCCTTGTTTTTCATATTTCTCTTTAGGTGATTCAGATGCCGCTCAAACGGGTACATCCACCGATAACTGACAGGACCACTAACACATGCCTCATAGGAAAGATGAATTGGCAAATGCTCCATGGAGTCGAAGAATCCAGTAGGAAACACCTTCTCGAGCTTGTACAATATTACCGCAATGTCCTTCTCTTGCTTTTTTAGACGATCGACAAGCAACTTAGTAGAACAAAGATCTCTAAAGAATATGCTGAGTTCTGTCAATAGATCCTAAATGACATGCGGTAAGAATTCTAGAAATATAATCAAAATTAATCTCTTCATGAATACGTGACAATCGTGGCTCTTCATACCCGCCAGTTTGTTCTCCTTGAGGTCGACGCATCTTCTTAAGTTTGACACATACCCGTCTAAAAAATTTAGACCCTGAATCCACCTACAAGGTCTCCATTTATCCTCCTTCTCCAGTGAGAAAATTGACTTAGGTTGCTTTAACTTTCCATTCCCCTCCTCTATCAAATGCAACGCAGGATGTCTACATATTTCTTCTAAGTCCAACCTGGCCTTCGGATTTTCTTTCGTCTTCCCCTTTACCTCCATTATAGTATTAATTATGTTATCAAACACATTCTTCTCGATATACATGATATTAAGGTTATGTCTAATCAGATTGGTGCTCCAATATGGCAGATCCCAGAATATACTCATCTTCGTCCAGTTATAGGTGCGACCAAATCGTCACACTTATACCCCTTAGTAGGATCTTCGATAGCACTTGATAAATCTTTAATCTCTTCCCATATCGTGTATCCGGGCCACCTTGGCAGTGGATTGGCCTTCTCCACAACGCTCGCACGAAAAATATTCATGTTTCTCCGGTACGGATGATCCTTCGACAAAAATTATCGATGACAATCGAAGAAGAACAGTTTGCCTCCGGGTTACAAACGGAAAGCCTTAGTGCAGTCCATGCAATACAGACATGAGAGACGACCATGAATGCTCCATCCCGATAATATTCCATAGGCCGAAAGTCGTTGATGGTCCACATAAGTGATGCCCTCACATCTGAAAATTATGGTTTCTAGAAACATCGTACGTGTTGGCACCTACTTCCCACAACTGATTCAACTCATCTATAAATGGCTGTAAATACACATTAATGTTCCTTTTTAGATTGTTCAGACCCGGAATAATAACGTTTAGGAACATATACAGAGTCTTCATGCACATCCAAGGCGGTAGATTGTACGGAGTGACGATCACAGGCCAACACGAATACTGGGAGCCCGAAAGTCCAAATGGGGTAAAACTTTCGGAGAAGGGCCCCAATTTGATATTATGTGAATCCGAAGCAAAATCTGGATACTCTCGATCAAAGTGGTTCTATGCTTCTCCATCGGATGGATGATCCAATACTCCTTCGATCTGTTCTCGCATGTGCCAACTCATGTTTTCTGTAGTCTCCTTCACCATAAACAACCTCTGCAACCGCGGCATCAAAGACAAGTAGTGCATCGAATCGGTAGGCTTCCTTGCACCGACAGGCATTCATCTACCAGTGGCCTTGTAGCAATCAGCACCACAGAATCTGCACGCATCTTCATCCTTGTCATCTTTGTAGTACAATATGCACTCGTTGTGACATGCATCAATTTTCTCTTATCCCATCCAGAGCGATCTTACCATCCTCTTAGATCAATAAAAGTCTTTAGGCAACTTAGCACCCTCTAGAAAGATCTCTATAATCAAATCCATCAGTCGGTTGTAGCATTCTTGCGACATGTTAAAATCGGACTTGATGCTCAACAATCTTGTAACCACCTCCATCGGTGAATGATCCTCACAACCAAGATATAATGGAGTCCTTGCATTCTCCAATAACTCTAAGGACTTTGCAGCATCGGCATTCGGTGCCTCATCAGCTGCATCATGATTGTCCGGATCGAAACTAGGCACCGCCGCATCAAAAATCATGTTCACCCCACCCGTCATCGTAAGCAGCGTGGTCGTGGACATCCATATACGGCTCCAAATAAGGCTCCGACTCCGATGCTAAAGACACAAGTTCTCCGTACGAGATCCACTCATAGTAATTCGGCATAAAATCCTTCGAGTACAAATGATATGTGACTTCCACTTCTGGATGATATTTTAAGTTGTGACATCTCACACACGGATACTTAATTTTGGTACCGTCCATGTACTGAGGGAACGCCTTGGCAAACTGCAGGAACTGTTGTACATCCTCTATGAATTTATCCTGCACACCGCACATGTCATCAGGATGACGGTTGTACATCCACGAACGATGACGTAGATAGTAATTCATATCCATTTCTAGATACTTCTACAAAGATGAATAGACATCGTTCAAGTATATACTCATGTGAATATTTGGTAGTATATATTATCCAAATGACACTCACTCCAGATATGCAAAGATGAATAGACACCGTTCAAGAAAATAGTTTAAATTACAGTACATGTCACAAGTCTAAATGGATTTCATATTGATATTTTTAATCCTCTTCTAAAAAAATTTCTTCTTCGTTTATATACAGTACATTTACTAATACTCCTAGTCCTAGCATTAATACTCAGGAATACCCAATTATGTTATACACCTACTCGTCTGCACACACATAAGAATACTCAGGAATACAGTACATGCACTGATACAGCTAGTCCTAACACTGATACTTCTTCTTTCAACTATGTATCCTGGATACTCATATTGTAGTGTATCGGTGAGTGTCAACTCTGTATCCTGGATATCCACACTTGACATTTGTTTAGGCCATGACTTTCTAATTGAAAAGTTAAGTCATGGATATTTAGTATCAATTTTTTGGTCCAGGATATATAGTTGACTCACTGATACACTCCTGGATATTCACACTTGAGATGTATACGTATGTCCGTGTCCGATAAAATGCTTACAACCTTATCCTCGATATAGTGTCCTAACCTTTCATATCCATGTGTCCTACAATTTTACCATACGTATCATGAGATGACATGATACAAACATGTGTGTGTGTTCGTATCTGCGTTAGGGTTAGTGTATGCATGTTAGTGTGTCTGTGTGTCCGAGTTTGGTTTAGTGTGTGTGTGTGTGTGTGTGTGTGTGTGTGTGTGTGTGTCCGAGTTAGGATTAGAATATCCCAGAATATACACACACACCCTTACTGCAATGTGCACAAGTGTGCATTGCACAATACCTCACTTGATATCCAAGACTGCGTCTAATTAACTCATATAGGGTTAGGGTATGTGTCGTGTCTCGGCTTTGGGTTAGGGTCTGTGTCATGTCTTGTGTCATGTCTTGTGTCATGTCAGTGAAGAGAGATAGGGTTAGAGTTAGGGTATGTGTCATGTCCCGTGTCGTGTCAGTGATATGTCGTGTCAGTGTATGTGTCTGTGTCGTGTCAGTGTATGTGTCTGTGTCGTGTCTCGTGTCGTGTCGTGACTATGTCTGTGTATATGTCGTGTCCGCTATCAAATATCGTGTTTGTATCTATTAGAGAGAGAGATAGGGTTAGGGTTAGGGTTTACACCCTCTATGAATTTATCATGCACACTACATTAATGCATAAGTAAAATATCTGACTTGATTCCCCCGATACATATATAGAAACCCTATTTAGGATGGTCCACACCTATCATTTATCAATTAAGTTAAATTCACACATGCAATACTATTTTATAACAAAAATGTGTGTTAATATGGTAAATTAATTAATTACATGGATATATATCATGTTGTGTATGTGTTAGTGTATGTGTGTCGTGTCTGTCTCAGTGTGTGTGTCTGTGACAGTGTGTCGTGTTTGTGTCAGTGTATGTGTGTGTCGTGTCTGTGTCAGTGTGTCGTGTCTGTGTCAGGGTTTGTCTGTGAGAGTGTGTGTGACGTGTCTGTGTCAGTATGGGTGTCGTGTCTATGTCAGTGTGGGTGTCATGTCTGTGTCTGTGTCATATCGTGTCTGTATCTGTGAGAGAGAGAGAAAGATAGGTTAGGGTTTACCTAGAGAAGGAGGAGGAGAAGCCCGAGGTCGTCGGAGGGGAGGAGCCACGCCGGAAGGGAGCAGCCGTGCGGGAGGGGGGCGCTCAGGGGGTGAGGAGCCGGAGGAGGGGGCTGGGGGGGGAGCCGGTGGGGGGGTAGGGACGGGGGGAGGAAGAGGACGTCGGAGGGGGGGTACTTCGCCGGAGGGGGGGGGAAAGAGGGGGGGTTTCAAAATTTTCGGAAGGGGATCGACAGAATGGGAGAAAATGAAATCCTGAGCCCTATATTAAAAAGTTTAGCGACGTCATCAATAGACATCGCTAAACGTCGCTAATTAAAAAAATTAGCGACGTCATCAATAGACGTCATTAATTAAAAAAATTAGCGACGTCAATAGACGTCGCTAAACGTCGCTAATTGAAAAGTCGACGTCGCTAAAAACGTCGCTAAAAATCAAAAAAAGTAACGTCGGTAAATACGTTGCTAAACGTCGCTAAATCGAAAAACTTAGCGACGTTTAGCGACGTTAAAGAAGCTTATAGCGACTATTCTTTAAAAATCGAAGTACAGTCGCTAAACGTCGCTATGTGTCACCAACAGCGACGTATAGCGACGTTTATTTTTGGAGTCGCTCAAGTCTTTAATATTAGCGACGTTTTATTATGACGTCGCTAAAAACATCGCTATTTCATCATATTTTGGTATTGTTAAGTGTGACACCACACACCATGTTATCTACAATATAGAATATCAGACACTTGCAATTTACATTATAACAAATACAACATGCAAACATTTGTCCATATAATAATTTTCATCCAAAATAAAAAAATATAGATAATACAAAGTGATGCTTTTAGTATGTAACCCTAACAATTGTGTCAATTGTAGATGCTGAGTTTCTTGACATGTAAGCTTCAATAACATCTTTCTAATGTATGTTTAGTCTTCAGTCTTTTGGGTCCAAAGGCACTTATGAACATAAATATAGATTTGATGAAGCTAAAAATTTAATGGATGCATGTTCACCAGTGCTTGATGTCCAGATTTTAGTTTGATAAAGCAGGTCCCTTGGAGCAGAAAATGGGGTTTGAGCATATTAAGTTTGATCCTGCCTTGGTTAAGATCACATACTAGCTACCACCCCCTGATTGCTTTCACCTTTTGTAACTCTGGTACAACTGGAATTTTGATGCGTCTGGTGCATTCAGCCTTAATTGGAAGTAAGAGAAATATTCATAAATATCAACCTATTGTCTGATTCGTCTGAAACATGTCAAGAAGGTATGTAATTGATTAAAACATACTTTACAGGCTCTTAAATGATGAGGAAAAGTTTGGTAATAGATAATGACTAGGATAATGGCAGTAAAATATTTGGATAGTTTTGCGGTCTTAATTGAAAGTAGAGAAATATTCATAAAGAGCAACCTATTGTCTGAAATATGCCAAGGTATGTAATTAATTAAAACAGAATTTACAGGCTCTGATTTCCACCTCCTCCAACTAACATGAAAAAGACTTGAAGAACTAAATGTAACAAAATTGGTAGACAGGAAGAACTATTGTCTTAATATGGGGTATGAACAAAACACCAATATATATAATCAATCCAATTTCATGTCCGTATCAAAATCCATGTTTTGAGGTTTTATTAAATTTCCTCACCCTTCCAAGTTCAGATGTCAGAATAATTATAACAGCAACATATATAATCATTAAGCAAACTCCCAATACCACTGTCAGTATACCACATTTCTTTCTTTCCAATAAAACGGTGTCCATTTCTTTCTTCCCGTGAAACCAAAAATACGGAGTTTTCAACAAGACAACAAAGCAGATGGAGAAATAAGCACTTAAGAAGATCAGATGCCAGATGGAGAGAGAGAGAAGAATATATAGTAGCGAGCACGCATTTTTGGTAAGTGTGTATGTATCATTTTTCAGAATATATTTGGATATATACATGAACTTTATCTCCATCAAGTAAGGAGTTTCAAACCATTTTGTTCATGAACTTTATCTCCATCAAGTAAGGAGTTTCAAACCATTTTGTTCTGATACCAATATGTCACGTCCCGATCTCCCGCAGGCAAATCGGCCGTTCCCGCTTGGCGAGAATCACCGCGCCAGCGCTCCCGCGGAACGATCGCTTTGACCCATCCGGACGTGATGCCGCACGAGCGTGAGCCACGCCCGTGCAAGGCTGTGGTCCATTGGCTGGGGGTAAGAGTTCTAAGCCACAGAGTCGCACAGATTATCCGAGTGCAGCGGAGTCATGAACGCATAGCGATCGATAACAGGTTCACTGAGTCGACAATATAGCGGAAGCATTGAATAACACAAGTATGAAGTAAAGCAACTCTTTTATTGATATAAACAAGTGTTACAGGCGGCGTATAGCCGAGATTACAAGTCGCTCAAGCCTCTCTCTCTGAAACAGTAAAAGCGTGCCAAGTGGCTACAATTGTGGAAGTATTGTACAGGCGATGATCAGGCGATGTTCGGGCAATGTTCACAACATTATGTCTTGTATATGTGCTTCTGTTCCGGACGCAGTGTCCCAAGGCTTCAGAGGGAACTCCTGGCCTTAGCACGCACGAAGGACTAGGTGAGAATTAAAAGAGTAGAGAGCATGTATCATGTTCCATTTTTGGTGCACATCCAGATGAGTTTATCATGCCCATCCCCTTCATGATCAGGTTGATGTTTAGAATAGCTAGCTTCCAAGGCCGGGAATAGAGAGCATTAACAAGGTTAGTGTTCCACCTCCATGGATTGATTGGGGATGATACACAAATGTGGGTGTAACAGCATGCAACGCTGTCTGCGTCAATGCGACCCCCCGGTAGTGACGGGACAACCATGAACTGCCACTTAATAGCGTACATGCCTTGTTGAGAGGGAAGATAATAATAAAAAAATACCACTCACACACACACAAAAGAAAAATGACACAGAGCCTTACATTTTGTTGCTAGTACTTCTTTGTTACTTTCATTTCGGAAAGTTTAAATACAGGAAAATAAATAAACTTGATCCACAAATGGTGCAACTAAACTCATATTCTAATGCCACTTCTTCTATTTGTGGCTTGACCCAGTACAAGCAATAAAGTGCACGGCATACACCTACAAACGTGTGCATGTGCCATGTATAAACAAAAAATAAGGAAAAATAAAATTATTCCAACAATCAACCCCCTAATTTTGTTATTCCAATTCATAGCAGCGCAGGGTGTTCATCTTCGCTTACCTCTACGAGTAGAGTTTTCTTCTCCTTTTCGGAGCATTCTGAAGAAAAATGACCATAATTATTGCAATTATAACATCTTACCCTTGCTTTATCAAATCTTCCAATCCTGCGGCTTTGGCCACGAGCAGCACCAGAGGAGCCCTCGGCTTCACACTTCTTCTCACGTGCCTTCCACTCGGCTCGGGTGAGAAGAAGATGCTCATCGCTATTGTCGTCATCGTATCCACGGAGTCGATCCTCATGGACTTTGAGGCGCCCAATCACCTCCTCGACCGTCATTGTTTTAAGGTCGCCGAATTGCTCTATTGTGGATGCGATCTGCAAGAACTCCTTTGGGACTGCCCGGAGAAACTTCTTGACGACATGGGCCTCCTCAACCTTGTCGCCCAATGTACGGATTTTGTTGATGATGGTTGTTATCTTGACAGCGAAGTCGTCGACCGAATCCGTCTCCTTCATGCGCAACCCCTCGAACTCAGTTTTGAGGGTTTGTACCTTAGCCTCCTTCACACGATCGGCGCCTAACTGCATCGTCTTCAACGCCTCCCACGCATCTTTGGCTGTTTGCTTTTCGGCCAGTAGGAAGAGCATTTCCTCGGGGATGCCCGCGTATATGGCCGCCAATGCCATTTGATCCTTGCGCACGTCGATGTTGGTGTCCTCGATAGCTTCCCACACTCCTTGAGCCCTCATATAGACCTTCATCTTGATTGCCCAGGCTGCATAATTGCCCGTCGTGAGCATCGGATAATGAAGCGAGACGACGGAATTCCCCTTCGCCACCATACTCATCGGTACCTCGTCGCCGGTGACACTACTTCCCGGAGAGTGCGGCATGTATTTGGGCATGAACGGATCAAGTGCTCGACCCAAGTTGAGCTCTGATACTAATTGTTGAGAGGGAAGATAATAAAAAGAAAAAATACCACTCACACACACAAAGAAGAAAGAGGACACAGAGCCTTACATTTTGTTGCTAGTACTTCTTTGTTACTTTCATTCCAGGAAGTTTAAATACAGGAAAATAAATAAACTTGATCCACAAATGGTGCAACTAAACTCCTATTCTAATGCCACTTCTTCTATTTGTGGCTTGACCCAGCACAAGCAATAAAGTGCACGGCATACACCTACAAACGTATGCATGTGCCATGTATAAACAAAAAATAAGAAAAAACAAAATTATTCCAACATGCCTCTTCTGCCGATCGATATTTTCTGAAGAGAAATTTTGATGTTATATGGGGGTTATATTGCAACTGATAATTCCTTCTACCACAAAATCTAGTTCAACCCTCTTGTTTGTATGTATATCTTTCCACGATACAACACAAACAGAAAATGCAGTAATTTTCTTTCCCTTTGGTTTATTCTTTTGGGGATACAGTCACTACCACAATCCTCCATCTAAGAAATGATCATGGAAACTTCCTTTTAAGACATATGGGTCCAGTCCAATATCGTACATCAGGAGCCAACTCTGGTTCGAATCATGCCGCGT
Organism: Iris macrosiphon; assembly: GCA_036927795.1. Taxonomy (NCBI): domain Eukaryota; kingdom Viridiplantae; phylum Streptophyta; class Magnoliopsida; order Asparagales; family Iridaceae; genus Iris; species Iris macrosiphon. Next base: position 876,209 of record JAYESA010000045.1, on the reverse strand, counting down.
TCCCAACAAGTGATATCAGAGCCCAAGATTACGGAACTGCTTTGAGTGGCTCTAATTGGTTATAGACAGGTGGTGCTGAACGTTCAAGGATTATACGGACTCTTCTCAATGTGGAGTAAGAGCATCAACTACACGAATTGGCTTTAAAGGTGGATCTGACAAGTCCAAGGTGGAGCAAGACGTTGTGGTTGGCATACAATGGTGGTGTGGATGAACGTGTCAGGTTTAGTTCTGTGGTCGAACGGATCGAGATGACAATATGTTGGATCTCCTGGGTGCTCGTTTAGCAGGAACGAACAAAGGTAGCCGGAGTGTGCTAATATTGTTCGTTTAGTGGGAACAAGCAAAGGTAGCCAGGGTGTGCTAAGGTTGTTCGGTTAGCGGGAACGAGCAAAGTTAGCCATGGTGTGCTAAGGGTACTCGGCTAGCGGGAACGAGCAAAGATAGCCGGGGTGTGCTAAGGTTGTTCGGCTAGCGGAAACGAACTAAGGTGGAGATTATTAGATTTTATCTCGTTTCCAGTTGAGCGCTCAAAGGAGAGTGACAATGGAGTTGATAATTTAGTCTCACTTCGGATAGGAGATGGGATCATGAGGTGTAGATAATTGGGATTGGTTCAGACCTTATATGAGAATTTTCTTTTAAGGCATATGGGCTCAGTCCAATATCTCACATCATGGGCCAACTCCGGTTCGAATCACACCGCGTTTCCAACAGGTGCATCTCTATGTTTGCCAGTTATATGTTGTACGAATCAGACAGATAAGAATAATATATATATGAGATACAAACATTTTTAAATAAGTAAAAGGTGGCATCTATGTTGTATACGAATATGGTTGCAAATACGATCAAAGTCAAAAATAAACATTATTTTTTGTGTCCGTGTAACATATAGTACTAGAGTAATGCTATTAATTCTCCAGAGTGTTCATTCAAATTATCCTTTCTTATGTGGCAGCTAATCTTAGCATGTTAAATAGCATTATGTGCCATCTAGCATGATAAATTTTAACCCAGAAAAATAATCACCCAAATTTTTTTTAATATTAATATTAATTTTAATGTTAGTATTAATTTAACGTTAATGTTAATCTGAATTTTAAAATTTGTTATGTTAGTTACCACATTAACCGTCATATTGACGGCCACGTAAGGAGAAATAATTTGGACATATTAATAGTATTATTCATACTACTAATAGAAGTTGTACATGGGGTTACAAATTTGAAAGTATAATTATTGCTTCTCCATGAAATGAAAAAATCTGGTGCGGCAAGGTGTTAAAATGTACAGTTTGGTTGTTTCCGTTTCTAATTCCTTTCAAAGGGTTACATGCAGTTGTTCACGGCCCACTTAAATTGGCCCGTGAGAGCCCGCACGCCCTGAGAAGCGGCTCAGAGTCGGGCCTAAGATATATAGCCCATAAACAAAAAGCCCGAGCACGTGTATACACAGGCTCGTTGGATGAACTCTGTTATTTTTATTATTAAATAGCAAAAAAAAAAAAAATCTTCAATCATCATTAGCTTATACCAAAAGAAGAGAAGGTTTCTAAATATATTAACACTTCTGTCCGAAAACATAATTAAGTTCCCATTCTTTATCTATCAAAAGAATGAATAGATAAAGTACAAGTGATATAATATCATGCTTTGGTTCAAAATACACGATGGGAGAAGTAGCATACTTTAGTTCAAATTCATCTACTAATATATATTGCGTACTTAAAGCAACGAAATAATTAGAAATATATTACTTACTTAAAGTCAGTCGTCTAGCTTGTTATTCTTTGAAACCTCGTCTCGGGGCTATCAACTACAACTGTTCTCCAGTCCGTTTCTTTATTTTGAGCTCAACTCTGACAGTTGAGGTTTAGTTTGTTAGTAAAAAAAAAAAAAAAAAAAAAAAATTTAAATCAATATTCGAACTTTAACAATTTTTGAAGTCTAGTTATTGACTCCGAAATAACCTAAAACCTTTGCTGCAAACTCTAATAATAAACTCTCAAGGCCATATTATCATATTAGTAGCTCAATTATAGTGTTCGAACATTTTGGACACCTTAATTTTTTATTGTTCGATTTTGACACTCAAATTTTATAAATTATTCTTTTGAAGTATGTTTATTCAATTTTAAAACACATTGAGACCACTTCAAAATAATATATGGTAATACAAATATTTAAATTGTGCTTTCGTACTACAATATATACTTTTGAAGTTGTCTCGATATGTTACAAAATTGACGAAATTTACTTTAAAAGAGTCATTTATGAAGTTGAAAATCGACCAGTGTAAAGTTAATGTGCCAAAAAAATTCTAATATTATAGTTGAAATATCATTAGGATAATTTAGCTTATCTAAACTCAAACTTATGACTGTGAGTCTAAACATCAGTGTAAAAGTTATTTAGTATGAGGAAAAACTTGTCTTCTGAGTAAAAAAAAAAATGTTTCAAGTTATGGAAAGTTGAAGAGCTATTAGTAATAAACATCAGTGCCTTCTATTTAACACATTAACTAACAATATTTTCCAACTTCTTCTTTTGATGCAATGAATCAGTGCCTCCGCATATAGACAAACCTTGCCTAGGCCAATACTGCCCCCACATTTTTGTTTCCTATCTAGAGCACTACCAGTAGTCCCACATGCCCTCCTGTAGTCCCACATGCCCTCCTGGCAAGAGTTAGCTTTTAGTCATTCAACAATCACTCTAAACAAGAATACTTTGTCAACATGGTGTAATTCGAATCAGAGTTGGATCATATATATTTTATTTTTTTAAAAAATTGTATAAGATCTGAATCAATTTTAATTATTTCTACTTTTTATCTGATGTGGAACTAAATTATCAACAACATTTTTACTATCTTTGAACGCTCAACCGGACACGAGATACAATCTAACACCAACAACGTAATGGCATGATTTGATTTGATGCCTATGATACTTAGAGTGGGTCAAAACCTTGATCTTTAGCAAACTGCTGATATAAGTAGAAGAAGGCTGTGGCATGAGAGTGTGTATAAGTGAGCTTTGGTGCCTTTTTTTTTCTCGTTCGGTGAGCATTTGGAGAGGATGAGCTCAAAGTGTTTCATGATCTTGGTTGTGTCCGGACTGCTTGGCTCTGCCATGGCTCAAAGTTTGGAGCTGGGTTTCTACGATGAAAGTTGCCCCAAGGCCGAGAAGATCATCTCGGACTTTGTCAAGGAGCACATCGCAAACGCGCCATCCCTCGCCTCCCCACTCCTCAGGATGCACTTCCATGACTGCTTCGTGAGGGTACGTATAGTCACAGAAATCTATGTTGCATGAATACGGACACGAATGTAAATACAGAAACGAATATTTTCAAATATTGAACAACGGATAAGGACACTATTTTTCCGTGTCAAAAGTAACTAATTAACTCCATTTACTTTCTTCTCTCTCAGGGCTGTGATGCCTCCATCCTGATCAACTCCACAAGCACCAACAACAACAACACCGAGAAGGCGGGAGGTCCGAACGGGACGCTCCGCGGGTTCGACTTCATCGACCGCGTCAAAGCTGCGGTCGAGGCCGAGTGCCCGGGGGTCGTTTCCTGTGCCGATATCATCGCACTGAGTGCAAGAGATGCCGTTGGGGTGATAGTAAGAAAAGAAAGCTCACGCTAGCTAAGAATACAAACTCCTATAAGAAGTCCTCCTAGCAATATCAATATCAATATCAATATTAATATGATGTTAGCTTAATTAAGTTTCTCTTATGATAGGGAGGACCATTTTGGAATGTCCCCACGGGACGTAGGGATGGCTTGATCTCGCGCGCTTCCGAAGCCAATGCTCAAATTCCCAGTCCAGCATTTAACTTCAGCTCTCTCCAGACATCTTTTGCTAGCAAAGGGTTAAATGTAACAGATCTAGTTCTCCTCTCTGGTAAGCTTTATATTATCATATCAACTTAATATTGTTATTTAGTTTTAGGATATCGTATAATATTACAATTTTATGTTTTAGATCTTCGTATTGTCCATTTAAAGATGAGAAATTTTGACCTATTCTCAATTTTATTTATCCATATTCAGTGTGTACCCCATATTGTTTCTATTATGTACATGACCTTCCACTTTTGACGGATTTCGTCCAGTCATGACGGTCAACTGTTTTCATCCAAAAAATTTGACGAAAATGTCTCCCTCTTATTTTCTTCTTACTCTTCCCTCTCACCCTCCCTCCTCCCCCTGCGGTCAGCCCGTCGCAGCCGCTCGTCCCATCTCCGCCATCGCCACCGCTTCCTCTTGCCACCCATGCTCCCCCCCCTCCCCCTCCCCACGGCAGCTGCTGGCCGCTCTCGCCGCCGCTGGCCGCGCTCGCCGGCGGCTGCTGCTGCTGCGGCTGGGAGGGGTGAGCGGGGGTGGAAAAGTGTGGGGTGGTGGCGGGGAGGGGGGGAGCAGGGTCGACGGCGGCGGTCGGGGGAGGGGGCGCTGGTGCGGTGGCGGGGAGCGTGGGCGGGGATGGGGGGCTGGGGGCCTGGGGCAGTGGCGGGAAGGGGGAGCGGGGTCGACAATGGCGGTTGAGGGAGGGGGGGATTGGAGGTTGGTGCGGTGGAAGGGAGGGGGAGAGCGGGGTCGACGGCGACGGTCGTGGGAGGGGGCGTTGGCGGGGAGCGGGGGGCCTACAGCAAGGAGGGGGAAAGAAGACGGGAATATTTTCGTCCAAAAAAATAAGTCAAACGAGTTGACCGTTAGGAAGAGACGATTTCCGTCAAAAGTGGGAGGTCTTGTATATTATGGAAACAGTGTGGGGTGAACCCTGAATATGGATAAATAAAATATGTGGTAAGTCAAAATTTCTCTAAAAGATTTAAATTTCGTCCTAACGGCTGACCATCCGAAATGGAGAGTTAAATATTATACGAGACCCTAGCTAAAACTAAACGAAATATATGAGAGTTGTGCTAGTTGTACGTTATTTAGTTTTTTAATGATCAATCAAGAATGAGACTTATGGCACTGTTGTTTGCTTCTATCATATTCTCCAAACGAGAAATACACCAAACCTCACTTTACACATGCCCCGGCTTCTACTTATATCAAGATAGGAAAAAATAAAATAACAATTACACAAAGTATTATTCTTAATTGGTCATTAAAAAAACTAAATAATCCAAATCTTACAACCTTCACATATTTTCGTTTAGTTTTAGGATCTCGTATAATATTCAAATTTTACATTTAGCTCTCCAGTTTTTGATGGTCAGTCAACTCAACCGTTAGACGAGACCCAAATCATATTCTCGACAATATAGAGACCTAAACATAAAATTTTAATATTATAAGAGATCTTAAAACTAAATAACCATAAATGTATCTATTTTGGAGGATGTCGTTTGGCACGACTATAAGTCTTGGCAATTACATTCTGACCAATATGATATTAGCGAGAGCCTGGTGGCACTGGATCTTAATTATTTATTTTTCCCTGCTTACTTTATAGGGGCTCACACTATTGGTGTTTCACACTGCTCGTCCTTCAGCAAAAGGCTCTACAACTTCACAGGAAAAGGCGACGAGGACCCTTCTATGGACAGCTCCTACATTGCGAACTTGAAGAAGCTCAAGTGCAGAGCCGCAAATGACACCACCAGTATAGTTGAGATGGACCCCGGGAGCTTCGGAACCTTTGATCTCGACTACTATTACAACCTACTCAAGAGGAGAGGCTTGTTCCAGTCGGACGCAGCTCTAACAACCAATTCTGTGAGCATGAATTTAGTTCTCGGTCTCGTCAGCAGTCCTCTCCAGAAATTCCTGGATGAGTTTTCTTTGGCTATGGAGAAGATGGGAAGGATCGAGGTGAAGACTGGGTCTTCCGGTGAGATCAGGAAGAACTGCGCAGTTGTGAACAGCTGAACGCATGTTAACATGTTAATTGTCCTCCTTGATTTGTTTTCATTTTGGAATGGTTGAGAGTATGTACTGAAATTATATATTCAAGTTTTGGAATGCATGTGTGTTTGTCTACCTATTTCAAACGCTCTATCCTCGTATATTCCGGATAAAATAGTTATTTGTTGTAATTTGTGGATAAATTTAAATATAGATATTTTTATTTCTATCTACAATCACCCTTTATCTTCGTTCATGTTTATATGTTCTTAAGGAAAAAAAAAAATTCAGAAGAATTATAATCTACTACAAAAAAATTCTTCCTCTTCTATTTTAGAACACACTTGTTTTTATGAACGCAAAGAAATCATTATAAATAAATAATTCAATCAGTCCCACAAAAGAAATCATCATTAATAATTCAATCAATGTCGAAGACATCCAATCCTCAGGGTCACTCTTGTTTTCATGAATACAAAAAAATCATCATAAATAATTCAATCAGGTCCCACAAAAGAAACAAGTGAAATAGTAAAAATAAAGAGGGTTAGCATAAAATACAACTTCACTTACATTTTCATCAAAGATGTAGTAGTAGTAGTAGTAGTGACTCAATAAAACACGAATACGTATCTCTAAAACGTTACAAAATAGTGCAATGGTTGAGGATGAAGATTATTGGAAAAGTTTTCAAGTCTAGGTTTAGAGAAATAAATGTATGCATAACTGTTGTTGGATAAGAGAATATATCGGAAAATATATCTGATATCTGGTGGGAGTTGAAATTAATTTTGTTGATGAATTTGTTGCTATCTGTTGGTTGTTGTGATTTGTTGCTATCTGTTGGTTGTGTCACTCCTATAAAAAGCAAACACATCGTAATCTCCATATACAAGAAATAAGAAAAATATCCTCTCTTCTCCCGTGCAGTAGGTTGTTACACTGGCAATCGAAGCACGTATATTTGTGAGTTTTGTGTTTGTTCTATCTGTTTGTTTTTACAACATGGTATCAGAGCAAGGATGTTTTAGAGATAGTTTGAGGGGTTGAAATCCACGTCGAAGTCAGATCTTCTCTCCTGGTAAAAAATTCCTTCATCAGTTTACATTTTCGATGTTCATTAATTTGTTGTTGCTCTTATAATGGCTGAATCTGATGCAAATCCTGGTTGAAAGCTTTCATATGTTCTTTTAGATGGCATCAATTATGTGATGTGGTCTAGGGATGTCATGTTATCACTTGGCGGCAAAAAAAATTGTCGTTTGTGAATGGTACTAAAAAATGTCCTGCAAATACTGATAGTGGATATGAAGATTGGGTATCCAGTGATCAACTTATCCGATCATGGTTACTCACTTCGATGGAACCTCGTATTGCTTTGATTTTTTCTTTTTCAGATTCTGTTAAAGAACTATGGGACTCAGTAGCGGCATTATACGGGAATCAAAATAATGTTGCACGTGTGTTTGAGCTAAAAATGGAGATTGTTGTTGTACAACAGGGCAAAAAACCGTTCACTGAGCATCTTGGCCAGTTAAAAAAGCTGTGGGATGAACTAAATATATATCGTCCACATACCACTGAAGTGAAAGTTCTTCTCCAAAGGGCAGAGGAAGACAAAATATTTTCCTTGCTAAGTGGCTTGAATCCGGAGTATGAGAGCATGAGAAGTCAGATCTTGATGGATGCTACATTGCCATCTCTTGCAAGTGTTTGTTCCACTATTCAACGAGAAGAAACTCGTAAGAAAGTCATGAATGTTGGGCAGAGGTCTACAACAGAGAGGGTCGAATCAAGTATATTGTTTGTTGAGAAAGAATGGAAGAAAAAATCATATGCATCAAAGAAAGGGAAGAATTCTTCCTATAAAGGAAAAAAAATGAGCCTTTCCAATGTGAACATTGTGGAAGGCTTCGACACACTAAAGATCTTTGCTGGGAATTGCATCCATATCTCAAACCTGAAAAAAAATGAAAAGACCAAGATGTTGTAGCCGAGACATCATCAATATCCTTGGATCAATTGGGTCAGCTTCTTCGTCAGTTTTCTAAGTATGTTTCTTCTGATAAAGGTCTAAGTCACTCATGTGTCAGGTAATTATTTTGCCTATTTATCTTCGTTACTTAAGCGTAATTCTTGGATTGTTGACTCTGGGGCTACTGATCATATGGCAAATAATCCTTCCTCTGTAAATAACTTTGTCTCAAATTCTGTCAAACATGATGTTTCTGTTGCTAATGGATCATTTGTTCCAGCTATTGGAAGTGGAAAAGTTTTTTTTTACTTGGTGACCACATGTTTGATGCCCTTGTTGTTCCTTCATTTCTAGCCCAACTTTTGTCTGTTGGTAAAATCACTAATACATTAGACTGTGATATAGTTTTCTCTCCCACTTTCGTTGTCTTTCAGGATCGAAAGATAAAAAAGATGATTGGTGAAGGAGTTTACTCGGATGGGTTGCATTTGCTGAATCCTCCTAATAAGGCATATCATACCATCCGCCTAAATGAGAGTCGCATTTTGCATAAGCGATTAGGGCATCCATCCAGTCGTATTTTGTCAAGTCTTTGTCCATCCATCTGTTATGACTCTGAAGTTTGTTCTATTTGTCAGTTTGCTAAACAAACTCATTTGCCTTTTTCTAATTCAGTGTCTAAATCTGAAGAGTTATTTGAGTTAGTCCACTCTGATTTGTGGGGACCTGCACCTATTGATTCTTATGATGGATATAAATATTTTATTTTATTTATTGATGATCATTCTCGTGCTATATGGTTGAATTTGATAAAATCTAAAACTGAGGTTACAACTGTCTTTAAATATTTTTATACTATGGTGATGACTCAGTTTGGTGCTAAAGTCAAAAAAATTCGATCAGATAATGGTACTGAATATACCAAAGGATCTTTTTCGGAATACTTACGTAGTCAAGGAATAATCCATCAAACAAGCTGTGTTGGAACACTGCAACAAAATGGGGTGGCTGAGAAGAAAAATTATCACATTCTTCAAACCACTCGGGCTCTTATGTTTTAGTCAAATGTCCCTAAGCGATACTGGTCTCATGGTGTCTTGACTGCAACATATCTCATTAACCGTCTTCCTAGTCGAGTTCTCAAGTTTAAGTCACCATTGGAAATACTAAAGAATCAGAAACCTGACATCTCTCATTTACGAGTTTTTGGGTGTGTTTGTTATGTGCATCAACAAGTAATACATCGAGATAAGTTAGACCCTCGATCTCGACGGTGCATCTTTTTTGGGTACTCTTCAACATAAAAGGGATATGTGTGTTATAATCCATCCTTGCAAAAAATTGTTATTTCTCGTGATGTACAATTTGTTGAAACCGAGTCTTATTTTATGGATGAAAACGAACCTGGGAAGAGTTCACAGGAGGAGTCTTTATCCGATTTGGTACCACTTCCTGTTGTTTATGATGATGTTTTAGCAAAAACTACTAATACTCCATCAGTGGAGGTTCCAGCTCCCGATGTTTCCAATATAGAGGTACCAACTACAGATGGTCCTCGAAGATCAAGTAGACAAATACGTGTGCCTAATAAAATGAAAGATTTTTTCACTTATCACATTATAGCTCATCCTGTGCAGGATTATTTGACATATGATAATATCAGTCAGTCTCACTTTGCTTTTTTGAGTTCAGTTATTAGTCTTCAAGAGCCTAAATCCTTTCGAGAAGCAAATCTCATTCCCGAATGGAAGAAAGCTATGCAAGAGGAACTCGAAGCTCTAGATAAAAATAAGACATGGAAAATTGTTAAATTGCCTCCAGGAAGAAAAATAGTTGAATGTCGTTGGGTGTACAAAAATAAATACAGAAATGATAGCGCTTTGGAATGGCATAAGGCCAGGCTTGTTGCTAGAGGTTTCACCCAAATTTACGAAGAAGACTATAAAGAAACCTTTGCACCAGTTGGAAAGATGAATACGTCCAGAGTTCTCCTCTCTCTAGCAGTTAATCAGGACTGGAAGTTATTTCAAATGGATATCAAACATCCTTTTTTAAACGGCGATCTGGAAGAATAGGTGTATATGAGCGTTCCACCCGGACACAGGCAAGCAGCTAAAGTGGGCTTAGTTTGCAAGTTAAAAAAGGCAATATATGGGCTTAAGCAATCTCCAAGAGCTTCGTACGCCAAATTGAGTTCGGTTCTAGTCCAACATGGACTACAATGTAGTGTTGCAGACCCGTCATTGTTCGTAAGAAATTACACATCTGGCATAGTTATTGTTTTAATTTATGTTGATGATTTGGTTATAACAAGAAGCGATCAAGAAGAGATTTCAAAGCTCAAGAACTTACTACATACGAGGTTTGCTATTAAAGACTTGGGAATTTTAAAATATTTCTTAGGATTGGAAGTTGCCTACTCAAAAAGAGGTTTATTTATCAATAAAAGGAAATGTGTGTTGGACCTATTACAAGAAACAGGAAAGTTGGCCATAAAACCATCTGCTACGTCTATTGATAGTGGAAGTAAGTTAGATGATAAAGGTGAATTATTTTCTGATGTTTCCCAGTTTCAAAGGTTGGTCGGTAGACTCATCTACCTAACCATCATCCGGCCTGATATCTCTTATGCAGTTAGTTTGGTTAGTCGTTTAATGCATGCCCGAAGATGCAACATATGGATGCAGTTACTCGAATATTGAAGTATTTGAAGGGATCACCAGGAAGAGGTATTTGGATGCATAACAATGGGCATCATTCCATCACAGCTTACACTGATGCTGATTGGGAAGGAAGTCCAGTTGATCGAAGATCCACGACAGGTTATTGTACTTTCGTTGGAGGAAATTAGTCACATGGAAAAGTAAAAAGCAAAATGTGATTGCTTGTTCAAGTGCTGAAGCAGAATATAGGGCTATGGTCTCAACGACTCGTGAGATTGTTTGGCTTCGAGCTCTATTGGGAGACTTGGGTTTTGATTCACCTAAACTCACCATATTGTTTTGTGACAATCAAGCTGCTATACACATTGCAAAAAATCCAGTATTTTATGAGTGCACCAAGTATATTGAAGTTGATTGCCATTATGTACGAGAAATGGTGCAAGGCAATATTGTTTGTACTTCTGAAGTCCGAAGTGTTGATCAGTTGGCTGATATTTTTACAAAGGGCCTTCCTGCTCCCAAATTTATCGAGATACTCTCCAAGTTGGGCTCGATTGATATCTTCGCACCAACTTGAGAGGGAGTGTTTTTGGAGAAGAGAATATATCGAAAAATATATTCGATATCTGGTGGGAATTGAAATTAATTTTGTTGATGATTTGTTGTTATCTGTTGGTTGTTGTGATTTGTTGCTATATGTTGGTTGTGTCACTCCTATAAAAAGCGAACACATTGTAATCTCCATATACAAGAAATAAGAAAAATATCCTCTCTTCTCCCGTGTAGTAGGTTGTTACACTAGCAACCAAAGCACGTATATTTGTGAGTTTGTGTTTGTTCTATCTGTTTGTTTTTACCACAATAACTCAATCACACTCCAATTTTGCTTCCTTTATAACATATTAGTAATGTGCACGTACATTGCACGTGTATAAAAAAATATTATAAAAAATTAAAACATTAATTTATTATAAAAATATCATTCTTAGAAAATGAACTAAAGCAATCAAGAAAAATATCTCCTACCTTGACCACTTTAGTTAGAATTATTTAGTTATAAATATATTATATTAGGTAGTTAAATGCTTGGTTAATTTTTTTAAAATAATTAATGGAATATTTAGGTAGTTATTTAGTTATCTTCTTATTAATTTTTTTAATTTATTTAAATAATGATATACATACGACTTAGACGATTCATTTTTGAGCCATTTCTAAGCCGCATTATAATAGTAGAGATAAAACATGACAAAAATATTTGGGCTGGTTTTGAAGTAACTAAAAAAATTATCTCTTTTCCTAAGTAGGGTTGAATGTTTTGCAAGTAGTATAGGTGCTCGTACCAATCAAGGTCCTCCACAACTTTTTATTAGATTTTTATTTTATTTTTATTTCTTAATACGGGTTGACGAGTTCAAAATCTTCATCAGTGAATTAGGTTATAAATTAGTTGTTAGCTTAACACGTGATAATCATTCAAATTGAGTCGTCTAAGCTGTTTGTAAATTCTTCATCCTTTATTTTAAAAAATTACAAAAATAAAATAAATTTCTCTTTGTCTTCATGTATATATCTAAAAACTAAAGTTAAGACCGTTTAAAAATTAAATTTAAAGAAAAAATATCAAAATTATTTAACAAATCTTAAGTAAAATATATTTAAATATTTGAACTAAGTACATAGTATTATCTAACTCATATATTCAAAATTATAAAAATATATCTATAACAAATTCTAATTAAAATATATTCAGATTATATTTTAAATATTTTCAAATAATTTAAATTTTATATAAAAAAAATTAAGTGAAACGGACGTGGAGGCTACTAGTCTATTAAAATAACTTTGCACACACAAGTATAACAATAATGTTAAGTTTACTTCAAGGTGTGTATTGGGCCGGTCAGGACCGGCCCGCGGCCCGGGTCAACCCGGTCAATAAATTATCCGACCCAGCCCGGTCCCATGACCCGGTCAGGGTAGGACCGGGTCGAACCAGTTTGGGTCCGGGTCAGTGCACGGTCGGGTCGGGACGGCCCGATTTTTTTATATATATAATCTATATATGTAAATAAATTCAAGTTAAAATTTGTAGGTTTTTTGTTACTAAGTTATTTTTGTATAATTTAAAATTTATAAGTAAGTAAAAAAGTTTTTATATAACTTTAAATATTTAACTTTAAGTATAAATTTATTTAAAATTTATAAGTAAGTTAGAAAGTTTTTATATAACTTTAAGTATATAATTTTAAGTATAAATTTATTTGAAATTACTAAGTTAGAAAATTTTTAGTTAATTTATTTATATCAATATTTATATAACTTTAAGTAGAAATTAAAATGTAAATATTTATAAGTTCATTATTTTTTTTGAATTTTTTGAATAACCTATAAAAAATGTATAAATCTATTTTTTTTGAATTTAAATATAAATTTATAACTTAAAATTTAAAGAAGTGATTTATATAGACATAAAGAAGTTAAATGTAAATAACTAACAACATTAAGTAAGAAAAAGTTGAATTTCTTTTATTAATGGCAATTAAATTATAAATGTATTATAACATTAAGTAACCAAAAAAAAATAGAACCTTGTAAACCAAAACTTTATTTGCATAAAGCTTGTAAAAAAATGTACAAGCCTTTTAAAAAAAATCATCGTCCGTCGTCCATCTTTTATTGAAGTTTATTGCTCAACTCCTCCTTTAATAGCGTCATTTATAGTAAGAGATTCAAAGTCCAGCCTTGCGATATCGAAACTTTTATCTCTTGAGTCTTGAGTTATTTCTTCAGCACGGGTCCAATCTTGAACGTAGACACAAGCTTCCAAAATATTTGGCAATAACCGACTCCTCTTTTTGCTTAGCATCATTGAACCTGCACTAAAACAAGATTCCGATGCTACCATGGACACCGGGACCATTAGAATATCGCGTGTTATAGCAGAAAGTACATGATACATTTTTTCGTGTCTCTTCCACCATTCTAAAATTGAATAATAAGATGAAGAGTCATTTTCATCTTGTTCATAAGAATTTAGATATAAGGGCAATTCTTGCATAGGTTGGAAAAATTATTTTTGTTTCTTCCTTTGCAGTACACCTTTAACATATGATAATTTAGAAGCAAAACTAGAGCTACTACCTTGAACGGTTGTAGCAGGTTGGGTGGATACAACTTTATCTTCATATAAAGCAATTAAACTATGTAAAATCCTTAATTTCTAGTTTCAAACTACTTACGTCAACTCTCATATTATCTTCAAAATCATCTATTAAAATATATACACCATCTAATTTAATCTTATGATCAAAAATCGAAGCCAAACAATATAGAAGAGGTATATCACCCCAATATTTTTTAAATTTGGCTTCCATTTTGGCAACAACAGAATCAAAACCAGGGACATTTCTATATTTACAAAAAAAATAAGACATGTTAAGAATTTCTGTTAAAGCTAAAGGAGAAGTTGGATAATAAACTCCAGATAAAATACATGAAGCATTGTAAAATAGTTCTAAAAATTCAAAAATAGAAGTAGCAATTAACCAATCATTTTCAGTTACTTGATAATCAAAACTAGGATTAACATTACAATAATGAGTAATCACATTTTTAAACTTAATGCAAGATTGCAATATTAAATAAGTAGAATTTTATCTATGTGGTTTCATCCTTAACAAATTGCCTAAAAGTAACACCATGTTGTGTACATAAAATTTTAAAAGCTTGTTGTCTACTTGCAGAATAGTTCAAACTATGTAAACATGATCTAAGATTTTCTAAATTTAGTTGAAAAAATTCAAGACATTCTTGTACAATCAAATTAATAATATGACAAGCACATCTAACATGAAAAAGTCTACCTTCTAACATAGGCATAAATTGTGTTTTCAAAACATTAATAGAAGAAGTGTTATTACTAGTATTATCAAAAGAAATCAAAAATATTTTATTGTGAATATCATTTTTACGCAAAAATTGCATTATAGCGCCACCGATTACAGCGTCGGTATGTGAAAATTCTAAAGGCCTTAGACAAATGATGCATTTTTGTAACATACATCTTGCATCTATATAATGTGTCGTAATACAAATATAAGTGTTAGACCCGCACCCGATATAGGGGCACGAGTACGCGGGTACATCCAACCTACGTCGCAGCATCGGCGGTAGAACGTTGTCTAGGTCACAATACTATCTAATCAATCTCTCACGAATGTCCAACTCTATAAGAAGACTTAGATATAATCAATATAACATAAAATACTCAACCACAGAACTAAAGCACAATAAGATATCGAAAGAAATAATCAGACACAACCACAAGTCTAAATAATAATATAATCTAACTTCAAATAATAATATCCGAGTCTCAATATATGCCAAAAATAAATCTGGTACCAAAATCTACAAAAATAACTAACTAATATAACTAGTGATTCCGGCTAGACCTCCCGGCAATCACACCTGAGCTACAAGATCCAAGGCTGCAACTACTCTCCATGTGGTCCGTAATATGTCAAACACCAGTCCTCTAAGTTACAGTCTGAAAAATATATCCAGTCAGGATTTGAGCGAAGTACAACCCGATAATAGTTCCAATTAATTGACAAGGACTATAAAATAATAAAATAGATGATGCTATATACTGAGAGAAAATAATAAACTGATGCAAGGGCAAATAATAAGGAGAATATGCAATGTAAACAATAAGGTATAGCTCGTGCATATATGAAATGAAGAAAAGGAACTACAATATCATATATAGGGTAATGTAGTATATGAAACTGAAATGAAGAATTGTAACTATTCTAAGTGTTTGAAGTACTAGTTTCGATATGTGATCGGCTTGGGAACTTGTACAATAGCTATATGTCATGGCTAATCACACGTGAGGTGTATGATTAACACTAACAATGTTTTACAATTTACAATAGGAATATGATCACACCTCTTACTAGCAATTTCCCCCGCCCCCAACTAGTACAGTGGATCCAACCATGACACGTTAAGATACACGATCAATGTTCAATAATAATATCATGTACAATGTCTAATATCAATGGCGTGTACGATGTCAATACGATAACCACTGTAACATATCATGACTGAAGATCCAAGCTATATAATAGTCCATGTACCAAAGTGTCAAGAATCAGATGTAAGATTTCTAAATACTTGAAATATAGAAATTATCTATTAATGGAAACTATTAGAGAATGTACTCGCATGCCGTCCAGAATAATGTATGTCAAGTTGTGTCCCAACTGGTATCACACAGACCTATATATGGAATATCATGTCACTGGGTGTAATAAAATGATAAACAAACTAAAATAAGTTAAATATGATTTATAAGTTATTTCTAGGTCACACTAGTCAAACTAGGTCAAACTAGATTTATACCTTGATTCTAGGCTCAAAACTAGTTTCCATGTTGGTTGCGAGGCTAAACTAACTAATTCTAGGTGATACTACGTTATACCTAGGTTTCTAGGTCATACTAGCTAGCTATGATATACTAATATCATATATACTTATATAGACTCATAAATATTGAAAACTTATAATACCTTAGCTAACTATCTCATACCTTAGCTTATTACCCATAACTTGATAGCTTGTATCAAAACCTTAGCACTTACCCCATATCCTAGTATCTTGACTAAATACCCATATCCAGTATTTTGGTAACTATCAAACACAATACCTTATTACCTATATCTAAACGTAATACCCAACCCGATTACCTTGATACTTTACCTATTATCCTAACTCAACCTAAAACCTTACTCAACTATCCCTAGTACCTTGAATTGGTCTCCTAATATTGACACACTTGTATATTGACACCCTCAAGTGTATTGATACCTCCAAGTATCTTGATACCTTCAAACACCACTCCAATTCATGTCCAACTCAAACCTACCCTCTAACCCACACATTAAACCTATACTAATACCCACAACTGATACTGCACTCCTCACAGTACACACTTACTCTTCTATATCCACCCTTGCACCTGAACACTCAAGATCACACAACTCACACTTGCACAACTCTGCACTGTGTACCAGATCTGTGCACACTCATTCACTTTTACATGCTTGCATACTAGTGAACAGAGCCATATACTAACCACTACACATATTACCCCCATCTCTGAGCAATGCCACAGTGATACTCACTTATACTACACACTGTAGTGATACCTCACTGCCAACACTACCTACTACTAATCTCCACTCCACAGGCATAATTTAATACCATCATAACTTGGATACACACAACTGTTACTAATTTGGGACTGTAAAATCTTCTCTGAACTCACCCAGATTCTTAACACACACCACGATACTTTAAGACACCTTCACCCAGGCATTCATTTCTCACTTATGCAGTTCAGACTTGTACACGGTCACTCTTGCACCACAAGCACACACTCTTAACACATTTCAGTTGTATACATGAGTTCTACACACATCTCGCAGACCTATACACACACTAACCACTAGCACTAGCTGAAACTTGCACCCACACACACAAAAAACACCCATACCTGGATACCCTGCTGCAACCTCCTATTTTCCATATCAGCAACTGCAAGCCCGAGTATGCCACCTCAAGTGTACAGTAGTGCTCATGAGAACTGCTTGTTACACACCTAGGCATCTCTTATACCCGAAATATCAACCAAGTGCAATTATTGCACTGCAAGTGTTGCACTCCACTATAGTAAATATATTGGTATCTTGTACTCCAACTTCCATACTGATGCTAACATACCCAACTATCCCCTTCTCTGCTACTATTGTAGTCTACCACACACTGCACTACCCCTATATGCTGACTGAATACTCCCCTAACCTGATACTTGTTGCCCATAAGTTGGCACAAGTACCTTGCAATCCAGAGCTCTCCTCACACTCAGATACTGAACTGATCATCACATTGCAGGAGTCTGAACTGCTTAGACTGGACTCAACCTGCAGACCCTATGGCCTCTGCCCTTAATTGCAGTCCCATACTTGTAAACTCGAGCTCAACACTCTTCTACCTCACTTGTTCTGCAGGCCACATGCAACCCTTCCAAGTATGTTGTACAAATTGAAACTCTACCCTTCATGCCCACACACCACTCCAAGGTCTGATACTCATGTGTATCAGGCACACACACACAAGACACAGCCTTGGCACTGTGTTGTGGACTGCATACATCCACAAAAATCGAGTATCATTGGTAGCTCCTTGCATTCCATATTCCCTTCCACACATACACTTGTATCCCTCACACTCCCACAATGGATCATGTACTCCTCACACATATATGTATATATATATCAATAAGTATCTCAACATATATATATATATATATATATATATATATATATATATATATATATATATATAAATATAAAATTACATATATATAGATATAGATATATGTATATACCTATAAATATAATTAGGTACATATAGTTATACACACATAACACAATACAAAACCAACTATCACACAAATACATATGCATACCCAAATCTAACCGTGTGTATCATGAGATACCATGACACGACACTACGTATCCAATTTAGGACACACAACCTTCTCAAAATATGCTTTCCACTCCAAAACCCTCTATGAAATATTTCTACAAACACGTAGTGGTCCAAATTCGGAGTTTTTCCCAAATTAGCACAAAACTCAATGTAACTTTCATAATAGGTTTCCAAAGAACCTAGTTCTTCTTTCTATGGGTAGTCCTTAGCCAAGGGTAGGTTTCTAGGGGTTTATTTCATCATTAAAAATTGAAATGACAAGAGAGACAAGAGTTTTACCTATTGGGAGATGGATTCCCAATGTGAGTTCTCCTTCTCCAAGGCTCCTCTAGCAATGCCAAGCTCCTTAGCCTCCTTGGAATGAAATGAGTGGGATAAAATTTGGGAATGAGAAATTAGGGTTTGCCTCTAACCTTGGGAATGAAATAATGAGAAAAGAAAATGAGGGTTATTCATGAACAAGAGGTTTATATAGACTTCCTCTAAGGGTTAGGGTTAGGTTGAGGAATATTTGATTTGACTCAAGTGCCCCTCTCATTCCTTCATGAATATGATCTACTAAACCATTGGAGGAATATTATATTCTTGAGTCTAAATAGGTTTAATGGAATTAATCTAGTCATGACTAACTATTTAATTGAGTCAATGGGTCAAGTCAAGTCTAGTGTGGTCCACTAATATCAAGTCCAAATAAAATAGGCCAATCAACTAACAATATAATAATAGTAATAATATATATAACATGCACATTAATAATAAATAAAATAGACACAATATTTATAATAATAATAAATGACAAAAATACTCCAATTCTGGAAATGTGGTAGTGACAAGTCTACCCCCCTTAGAAAAAATTTGTCCTCAAAATTTAAGATACCTTGTCTCTCTCTGACCAGTCATAACCTATTCATTAATCTTCACTATGGTCAAACCCCCAACAATCAAGGTCTAAGGAAGTCCTACCTACAATCATACAATATGCAATCTAGAGAAAGAAAACAAACATACATGGTTGTGGTCTCTTTTTGTCATGATATTTCAGTCTCTGTCAGGGTGTACTGCTAATTATATTCTAGCAGAAAAATCACTGATGCAAGCTACGGTACTAAGGAATCAATCAATCAAATAGAGGAAAGGAACAGAAGGAAAGAAAAGAACAGAACCTTCTAGCCCATCACCTGCAGTATCGGTCTCCTCGACCGTCATCGTAAATGCTCCGTCCTGCTGGGGTGGCTCCCTCCGCGGGTGCTGAGCAATCTGCGGTTCCACAGGTGGCCTAACTGGACCTCTATGATTTGGAGCTGCGCACTGGCCGGAAAGATAAGGAGCTAGAAGACAATCCCTCACTCGATGTCCCACAGTGCCATAGTGCAAACAAAGTCCTAGCCTCACTCTACAGCTCTCCCAAAGGTGACCCGGCTTCTTACAGAAATGACAAGTCTGCTGGGTCTGCCTCGGAGGTTGCTGCTGATCCTGCTGAACACGAACCGGTGCCTGGTTCTGCTGGTGGTGATGTTGAAACGTCCTTGGTTGTTGCTGTATATGGGGACGCTTGGCTGATCCCGCGCTGCCACTCGTATCTCTAAAAATATCGTGACTCCTCTTAGGCCTGAGATCCAGATCCTCCTCTATAATCTGGGCATCTATCAAGATATCCTCAAAGGTAGCGGTGCGATGACCAGAAGTGAGCGACCTAATCTCCCTCGTCAGCCCCTTTTTAAACTTCCGAGCTCGATCTCCTGGGTCCCAAATCATAGATGATGCAAAATGGCTCAATCGACAGAATTCTACGGCGTACTCGTCGACCGATATGTTACCTTAGACCAAGTCATGAAACTGACTCTCCAAAGCTCCCAGGGCCACGTCGGGAAAGAACTTCTTCTTGAAAAGCTCCTTGAAAGTCTTCCAAGTAAGTCCTTGAGCAGTAAGTCTCGGCTCCGTGCGATACCACTTGAGTGCGATATCGAACATCTGACTGTCGACCGCCTCGATCTGCAAGCTCTCTGGAATCTGGGCCAATCGCAGGTTTCTCTCCATATCCTCTAACCAGTCATCAGTGTAAAGTATCCCCTCGATACCCTTGAACTCTCGAGGTGCCATCCTCTTGAAGTCAACTATAGTGCCTGGCCTCTGCTGCTATTGCTAGCCAGAATACTGATGGGCAACTCTCTCAACTGCCTATAGTGCCACCTGGTGAGCATTCTCCATGCTCTCTCTCATCAGCTCAGTCTGCGCTTGGTGTGCCTCTTCCTGCACCCTCTGAGCCTCAGCCAGAACATGTTGGGCCTGCACCGTCACCCTCTGGGCATCTACAATGCCTTGAATCAAAGTAAAAACCTGTGCCCCATCAGCAGGCACACCTCCAGGAAAAGGAATCTGCGGCGGGTGAGGAAGGTCCTCCGTAAAAGCTGGGACAGCCCTCTGGAAAGGTAGGGGAGAAGGACCCCCGAAAGCTGCTAAAACTCCTATACGGACAGAAGATGAAGGAACAGTCCCTGCCACTCCCTGTGTAGGAGGTCGAGAAGTCGCTGACCTATCTGACACGGCAGCTGCTCCTGATCGCTACGATCTGGTCTTCGACGGCATCCTGAAGACGGATCGAAACAAGAAGAATTCATTAAGGCACAAGAATATGATATCATCAAGGAAGGACAAAAATATTCAAAGAAGCAATACTCAGAAAGAATAAGGATAACAAGATCAATAGATAGGAAATGTTCCTAGTTGTGATTGAGTATTTGCTCTCATCCTAGTATACTATATCCTAGATCCTATCACAGGCTCGTAGTAGTACAACTAAGTTGTTGCACTACCACAACATCACACTACTTGCGAAGCCTGACCTGCATAGGCCACCACTAAAATGTGTCATGACTCACACCCGATATAGGGGCACGAGTACGCGGGTACGTCCAGCCTACGCCGCAGCATCGACGGTAGAACGATATCTAGGTCGTAATACTATCTAATCAATCTCTCACGAATGTCCAACTCCATAAGGAGACTTAGATATAATCAATATAATATGAAATACTCAACCACAGAACTAAAGCATGATAAAATATCGAAAGAAATAATCAGACACAACCACAAGTCTAAACAATAATATAATCTAACTTCAAATAATAATATCTGAGTCTCAATATATGCCGAAAACAAATCTGGTACCAAAATCTACAAAAAGAACTAACTAATATAACTAGTGATTCTGGCTAGACCTTCCGGCAATCACACCTGAGCTACAAGGTCCAAGGCTGCAACTACTCTCCATGTGGTCCGTAATATATCAAACACCAGTCCTCTAAATTGCAGTCTGAAAAATATATCCAGTCAGGATTGGAGCAAAGTACAACCCGATAATAGTTTTAATTAATTGACAAAGACTATAAAACAATAAAATAGATGATGCTATATACTGAGAGAAAATAATTGTAGAAGCATGAAAAATACGCTGGAAAAATTATACGCAATATGCATGAAACCCGCGTAAAGCAGAGTTTCAGCGCAGTGCAGCGTAAAGTGTGACTTCAGAGCTATTGGCGTACAACGGAGCTTCAACGCTATTTTTAGCGGAAAATAGAACCCAAGAACAGTCCGCGTAAAAGGTGGCTGCCCCCTCCATACAGCATAACATACGGCTGCTTTAAATGCAACGTAAAGTTGTACGAGGAATGCTTCGAATTCTTTGAATGAACCTGCCAGACAGTACAGTGAACCTGACTCCTGACAGAGAGTACTGCACGACGATCGAAGGGACGGCTGTAATGATAATTCTACACAGAGCCCCAAACTGTCACTTAGCGACAAATCTTTGATATAAGACATTGTTTACGCGTTCAAGAAATACGCTGCCTATTTTACACAGGCAAGCATGAGCTTTTACGCTCAAGAGGAGACAAAACAACCGCCACGTCAAAAGCTGCTCTTCGTACAAAACTCGAGGCACGTCTCTGCAATTAATGCGCGAGATGGGGGCAGATCTCTGCATTTAATGCACGAGATTTGGCTCTACTTTTAATGAATGGGTGAGCTATAATTAGGGCTAATACGTCCACATCACCATCCCTGTACATTACGCCATCAGGTTATTTTTAGCTATAGGAGCACGCTGTACGCTATCTCCTTGAAATACGCCGACTTGGCTATTTTCAATTTTAGGAGTACGCCGGATGTTATCTCCTCGAAATACGCCAACTCAGGCTATATTTGCAAAGGTATGTGATAAGACTACTTGGTCCAGAATACGCTCAAGACCCTAGTCAACATCAGGCTTCTATGCCTACTTGGCTTCTACGCCAACATGACAGCTATTTGGCTTCTACGCCTACTTGGCTTCTACGCCAATATGACAGCTATTTGGCTTCTACGCCATGGTGACAATTATTTGGCTTCTACGCCAACCTTTTCTACGCGAGGGGCAGTTACCTACGTGGCTTGCATGCCGTGATCTTCGCAGTAGTTATACGCGTTACCTCATAATTGGACACGCGTTACATACGGATTTAGAAGATCATTTATACGTGGGTGGCAGTTATCATAACCGTCGCGTAAAGAGCGCCACAATCTCCACTGTTCGGCTTCTACGCCGACTAGACGGTTACTGTCACTAAACCCTATAAATAGAGACCTCCGGCCACGGAGGTCAGGGGTCGAAAGGGGCGGAAGGGTCGAAGATTAAGAAAAAGATCGATATTTTTGAGAGAGAAGAGTCCAGAGTACAGACAGAGAGTAGTGATTGACGACTTTGGCATTGAGCATCCAATCCCTCTTGCGATCTTTGAAGCTTCTTCTTCTTCTTCTACAGCACTTCTTCGTCATTGTGTGGTCCAAGGGACAAAGTGATCGACCGCAGATCAGACTCCTATAGCAATATTTTTCCAGAATCAAATTCTGTACTTAACATCCTCGTATAAGATTAATTGTACTTCTTTTTCTTGTTTATAAACCGAAGAAAGGGTTTCGTATAAACCTAGTTTTCATTTCTTTCGTTTATTATCAAACACAAGATGGCGACTCTGCTGGGGACTACTTTCTCTTCTGATGAGAAAGTCATTGCTCAACACGATGCTGTGTCCGTCGGAGCAACGAAGAAGACTTTGGTCGTTCAATTCGACCAATCTGCTTATGAAGATATGCTTCGCGCAGGGGGTAGCTCTCATTCCCTCTCTGTTCAGGACAGCAGGAAATTGCGTAAAGTATGGATGCCCCGGACATCCTCTACCCTTCCTGCAGGTTCTCTCTCTCCGATCAACAAGGTTGTGGCATCCCAACCTATATGCTCTGGGCGTAAAAACCCGTCTCCCATCGCTGACGTGGCTGACATAACTTCTGGCAATGCCTCAGTGCCAATACAGAAGTATACAACGCGCCCTGCACGTAAAAACTTGTCTCCCGTCGCTGACGTGGCTGACATAAATTCTGGCAAGGCCTCAGCGCCAAGTCAAAAATTTCAAACACGCCTTGCGCGTAAAAACTTGTCTCCCGTCGCTGACGGGGCAGACGTAGTTGCTGACAAGGCTTCCACACCAAGTCAGAAAATTCAAACGCGCCCTGCGCGTAAAAATACATCTTCCGTCTGTAAGGGGGCAGATGGTCCCTGCAATCTCCGCAAGAGAAAACAAGTGGCGGATTTCTCGACCTCTCGGCTTTTACGCCATCAAGAAAAGAAGTTGCCTGCTATTCAGATTACGCGGAATGCTGATGGCCGATTGAGGACTTCTCATGTTTTACGCCAACCTGTGCAAAGTTTTAGATAACGCCAGGATAAGCCCCTCGGCGTAAAGAAGGCCCAGCCTGTGGATAGATACGCTCCTCATGGATCATGTGCTACTCACATGGCTGAACTGTTGTATACATATGGCATTGAAAGAGTTATGGTTCCTAATATCTGTGTTCCGACCAATGTAAAAAGGCAGAATAAGCCTTCTCCTCCTTTTTTCTCTGTTAATCCCCCTGATTTGTGCGATTTCTTAATCCAGAAATGCAAAGACAAGGGATCTTCTGACATGTCTATTACATCCCCTAGGGAGCACTGTTGTAATAGTCATAAAGTTGTAGTTAATTACTGCTGTTCTAAGGCAAAACGGTCAGTTTTTGACCGATTGAACTACTCTTTGTCCTTACAGGAAGAACCGACATTCGCATCGGTAAACATGGCATCGCACATTCCTAGAGGAAGGTCAAGTTCAAGACGTCATCCCTCTAGAACTCCGAGACAAAGGAGATTCAACAGACTCCTTGAGAACATTGAAGCAGGTGTCTTTAGAAACACTCGCTCGAGGTCGCGACAATCGGCTTCATATTCTTCCGATTCCGACACTGGGGGTCGACAATCTCCTGAATGCGATACTGACAGTATAGACTCGATCTCTACAGAGATCTATACCAATCCTTCAGTAGCATCCAGAGAAATGGGAGTGTATGCCATTGGAGATGAACATGAAGAAGCTTCCCCATCAGGAAGTACGGAACAACGCATCGCTGTTTTGGAAACATCACTGAAAGAGATGCGTACCATGATGCAGAGTATGCACCAAATGTTGGTGACTCAACACACAGCTGCACCTGTTCCTCCAACTCAACTACGGGTGGGGGTAGATATACCATCAAGTCAGGAGCCTATTCAAAATCAAGAATCAGCTACTCCTCAACCTATCAACCCAGAGAACGTATTACCTCCTGTTGGAGTTGTAATACAACCGACCTCTCATCTCTCTGTGGTCCCTTTCACAACTGAAGATCCGATACAGGCAGTACGGGAGTTGAAAGCCCAATTTGATACCTTGAAGCACAAGGATCAGCTCAAGAAGTTGGGCATCAACTGTAACCCTCCTGATTTTTCAGAAATTTTTTAATTTGGATTTTTCACAATTTTCTGTAATTTTCTAGGATTTTCAAGAATTTATTTTAGATTCAAATATAATTAAAAATGTTCCAAACTTTTATTTTAGGTTTTAAATAATAAAATATATTTTCTAGAATTTTTTGGGAATTTTCTGATTATTTTTAGCATTTATTTTGAGTTAATTAAGGAAAACTGAATTAAAAACTAATTTCTGAAAAAGAAAACCCAAAAAGTAATTATTTCTGCCCAGTCAGCAAACAGGGGGCCCACCTGTCAGCCTCCAGCAGGAAACAGTGCCGGGCCCGCCTGTCAGTGACCGCGGGGTGGGTGCAAGCCGAGCCGAGCCGACCTCGAGCCGAGCCGAGTCAGAGTTTGACTCGGACTCAGCTGAGCCGAGCCGCATCGAACTGTGACCATCCGATTTGGGCGGGCAGCGTTGGATGGCTGCCACGTGTCAAGATCTGAGCCGCGGCTTCTTTCTCTCTCCTCTATATATATATTAGTTTAGTTATTTATTTTTAGGGTTTTTCTTCAGCCGAATTTTGGAGAATTGCCATCTAGGGTTCCTTCATCTTCCAGAAGCCATTGTGCATAGCTCCGGACTCCAAACGAGGCCTAGTTTTTTGTGTTAGAACGATATTGAGGTTATATTTCTGATTATATAATTTGTTTTACGAAATTATTAGTATTAAATTCTGGAAAATTCGTATAGCACAGCATGTCCGAAAATAGACGTGTTTCAATGTTTTCGCGATTCCGGGAGAACCAGGAATCAGAATCATGAACCGTTTAAAGTTTCGGAAATCTAATATCGAGATCATGGACATATGTTTTTCCCAGAATTTAATTCGATGTATTTTCATACTGTTAATTCTGTAGAACTTCTAGGTTAGAATTTAACCATCGGTGCACGATACGAAACTTGTATGTGCCATAATTCCCAAACGAATTTGAATTCGGACGAGCCGTAAATTCCAGCATGTTTTTGATGATGAAATATACAGGAAATCATGCATGAAAGTTGAGTTGTGTCGGTTGACTTTTTGGTCAACAGATCGCCTCGATTTGCGTGCCATGAGTCTCGAGTTGATAAAATTCAGTTCCTTTGGACAAAATTTAGGAATTAACCTAAAAATCAGAATAATAAGATTAAAATAGGATTTTAGAGTAATTATTCCAGAATTAAATAAGTTAAAATAAATTATCTTTTGACATGGTAAATTGTAATACATAGGCTATTTGGACTGTGACTTGGACTCTGATTCACACCAGCAGCAGGACCCCAGGCAAGTGTACCTTGCCATATTTGCAGTATATTGATTCATATCATTCTCTTGTTTTATTCCTGTGATTGTTGTGCATGCTTGACCTAGGACCGTGTGACTTTACTTAGCGTCCGATTAATAGTCGGGTGCCAACACCGTACGCGACGTTGTGTAACGTCATCTAGACATGGATACCGAGACCCTATATTTCTCGTACTTGTCTTATCAAGTACATCATAACCCAGGACACTTGACACTAATCATGAGACAGAATCTTCCTGAGATATTCATGGTGATTCTGTATAGGATACAGGTTTTATGACTTAGACATTATATTCTTAGATCTCATTATGACTTACTGCATTAGTTATGATCCTGCGTGGCTTGGACATGAGACGTCGTGGACAGGAGACGTATGATTACATTGGGTGGGGAGAGACACACAGGATACAGGTTGATTATATCATGCCGTCGTCGTAGTCTCCCTTTTGAGCTAGACAACCCACATGATATCACTGCTACCGGCTTCCCGACACAGAGCTAGTAGTAGTTTCAGCCTGAGTTATAGTGCTGCTCTCATCTTGCATATCACTTAGCTGGCTATATATTTATCCTATTGTTTCCTTTATTGCTGGAGAGACACACAGGCTACAGGTTGATTATATCATGCCGTCGTCGTAGTCTCCCTTTTGAGCTAGACATCCCACATGATATCACTGCTACCGGCTCCCCGACACAGAGCTAGTAGTAGTTTCAGCCTGAGTTATAGTGCTGCTCTCATCTTGCATATCACTTAGCTGGCTATATATTTATCCTATTGTTTCCTTTATTGCTGGAGAGACACACAGGCTACAGGTTGATTATATCATGCCGTCGTCGTAGTCTCCCTTTTGAGCTAGACACCCACATGATATCACTACTACCGGCTCCCCGGCACAAAGCTTGTAGTAGTTTCAGCCTGAGTACCAGTGATGTTCTCTCTTGCATTTCCCATAGATGGTTACATACTTACCCTATTTTTCATTACTTGCTGCACTGCATTTATGTTGGCTTGAGTTATTTTGTACCTTGCTATGTCCCCTGAGGACCTGGATCCGGATTATGTCCCCAGGAGTAGCAGACGAGATCTATCCCGAGGTACACAGGACAGGACTATTAGCAGGAGCATTATCAGGAGCAGGCACTGGAGCAGTACCAGATTCAGTAGACGAGTGATCACCGAGGTTATCTTCTGAGAATATACTGTTTCCATACTCAGTATCTGATGTAGTTATCTTTATTTTTGTATCTTGACAGATGTATCAGACTCATTATCGGGTTATTTCTCGAGTTTATATTTTATTGAGATTGATCTTGCTTTATGATTCTGATATTGTTGTATTCATTTCTGTGGATGGGATTAGTATATCTAGACCATATATTATTGTATTACAGCTTAAGTATGCTCTGATGGATCCATTAAATTGGGTTTGTCCATCAGTGTGTGCTGCTGGCCATTGCCACGTGTCTGGTCCCTCGATATTTTGGGAGCGGGGCGTGACATCAACCAACCCTACCCAGCTATCTGGGATGAGGTCCCTTTTTCCCCAAAATACAAACCACAGGCTATGGCTTTGTTTGAGGGAAAGACGTCACCGAGCCAGTACATGAACTACTTTAGCATGATGACGGTGTTGCTGCAAGGGAATGACACCCTTCTCACTCGAGTGTTTAAGGGCTGTCTGTCTGGCGTGGCCTATCAATGGTACCGTAGTCTTGCGGACAACTGCATTTCTTCTTTCGAAGATTTCAAGACTCTGTTCTTCGCTCAATTTTATGAAGGAGGGTTGGACATGTCTATGTCTTCACTCATCGAAGTGAAGCAGAAGGAAAAAGAAAACGTTCGTACTTTCATTGAACGTTTTCGTCAGGCCACTTTGCAGATGCCTCCTGGAGTTCCCGATTCTGCCTTGGTTGACATTTGCAGGAAGAACCTTCTTCCACTGATCTCGGTGTTCACAGGACCATATCAGTTCCATGATTGGCCCTCGTTCATCATCTCAGCGGTAGCCACCGAAGACAACAGTCGGAAGGCGTGCGACAATGGAATCATGATCTCCACCTCTGACAAGGGGAAACGGTCATCCTCTAATAGCGACCATTCTCGTGGTTCCAAAGAAAAGGAAGCCCTGGCAATCAATACATCCAGGCAATATACTTCCAGGACCACGCAGACGAAATCTGGGACTTCCAGGCCCATCGAAGGATACTCTTTTCACGATGATGACATTCCGAGCATATTCGACTGTCTAGTTAAAAGTGGCAAGATCACTCTTCCCGAAGTGAAGCGGCCAAATGAAGTTGGCAGTACCAATAATCCTAAGTACTGTATTTTCCATAGGTATATACATTACCCCACCAAGGCATGCTATATACTAAAAAGGAAAATCCAGGAGCTGATCGACGCTAAGGCTATCACTCTGCGCAATAGCGAGAAGACGGTCACTGCCAACATGATCTCTCTCCAATTTGGCAATCTGCCTCCTCAAGAAGTCCCGGATGGTGTAGTACCTATCCCATGGGCGATGATGAACATTGTTAATCTCCCTCCGGCCAGGGGTCAAAATCATAAACTTGTACCCCTAACTACCCAGCGTGGTGAGATTATGTGGGTTCATCCTGATTTGGTGTCCGAGATCGAGGAAGAGACTCAAGCTACTAAGGCTAAGTCTAAAAAGAACTCCAGATGCAAACCCTGCCATATGGTTGCAATATCTCCGACATCAAAAGATGAAGCTTTGGCTACCGGAACCCGGTCAGGGAAAGCCTACCTCAAGGATTATGGAGGAAATCAGGAAGAAGAAACGGCAGACACTTCAGCTGCCAAGCCTTTAGAGCCTGAACCTGTTATACCAGAAACAGGTCCTTCTAGACCAACTTCGGCGGACAAAGACAAGCAGAAAAAAGTTCGTTTTGATAAATATTTGAAGAATATTCAAAACAAAGGTTTAGAGAAACCTTATAACTTCGACGTCATGGCTCAATTGGCTAATACTCCGGCCAGATTGTCCATCTTTGAGCTACTCAGGCTATCAAAAGACACTCGTCGGGCCTTGAGTGAAGCGTTAATGCAGGCAGATGCATGCTTGACTCAGCTCAAGTCTCCCGATAAAGAGCCCGTGGCATGTCCTCAATGCCACAGTGTGATGGAAGTGGTCCCTAACATCACTTTCACTCAAGAGGACATGTTATTGAAACATAACAGACATGACAGGCCTCTTTATTACACCGGATATGTCGGCTCCATGGAGGTAGACCGGATTCATATAGATCCGGGATCGTCGATCATCATTATCCCTCATAGTCTACTGAGACCATTGAGGATCCCCACAAGCGAACTGGCTTACACCACCACTACAATCGTAAGCTTCAATGCCAGGAAGAGCAAACCATTGGGGAAGATTCGTCTGAGGATCCAGATTGGTGACCTTAGATCAGTGGCTACATGTTACGTCATTGATTCAGAGGTGTCTTACAACATTCTGTTGGGCAGACCTTGGATCCACGATCACAATATTGTTCCTTCCATTCTACATCAATGCTTTAAGTATGTAGATTCCCAAGGGACAGTGAAGACAGAGTTTGCTGATCTCAACCCGTTCAAAGGAGTTGAGTCCTACTACTCCGATGACATGTTATACACCCAAGACTATATAAAGGAGGTGTCAGGCAGGACAGAGGAAGAATCCCACCAGAAGCCAGGAGATTCATTTGTTGAGCAACCTTTGTCAATCCAGGTGAAAGGACGGACTACTCGTCCGAAAGCCACGGAACCCCTGGCTATCCACTTAGACAGAACCAAATTAGGAGGAGGAAAGGATCCCCTAGTGATCACTCTGAACCAGAAGCCTCCACCCTTGGTCATCAACCTTCGGCGCAACAAACAGTCGATTGATGTAAATACAACTGGGAACGTGGTTTCTGACGATAATAAAGATCCTCTTTTCCAGTATATTGACGCTCAATTTCCTAATCAGGAATCATCCCTCCACAACGATATAGAGCCTATAGCACAAAAATTATTGAAAGCTATAGACTTCTATCAACCGTATGTGTGGGAAGTGTCATCAACATCTAATGTCACTACGACATATGGGCCACATGAAGATTCTATCTTTATTGTCCCACCTACCCGTAAAGATCAGCATCCAATCGTCTTCGGCCGTATGCGGAATAGACCGATTGAACAAGAAGATTCTCACGAATCTGATGCTGGAAAAATGCAGGTTTTCAGATATAGCCCACAGGCCTTGAAAATCATGCAAAGCATGGGTTATGACTTGAAGTTGGAGCCAGGCCTCAAATATGGGAAAGGCAGACGAATGTCGTTGCATGCTGATCCCTACTGTCAACGAACTCGTTTTGGGTTAGGGTATACCACGTCTCTTGCAACTTCGAACAACTCTGAATCAAGCGGAGAGACCATATCTTCTTCTCAGGATGGTTTGTCGTCCTCTGATTCAGTTGATGAACTCCTACGGATTTTGTCAGCAAATACGGTATTGACAGATTCTCTCGAAACAGAGGAACAAGAATCTGAACCGTTTGAAAATAACTCCTAGGCTCAGCAAATGGATACACAATGGGAACTCCTGTTCGAGCAGAGAGAACCGTCCACTGAAGAAAAAGTTATCCAAATCGATGTTGGGGATGAAATTTCACCAAAGCCGATATTTATCAGTAACAATCTTTCCCCAACAGAAAGGGAAGAGATAATCCAGCTGATAAGAGAGTATATCGACGTCTTTGCGTGGAATTATGAGGATATGCCAGATCTTGATCCAAAAGTGGCTACCCATAAGCTCAACATACTACCCAATTTGAAGCCCGTAAAGCAGCACCAACGCCGGTTCCGCCCGGATATGATGGATGCCATTGAAGCTGAAATCAAGAAGTTGATAGCCTACGGGTTCATCCGGGAAGAACAACATCCTGACTGGGTCGCCAATATTGTTCCGGTCATGAAGAAAAGTGGAAAAGTGCGTGTTTGCATCGATTTTCGAGATCTGAATGCAGCCTGCCCCAAGGATGAGTTCCCTCTTCCCATCACAGATGTCATGATCGACAACACATACGGTTTTGAATGCATGTCTTTCATGGACGGATTTTCAGGATACAATCAGATTAAGATGCATCCTGAAGACGAGAAGCATACTGCCTTCCGTACACCACTGGGGGTATATTGCTACACAGC
This sequence comes from Iris macrosiphon, assembly GCA_036927795.1. Lineage (NCBI taxonomy): Eukaryota > Viridiplantae > Streptophyta > Magnoliopsida > Asparagales > Iridaceae > Iris > Iris macrosiphon. The sequence goes on along the minus strand of JAYESA010000045.1, from coordinate 844,796 downwards.
CATGCCCTTTGGATTGAAGAATGCCGGGGCTACATATCAGCGAGCTATGAGTAAAATATTCTACGAGCATCTACGCAAAACAGTGGAGTGTTATGTAGACCACATCGTTGTCAAAAGCCGCCTCAAGGCTAATCACATCCAAGACTTGAAGACAGTGTTCGAGCTGATGCGCCAATATCAACTCAAAATGAACCCTACAAAGTCCTTTCTCGGATTATCCAGTGGCAAATTCCTAGGATTTGTCATTACCGCCAGAGGCATTCAAGTTGACCCTAATAAGGTAAAAGCTATCCTAGAGATGCGACCGCCCCGTAATCTGAGAGAACTCAGGGGATTTCAAGGTCGTCTAGCCTACATCAAGAGATTCATATCCAACCTCTCTGGAAGATGTCAGCCTTTTTCTCGCCTAATGAAGAAAGGTGTATCTTTCGTATGGGACGAAGCCTGTCAACAAGCGTTTGACGATATCAAGCGCTACCTTACTAATCCTCCAGTTCTGGTGCCTCCCATCATAGGAAGACCATTTTTGCTGTATGTTCGAGCAATGGATCATTCTCTAGGGGCTCTCCTCGCATAGAACAACAATGAGGGTCATGAACAGGCTATCTATTACCTAAGTAGGATGATGGTTGGAGCTGAACACCGGTATAATCCAGTGGAAAAAGAATGCTTGGCCCTAATGTTTGCTATTCAGAAGACGCGACATTACGTCACAGGCCAAACTATTCATATCATCTCCAGGATCAATCCTCTTCGGGTATTGATGAGCAAGCCAAGTGTTCTTAATTCTCGACTCGCGACTTGGGCAATGTTACTAACACCATATGATATGGTGTACGTCCCTCAGAAGTCCATAAAGGGTCAAGCCTTGGCTGATTTCTTATCTGCCCATCCGATTCCGGAAACCTCCAAACTATACGAGGATATTCCCGACGAAGTTGCAGAATGTAACTCTGCAATGGAAGGTGATACATGGCAGCTATTCTTTGATGGCGCTTCCAGGACTAATCCCAGGAGAAATGTGGTTTCAGGAGTAGGAATTGTTCTGGTGACTCCTGACAAACTCGTCATCTACCGAGCATATTCTCTTAGCGAACCCTTCTCTAATAATATGGCAGAGTATAATGCCCTACTCATCGGGCTACAAGTCGCTAAAGAATTGGACGTTGAATACCTGGAAGCTTTCGGTGATTCTCAGCTGATCGTCAATCAGGTCAAAGGAATATATGAAGTCCGCAATCCAGACCTCATTTCTTATCACCAAGCAACGATCGAGATCGCCATGTCTTTCAAAGGATTCTTCCTAGAGTATGTGCCTCGATCTCAAAATTTGGAAGCTGGCGCTCTGGCCAGCCTAGCTGCAGATCTAGCCATTCCTATAAGAAGGCAGAATTCGGTAATCCTTCTCAACAGAGATCTATTCTGTGTGAGAAATAACTTTCACATAGAATGCAGCTACACCGTAAACACGGTTCCTCTTAAGAGAGACTGGAGAAGTACCTTTATAGACTTCGCAGCATAGGGAATCTTACCAGAAGATCCCAAAGAAGCAGTATCGATTAAAAGACGATCACTACGCTTCTATTTTGATGCTTCTTCCCAAAGTCTATATCGCCAAACTTATGATGGACTATTGTTAAGATGTCTTTCTGACGATGATGCAAAACGGGTTATCTGAGAAGCTCACGACAGAGTATGTGGAGCACATCAACCCGGTCCGAAGTTATAGGATCGCATCAGGAGGATGGGCTATTACTGGCCTACCATGATTGCAGATGCCGTAAAATATGTAAGATGATGCAAAGCTTGTCAGGTTCATGCGGATTTTATACATCAGCCTTCTGAGTATTTACATCCTACTATTGCATCGTGGCCCTTTGAAGCATGGGGTATGGATATCATTGGTCCGATTCACCCGTCGTCTTCTAGAGGACATCGGTTCATACTGGCTATCATCGATTATTTCTCCAAATGGGCAGAGACGATCCCCCTTGCTGAGGTAAAGACATCCAACGTGATCAACTTTATCAAGCACCATGTCATTTATCATTTTGGGATACCCCAAAGGATAATCCATGACAATGGGCCTCAATTCATCAGCCAAGCGTTTCACCGATTTTGTGATAAGAATCGGATACAGAATATGGCCTCTACGACATATAATCCTGCTGCTAATGGTTTGGCAGAAGCCTTCAACAAAACCATTATCAAACTCTTAAAGAAGTTCGTCTCTTCGAACAAAAGAGATTGGAATGAGAAGTTGGGAGAATGCCTCTGGGCATACCGCACAACGGTACGAACACCAACAGGTTGTATACCATTCTCATTGGTTTACGGGAGTGGAGCAGTTCTCCCCATTGAAGTTCAAATTCCCTCACTCAGAATAGCGGTGGCTAATGAGTTGACTCAGGAAAAGAATGATCAATTAAGGCTTCAAGAGCTGGAAGGATTACGAGAAACACCTTCTAGCTCAACAACGTATCGCTTTCTACCAGGCACGTATTTCCAGAGCTTTTAATCAAAAAGTGAAGGAAAGAGTGTTCAAAGTTGGCGAGCTAGTTTTAGCTGTGAAGAGGCCAATAATCATCACGCACAAAAGTAAGGGTAAATTCCAGCCCAAATGGGAGGGCCCTTATGTGATCGAGACGACGTTCTCAAATGACGCTTATAGATTAGCCAAGCCTAACGGAGACTTGTTAATGGCTCCTATCAACGGCAAATTCCTGAAGAAGTACTATGCTTAATCTCCCTGGCTTAAACGGAGTATGATGAAGATTTCATTTCTGACAATACTACGTACAAATTTTGGTTGGAGCATATTCTATCATGTTTTTATGACCTCTGAATAGATATGTTCAACTAATTTGAATCGTCAAAACCTATCACGTCCATATTACCTCTGATAGTGTTTTGTAGACAAATTTTAGTTGGATCATATTCTATCATGTCTATATGACCTCTGAATAGATATGTCCAGCTGAAGCTTACCGAAAGTATATCACGTCCATATTACATCTGATATCACTTTCACCTTATCTTGTCATTTAGATTTCAAAATGATGGGTCCACAAAGTCAGATAAAGCTTCTTTATTTCCTCCGAAAAAAAAACAAATTACAAAAATAAGCAAAACAGTACATCATTGGGGAGGAGCAGCCAAATCGCGAATCTGTTGTGTCAAAGCAGCCAACCTCTCATTTATGGAGTCTAAAATGTTAGCGCGAGCCCGCTCCATTCGTGCTTCATCATTGCTCAGGAGGGATAGTTCAGACCGAGCATGTAAAAAACCTGCATGGATGACACCCACATGTGCCAGGTTCTGTTGAGCTGCTTCCATTCGGTCCTTCAACACATCTATAGCTGCCAATGAAGCGAGAGCCCACTCCTTTGCCTGAGCGAGTTTAGCTTCCAATTTGTGAACCCTTGCTTTATTTCCCTCATGTTCAGCCTCTCTCTTAGCCAGCTGGGGAATGACATACCCTAAGATGGCCTGCTCTTCGTTCATCTCTTGCTGCTGTGCCTCGATGGATTTGTTCAAAGATTCCATCTCCCCAGCAAGCCTCGCAGTCAAGGAGTCGTATTCAGCCTGAATCATATCATCGACATTGTCTTGAGACAATTGCAAATAATTGTTAATAGGTTGTTCCAAACCATTAACTATTTGCTCCAGAGCATCAGCTCGTCCAGTGTCATTAAATTTTCTAATCTGCGCTATGGTGAGATTGGAGGACATCTTCAGAGCATCAAAGCCCAGATTCTTCTCCAGCACCATGGATATCAATGTTTTTAAAGTGATATAGAATATGCTAGTATGTTGTTCAACTAGCATGGTAAGATGCGAATGGACGCTGGGAGTGACCGCGATATCAGCAAAACCTCTTTGTGGAACGTTGGCAGAAGATATGGCCATAATTGTCGCTTCAGTAGACGTCGCGACAAAAGAAGAGACGCCAACAACACTTGAATTTGCTGGCATGCTTGATGAAGGAAGCGTAGCCGCGATGATAGGATCACCCCCCTCTAACGATATCTGGACTGCTATTGGCGAGACGACGCCCGAAAATGTTGCGGACGAAGGATCGGTAGCTTCAAAGTATACCTCCTCGATACCAAACGCCGTCGTTTCATCGGCAGGATCCTCAAAAAAGTCAGAAGTGATGTCGACTCTGCCCTCCCCTGAGATGTCTTCACCTGAAAAGAAGACAAGAGAAAGTTAATATCAAATTGATGTTAATTTTCCTAAAAGAGGCGTAAGGACAACATTTACCCATGGTCGATGGTATATATGTCGCATCCACAGCCAGTACAGCTAAATCATTTCTTAATGATGCTAAGCGAGCTGTCATACCTGGGGAAGGAGGTGCATCAACTGACGTTGGAGGATAGTCCTCCCAGTCATCACCAAGATCCAATCGAGGTTTATTGGGCAGAATCTCGTTGGAAACATTTACAGAGGAAGAAGGGGCTGGATCCATTATTGGTCTGGACAAAGATATCCTTAATACGCTTGGCCTCGAAGGTGACCTCACTGCACTACCAGTAGCGATAGTAGCAACGGCAGTCTCGAGCAAAGAATCTTCGGCACTGTCAGCCAGAACTGTGGAGGTTCCCTCTCTAAAAGGCGAGGGACCTCTAATCAAATAATCACCCTCAATAGGGGAAACAACAGGCTCACTCCTAGGAGCCTCATGACTGGAAGTCCTTTTAGGACCACTGACAGTCTTCTTTTTCTTGCGAGGGGAAAACTCTTTTAGAGTAGGAGCCCTTCGCTTAGTAGGGATAACGAGAGGCTCTGCAGGCGAAGCTATCACGCTTTTCGGTATTGTCAACAAGGACTCGTCTGGACCGACAGGGTCTTCACCTTCATCAGAGGAGACTGATGGGATCTCCTCTCTTCCAGTGGACCTATGAAAAGGCATCCTAAAACTTCCACGCATATCAAAATTGCAATGGAAGGTATTGATGTCCACATAAAATTGCGCGTATGAATGGAGGATGCGCAACTCCATGGAGAGAGAAGTCGCAGGCACAGTAAAGGTTGCTCCAGTACAACCCATTATGAAGTACCGCCATCCTCTGGCTCCGTCGATAAGTCCACCTCTGAACTTGAAGCTGGTCATAGCATTCCCCACATGCAGCTGGTCATACCCAAACTGCCTGGCAAATCGGCTAGGCAGATACGGCTCCAAGAAGCAATGGTCCTCACTTCTGTACATTAAGTGGGAAGGTCTAATACAGACCAACCAGTAGAAAGCTTCGAGAGAAAGAATGGTTCTCCCATGACCCTCATCCTTGAGTTTCGTCCCCTGTTGATTGAGATGTACAGTGGGGACGATACAGAAGATCTTCCAGCTATGAGCAAAATTTAACGCTCGTCGACAATCTACGTCGGTCGTCACATTCCAAGAGAAATTCTTGTAATTCAACAAGAAATTATTGCCCGAACTACTGAAAGAGCCGGGAGACATCACTCGGGGGTTATGAAGAATTAACCATCCCATCAGATATAGGAATGGTAACTCTACCCTGGGAAAGCTTTCACGCCGTGTTTCATCTGCAAGCAGCCCATCAGTAATGGCCCTCAGGCCAGCCTGTATCCGGCATACCATGGCAGGGATCAGGCCAAGTATCGCTCCAAACACCAAACGCACTGCAGGCCACAATGTAGCACCCCGTTCTCCCGGTGCGGAGAGCGCGGCTAAGAAACACAAGACGGTATCGTTCGATCGGGATAGATTGAATTAAGAACTCGTCCTCGTTATGGATTTGTTTCTTCGGAATCGATTCCCATATTCAGTGGACCGTGCCCCCGGGATCGACTTAGCGGCAGAGTCAGGAGGGACCTCTCCGCTGCTATCTTTTATGCCTCGGATTTTGATGTCACTTGTTGCTTTTGTGCTTTGAGTTGGTTTTGGGATTTGCTTGTTTTCTTTGAACGATTTCGATGGTTTTCATTGTTTTCGTTCATTGAATTGCACTTCAATTCTGAGATTGGAAAGAGAGGAAGAAGTATTGATCGAGCTGTTCGTGATGCAGGTGAACGAGCAGTAGGCGGCTTACGAGCGGAGTCGTGAAACGCCTCTTTCCTTCTCCCTTCCAACAATCTAAGTGAGTGGCTACCATCCCGATTAGCTAGCCTGCTTCCAAGCTCACACCCTAAAATGCTTGCATTCTCCTTGCCCCGATCAAATGATACCAAGTAATAACTAAAAGAAACCAAGATAAAAGGGAATAGACTTGGATTGTATTGCTTGTCATTCAACTTGGGAACGGTTACTCATGTGCATGCTTGTTCGTTCGGAATGTCCACCATATGCACCAATTTTAGTTAGAATGCATATTCTTCTATAAATTGTGCTAATTATGAATCACATATTGCATGCTACAAATTGTTCAATGAGGCTATGCAAAACGAATCATGCAATGTTACTTGTCTTGTACAACGTGCTGCCTCAAATGCATAAATGTTAACGTGTTATGAACGATTGATCACGGACAACTTGTGCACAAGGTAAATGGTTCCGCGGACGGTCGCTGGGGCACTGGCACCGATCCGGTCCGGGCGGAACTCAACGTTTAGTCTCACGTGATTGACGGGATGCTTGCAGCACACCACGTGCTTTCGTTGCATACATCCTCGTCAATGACTATTGTCCATAATGGCTTTCAGCCAGTGATCCCAACGTGTATATTTAAACCTGTTGCATACTAACTTGTGTCTTCGTGGCAGGGAAGGCAAGGTAAGTATTGTGCAGGTTATTCAGACGGGCAGGTAAAATCTACCGAACGGTGGCACATTCATTTCAGTAAATTCTATATGCTGCTTACTTGTAAATGAACTAAGGCAAGATAGAAACCCACAAAATGCATGCTTCATATAAACAACGTGTTGATTGGTATAGTTCGGTTAGCTCGCCTTCACCAGTATGTTTCGACATACTGACCCTCGTTGAAACAGGTTCTCCGCACCAAGGCGAACCGAGCGAGGAGCGAAGTCGTCTTCCCGATCCAGTCCAGCTGTTGGCGCATCCTGATCGCGCCGTCCTTGAAAGCATTTTGAAGAAGAAGGAGCTTGCAACTTTCCATACACAATGCAGCTCCGTGGCAAAGCTGTCCTCTAGCCCGGAGGTCTATATCTTTTGAAGTTTAGTAAAGGGATATAATGTACAGGACTGCTATCTCATTTTGAGTCGATACTTTTGTAAGCCTGTGCGGCATATTAGCTGACTCGTTCAAGAGTTTGTAATAGATGTTCATTATCAATAAAGAGACCTTTTCCATGTTTCAAATCTGTGTTTCAATTTATCTGCGTACTCTAAATATGTGCTCGTTATGCAAAATACTTTAGCCTTGTGCGGGCGCAACCCCAGGCCCGCACGGTATCACGATTCGGGGGACGCCCCAACAGTTCTACGGAATCTGGTCGTGACATAGTGGTATCAGAGCACAGATTCAAGTTCCTTAGACTCTCGCACTGGAAAAGTTTCTTTAACGATCAAATTCCTATGCGAACTCTTGAACTCGCTAGGCCAAAATGAGATACGTTCATGCAATAAGTCCATAATACATTATGATCCTAATGTAATTTACCTTCTTTTGAAGGAATGGTACCAGCGCAATCTGCAGCGCAAGCACCGAACAAAACACAAGAAAGTAGTTCGGGCACTTCGGGAAGCTCTCGGAGCCAGCGGGGCATGTCTCAAGTCGATCCGCTCGAGCGGGTGATGCTAATGTTAGAAGAACAACGACAAAGAGACGATGCTCGCCAGGCCCGGTTAGAAAGCAATCTAGAGACCCGTTTCTCAGTCCAACAGAAGCAGGTGGATGCTCTACAACAGATTGTTCAGACTTTGGCTACCAATCATTCCGCTGCAACAACAACGACTCCAGTGGAACAGCCCGTGCTTGAAGTAGAGACGCCGCAAATTCCAAGGGCGAGGGACGTGACTGCCTTCGACTTTGGCCACTTCAAGAAAGTCTGCAACACCCCATTCAACGGGACTGAGGACGCAGTCGTAGCTCTAGATTGGTTGGCAGAGCTTGAAGATCACTTCACTCTGCTAGAGGTCCCCGAAGAGAAGCGAGTCGCCTGCGCACAACTACAGCTCCGCCTCAACGCGCACAATTGGTGGGACGTACATCGACGATCTCTCCAATTTGATCACGGAGAGGAGGCGATCTCGTGGACAACTTTTTATGTCGCGTTCGAAGAGGAGTTTGTACCCCCTCCAGTACAACGACAAATGGAAAACGAGTTCGTGCAGCTGAGGCAGGGCAGTATGACAGTCAAACAGTACTCCGCCGAATTCAACCAACTCTCTAAATTCGCTAGGGCCTATTTACCTGATGTAGCGAGTCGAGCTAGAAGGTTTGAAGGTGGACTGCGCCATGGCATCCATGCGCACGTGGTCAATAATCAGTATGGGATAATGTGTGAAGTCATGAATCATGCCTTATCGCTTGAACCGCAGTATCCTCACGTTTCTACCGGCGCTGTGCATACCTACAATCACAAACGCCAAGGCAAAGATAGAGGAAACACCGCTACAAAACGTCGAAACAACGGTGGCCAGCAGAGGGCAAATGCTAACCAAATATGTCTCTTCTGTAAAAGACAGGGGCACGCCGTCAACCAGTGCCGGAAGAAACTCGGGTTATGCCTCATTTGTGGAGACCCAAATCATACAATGCAAAACTGTCTGCTCTACTCTGCTAGCCATCCTCGACATCCAAATCCCTAACGGTTGGTTCTATTCCTAAGTTTCGGGACGAAACTTCCTATTGGTTGGGTAGGATGTAGCGCCCCGTTCTCCCGGTGCGGAGAGCGCGGCTAAGAAACACAAGACGGTATCGTTCGATCGGGATAGATTGAATTAAGAACTCGTTCTCGTTATGGATTTGTTTCTTCGGAATCGATTCCCATATTCAGTGGACCGTGCCCCCGGGATCGACTTAGCGGCAGAGTCAGGAGGGACCTCTCCGCTGCTATCTTTTATGCCTCGAATTTTGATGTCACTTGTTGCTTTTGTACTTTGAGTTGGTTTTGGGATTTGCTTGTTTTCTTTGAACGGTTTCGATGGTTTTCATGGTTTTCGTTCATTGAATTGCACTTCAATTCCGAGATTGGAAAGAGAGGAAGAAGTATTGATCGAGCTGTTCGTGATGCAGGTGAACGAGCAGTAGGCGACTTACGAGCGGAGTCGTGAAGCGCCTCTTTCCTTCTCCCTTCCAACAATCTAAGTGAGTGGCTACCATCCCGATTAGCTAGCCTGCTTCCAAGCTCACACCCTAAAATGCTTGCATTCTCCTTGCCCCGATCAAATGATACCAAGTAATAACTAAAAGAAACCAAGATAAAAGGGAATAGACTTGGATTGTATTGCTTGTCATTCAACTTGGGAACGGTTACTCATGTGCATGCTTGTTCGTTCGGAATGTCCACCATATGCACCAATTTTAGTTAGAATGCATATTCTTCTATAAATTGTGCTAATTATGAATCATATATTGCATGCTACAAATTGTTCAATGAGGCTATGCAAAACGAATCATGCAATGTTACTTGTCTTGTACAACGTGCTGCCTCAAATGCATAAATGTTAACGTGTTATGAACGATTGATCATGGACAACTTGTGCACAAGGTAAATGGTTCCGCGGACGGTCGCTGGGGCACTGGCACCGATCCGGTCCGGGCAGAACTCAACGTTTAGTCTCACGTGATTGACGGGATGCTTGCAGCGCACCACGTGCTTTCGTTGCATACATCCTCGTCAATGACTATTGTCCATAATGGCTTTCAGCCAGTGATCCCAACGTGTCTATTTAAACCTGTTGCATACTAACTTGTGTCTTCGTGGCAGGGAAGGCAAGGTAAGTATTGTGCAGGTTATTCAGACGGGCAGGTAAAATCCACCGAATGGTGGCACGTTCATTTCAGTAAATTCTATATGCTGCTTACTTGTAAATGAACTAAGGCAAGATAGAAACCCACAAAATGCATGCTTCATATAAACAACGTGTTGATTGGTATAGTTCGGTTAGCTCGCCTTCACCAGTATGTTTCGACATACTGACCCTCGTTGAAATAGGTTCTCCGCACCAAGGCGAACCGAGCGAGGAGCAAAGTCGTCTTCCCAATCCAGTCCAGCTGTTGGCGCATCCTGATCGCGCCGTCCTTGAAAGCATTTTGAAGAAGAAGGAGCTTGCAACTTTCCATACACAATACAGCTCCGTGGCAAAGCTGTCCTCCAGCCCGGAGGTCTATATCTTTTGAAGTTTAGTAAAGGGATATAATGTACAGGACTGCTATCTCATTTTGAGTCGATACTTTTGTAAGCCCGTGCGGCATATTAGCTGACTCGTTCAAGAGTTTGTAATAGATGTTCATTATCAATAAAGAGAACTTTTCCATGTTTCAAATCTGTGTTTCAATTTATCTGCGTACTCTGAATATGTGCTCGTTATGCAAAATACTTTAGCCTTGTACGGGCGTAACCCCAGGCCCGTACGGCATCACGATTCGGGGGACGCCCCAACGGTTCTACGGAATCGGGTCATGACACACAAGGTATTACGATGGATGCGATCTGCAGACGCGATGCCAGGAACCACCCATCGGCGCAACCAGACGGAGAGAAAGCTAGCCAGTTGAGCTTCCCTCGACAGAGGCTTACGACAATGCCTCATATAACTGTAGGCTTTAGTGCCTGCAGGATAACCCTCGATCTCCTCATCGAGAACCTGATCTGAAGCCCCAGCATCTTCAATAAGATCATCAACTATTTGAGCATTAAGCATGCCCAGAAGGTTCAGAGGCTTATCTCTGCTATCTACAACTTTGTCTGGCTTAGCGTCTCTGGCCTGATGAAAGAAGAGATAGGACGCTCATTTGTTGGTATGAGCCAAATCAGAGGGCTCATTGTAGAAGGTGGTGCACGCTAGATAATGGCTCATTATCTCCTGGTACACCGCCACCGCTCGAGGGTTTGTATCCCTCAACTCCCTGTTTGTGGGAACATACTCTTCGTAAGGAGTATCCCCCATTGGCAGTCTTGAAATCTCTGCCATCTCGTGAAGGGCCAGTCCCAACTCCCCAAGCGGAGTGGTGAAAGTCCCAGTGAGCGAGATATACCGCTCCATTAAGGCCAAAAATAGGTGGAAGTTGAGAGACAGCCCAACACTGGTAGCACTCACAGTCGCGAACAGACCAATGCTCTCCAGCTCCGTCTGAAAGTGTTTTAGGGCCCAGGCAGTTAAACGGGCCCATCGAAGATTTCCAGGGCTAAGCCACCCGCTGGTCCGAGGATTAACCTTGGGGTATACTCCTCTCAGCCCCATGAAGTCATTGCAAAAAGTTGATACTTGAACTGGCTAAAGCAGTGAAGTTTCCTCACTCGGGATGCTGCCCGGCAGTAATCCCCTAAAGGGCATAACAGGGCCTGAAGGATGGCTCACAAATAACCCTCGGTCTGACCCTTTCTGATAAAATATCTTTCCTGGCTGGCCGTGAAGATCAGGAGTCAGGTTCAAAGACATCTTCCTGGGATACGTGGCATGGAAGAATACCGAGATAGGGTAATCTCTGGGCATCCTTGGCAGATACATGACCATGCCATCAGCAGTAAACACCCAATTTTTCTTCTTGGGCTTCGTCTGGGATTGTTTATCAATCATATCCCCGAATAGGAAGGCTGGGTTCCTATATTTGGCCCCATCTATATACGTCAGGGGCTCCCCGCTGATCATACTCAACAGCATTCGTTCTCCTTGAGACGATATCAGAATTCCCCTTCCTTCAGGATACTGGGGTCCAGAAATAGGGAAGGTCACATGAGACAAATCTTCCAGGTAATTGGAGTTCAGCATCCCAGTAGCAGAACCCATCACCTCAGCCAATAGAGGGATCTGCAAGTCCACTACAAAATACAAGAGAACAACTTGATGGTGGGGCACTCCGTTCAGAGCGGGGTTCGTTCAGCCCAATGGGAGTTGCTCGTGCTTGAGCAGAGGAGCGAGAAGAAGAGGCAGCTTTCTTTCCCTTAGCGATGGAAGTTGGTTTAGGTGCCATGGCTAAAACTCAAAGTTCTCAAAGAAGAGACGAAGAAGAGCTCTCGAAGAAACGAAGGATTTTTGCAAAAGACAGATGAAGGGTTTCTTCTCTCAAAGCCTTGGGGTATTTATAGATTTCAGATAACTCTTCGAATCCTTAACCAAATCCGATATTTAATATTCGGTTATGATTGGGGACCACGTCAGCATATCATTAGAAGACGGACAGTCAATGGATCCAGAATTTATGCGCAGAACAAATCTACGATTTTACGCTAAGAGCTTTTTTACACTCAGAGGCTACAAATCTACGGTTTTATGCTCAGAGGCTATAAGTCTATTGTTTTACGCCCAGATGCTTTTATGCTCAGTAGCTTTTACGCTCGAGAGGCTACAAACCTACGATTTTACGCTCAGAAGCTACAAATCTATGATTTCACGCTCAGAAGTTCTTACGCTCAAAGGGTACAAAATCTACGATTTTACGCTCAGAGGCTATGAGTCTATGGTTTCACTCCCAGATGCTTTTATGCTCGGTAGCTTTTACGCTCGAGAGGCTACAAACCTACGACTTTACGCTCAAAGGCTATAAATCTATGATTTCACGCTCAGAAGCTTTCTTACGCTCGGAGGCTACAGATCTACGATTCTATGTTCAGAAGACACGAATGCTACGGATCTATGACTTTTCGCATATCTTAAAATACGCAGGCCAGAGTATGCGTATATCTGAACAATGTTCAAGAAGGTCGATTATAATGATCTACGCAGAAAGTGCTCCTTTTGGCTACAAAATATTCCAAGTACAAAAATACACAGAAGTCAGCATTGAAGATGACTCTTCTCCTTAGACCATTGGAAGTTCAGCCAAAGTCTAGCCGGGATCTTTCTCAAGCGTTCAAGTATGGCCTGTTTGACGGTCATTTCTCGCCCTATTTCATGGGATTTTTGGGAAATCATGCTTGAAGATGATGGTCTGAACAAGAATTCTTCGTATCAAAAGAAGTGACAGTTCAGAAATTCTACGCGACTCCTCGTCCAAAACAGCATGACAGTTTGGATCTTCAAAGACGACTTAATGCTAAGAAGCTTTCTACGTGTCCTTAGTTACACGTAAAAGTGGGATATGATCAGATACTCTCTTATCAGAGTCAGCGTAAAAGTTATTCAGACATGTCGAAGCTACACACAGCAAATATTGCAAATCATCAGATACGCAAAAAAAGATGATTTTATTAATCATGATTACGTATGATGGAAATCCGGTTTAGAAAAGGGTTTTTCATCTTCATGATTACATATGATGGAAATCCTTCTTCTACCAAGGGTTTCTCATTTTCATTTAAAGATCACACCAAGAATCTGCTATGCCAGGTCATCATATTGGTGGAGATCTTTTTCGTCTTCTACAAGCAGTTCATCGGCTTCTGCAGCCGATGAACAAGAAAATGATTAATGGCGGGAAGATACACAAATGGGCCTGTATAAATTATTCAAGCCCATCCTCCATACGCCATGGCAGGCATGCCCTAGAATTGTGTTGGGATTTCAGACCCAACTCAATACTGGAAGACAGGGCCAAACTGCCTACCCTCGTCCACCGCCGTGATAGGAGAAAATACAGCTTACAAGCTGTGTGGTCGAATGTGACCCTTCCTCTCTCTTGGACGAATCGCCATATGAAATTGCTGATTATCCCGAGCAAAGGAAGCTATGATATCCTTCCATGATCCATCGTTGCAAAGGATATTTGCTCGAAGATGCCTCTTTTTACGGCTCCTTACATGCTGGAAGAACATGATCTTCTTCTTCCTCAAGTCGACCCGACGAAGCTCGGCCACCATCTCTGTATGGTGAAGGAAATATGGGAAAAATAGGTTAACTCAGTTGCCTTTATATAGGCAGAGGAGATCACATCAAATCCCAATAAAATCCAAAATTTTGCCGAGAAATCAGCCTCGTGGAACGAGTCAAATTTGACCATTTCATGCTTCATTCAAAGTGTTTCAAATTATGAGGAATTTGAAAACTTTAAAGGGGGTCTTGTAGAAGCATGAAAAATACACTGGAGAAATTATACGCAATATGCATGAAACCCGCGTAAAGCAGAGTTTCAGCGCAGTGCAGCGTAAAGCGTGACTTCAGAGCTATTGGCGTACAACGGAGCTTCAACGCTATTTTTAGCGGAAAATAGAACCCAAGAACAGTCCGCGTAAAAGGTGGCTGCCCCCTGTCACGCCCCGATCTCCCGCAGGCTAATCGGCCGTCCCCGCTAGGCGGGAATCACCCTCGCCAGCGCTCCCGCGAGACGATCGCTTCGACCCATCCGGGCGTGATGCCGCACGAGCGTGAACCGCGCCCGTGCAAGGCCGTGATCCATTGGCTGGCGGTAAGAGTTCTAAGCCACATAGTCGCACAGATTGTCCGAGTGCAGCGGAGTCATGAACGCATAGGCGATCGGTAACAGGTTCACTGAGTCGACAATATAACGGAAGCATTGAAACACAAGTTTGAAGTAAAGCAACTCTTTATTAATATAAACATATATTACAGGCGGCGTATAGCCGAGATTATAAGTCGCTCAAGCCTCTCTCTCTGAAACAGTAAAAGCGTGCCAAGTGGCTACAACTGTGGAATAATTGTAGAGGCGATGTTCAGGCGATGTTCACAACATTATGTCTTGTATATGTGCTTCAGTTCCGGACGCACCGTTGCTTCGGAGTGATCTTCACGCCTAAGCACACACGTTGGAGGCATCTGCACCGAACGAGGTTCTCCCGCACCCTGCAGACAAACTGGTGGATTATCAGTACATTGAATTGACTGGTGGGGAAGCTACTCGCTCGCTCGACAAATCCAAACACGTAATACAGGTTCCGTGCACAACTATTAAGTTGTCTTTCTAGTTGCCTTAGGATCAGTTTCATGCAAACATTGAATAGCCTATCGTGTCGGGCAGTGCGCCGTGCGATGTTTGAGGAAACACGACGAGACTTACCAACTTACCATTTTACCTTCCCTGTCCAAGGCAAACATTGTTAATTCAAGCATGGCAAGTATAAACATTCAGGGGCATAGCATATGCAAACACGAGGGTCATTTTAACATGATCGTTCAGGTGTTCAGTTAATTTGTTTTATGCGATACAGTATCTCGCACGCGGATAGCCGCTAAGCAAGGATGATTTGTTTATCTTTCATTTACAAGCAAGCATGCAACAAGTTAAGTACAAGGCGATCACTGGCGTATGCCATATTGGACGGTATAGTCTTTGACGAGAATGGTATGCAACGAAAGTACAAGAGGCGCTGCAAACCATTCTGCCAAGAACAAGAGACTAAAACAATTGGTCTCGCCCGGACCGGACGATGCCAGTGCCCCAGCATCGCCCGCTAGACCACCCCTGTGCACAAGTTGTCCATGATCGAACGGCGTCTCGGGTAAGTTATCCATTTACACGATTGGGGCGACAAGAGACATGCTGTTGAGGCAACAATAGTACAAGACAAGATGCATTGCCTGATTATTTCCGCCCGGAGGCTACGTTAACAATCATTCGTCCGAAGGCTACGTGAGTACAAGACAAGCAGTATTACATGATTCATTTCGTTCAGTGAATGTCTTTTGCCTTGATGCAATTCTCCTGGGGTGGAGATTGCCTTGGTGACCTAGCGGTCCCGAATACTTGCAGGTTTATTCAGGCACGGAACGACTACGTAGTAGTCTCCCGGGGTTTGGATGAAAGCAAGGCAACAAACAAGCAGACAAGCATGCGTTTCTAAGGAACGTAAGCAGGCACGTTGCTCGGACCCGAAGGTAAGCCGAGAGGTGAAACCGTTAAGGGACTTAGCATGCGAGGGTCTGAATATAAGCAGTATTTCAGTTTCCATGTTCTAGCAGGCAATACAAGTTGGGATTATTCCCTTAGCTAGGTGCGTTGGATTTATTAGCATGCATGGGTGAATCACCTAGCAACTAGCATATATCATTCCAGATTTTATATGTGCTGGCTAAGCAAAGACAAGTTCACCGTAGCCACCCACCTTAGCGATGATTCGCCTCGGTAGAGCGATACGTCAAGCGAGCCTCTGAAAGTCCAAGCCGGGTTCCTGAAGGGACAAGTTTGGATATCCTTTGCTTCTCCTTTGAGGCAAAGCGGGTCGGGACAGTTGCATTTTTGCCGATTGAGTCGGCAGTCCGCTAGAACGGAACGGGGTGTTACACCCCCTCCATACAGCGTAACATACGGCTGCTTTAAATGCAACGTGGAGTTGTACGAGGAACGCTTCAAATTCTTTGAATGAACCTGCCAGACAGTACAGTGAACCTGACTCCTGATAGAGAGTACTGCACGACGATCGAAGGGACGGCTGTAATAATGATTCTACACAGAGCTCCAGACTGTCACTTAGCGACAAATCCTTGATATAAGACGTCGTTTACGCGTTCAAGAAATATGCTGCCTATTTTACACAGGCAAGCATGAGCTTTTACGCTCAAGAGGAGACAAAACAACCGCCACGTCAAAAGCTGCTCTTCGTACAGAACTCGAGGCACGTCTCTGCAATTAATGCACGAGATGGGGGCAGATCTCTGCATTTAATGTACGAGATTTGGCTCTACTTTTAATGACTGGATAAGCTATAATTAGGGCTAATACGTCCACATCACCATCCCTGCACATTACGCCATCAGGCTATTTTCAGCTATAGGAGCACGCTGTACGCCATCTCCTTGAAATACACCGACTTGGCTATTTTCAATTTTAGGAGTACGCCGTATGCTATCTCCTCGAAATACGCCAACTCAGGCTATATTTGCAAAGGTATGTGATAAGACTACTTGGTCCAGAATACGCTCAAGACCCTAGTCAACATCAGGCTTCTATGCCTACTTGGCTTCTACGCCAACATGACAGCTATTTGGCTTCTACGCCAATATGACATCTATTTGGCTTCTACGCCATGGTGACAGTTATTTGGTTTCTACGCCAACCTTTTCTACGCGAGGGGCAGTTACCTACGTGGCTTGCATGCCGTGATTTTTGTAGTAGTTATACGCGTTACCTCATAATTGGACACGCGTTACACTCGGATTTAGAAGATCATTTATACGTGGGTGGCAGTTATCATAACCGCCGCGTAAAGAGCGCCACAATCTCCACTGTTCGGCTTCTACGCCGACTAGACGGTTACTGTCACTAAACCCTATAAATAGAGACCTCCGGCCACGGAGGTCAGGGGTCGAAAGGGGCAGAAGGGTCGAAGATTAAGAAAAAGATCAATATTTTTGAGAGAGAAGAGTCCAGAGTACAGACAGAGAGTAGTGATTGACGACTTTGGCATTGAGCATCCAATCCCTCTTGCGATCTTTGAAGCTTCTTCTTCTTCTACAGCACTTCTTCGTCATCGTGTGGTCCAAGGGACAAAGTGATCGACCGCAGATCAGACTCCTATAGCAATATTTCCCCAGAATCAAATTTTGTACTTAACATCCTCGTATAGGATTAATTGTACTTATTTTTCTTGTTTGTAAAACGAAGAAAGGATTTCGTATAAACCTAGTTTTTATTTCTTTCGTTTATTATCAAACACAATAATAAACTGATGCAAGGGCAAATAATAAGGAGAATATGCAATGTAAACAATAAGGTATAGCCCGTGCATATATGAAATGAAAAAAAGGAACTACAATATCATATACAGGGTAATGTAGTATAGGAAACTGAAATAAAGAACTGTAACTATTCTAAGTGTTTGAAGTACTAGTTTCGATATGTGATCGGCTTGGGAACTTGTACAATAGCTATATGGCCTGGCTAATCACACGTGAGGTGTATGATTAACACTAACAATATTTTACAATTTACAATAGGAATATGATCACACCTCTTACTAGCAATTTCCCCCGCCCCCAACTAGTACAGTGGATCCAACCATGACAAGTTATGATACACGATCAATGTCCAATAATAATACCATGTACAATGTCTAATATCAATGTCGTATACGATGTCAATACGAAAACCATTGTAACATATCATGACTGAAGATCCAAGCTATATACTAGTCTGTGTACCAAAGTGTCAAGAATCAGATGTAACATTTTTAAATACTTGAAATATAGAAATTATCTATTAATGGAAACTATTAGAGAATATACTCTCCTGCTATCCAGAGCAATGTATGTCAAGCTGTGTCCCAACTGGTATCACACAGACTTATATATGGAATATCATGTCACTGGGTGTAATGAAATGATAAACAAACTAAAATAAGTTAAATATGATTTCAAAGCCATTTCTAGGTCACACTAGTCAATCTAGGTCAAACTAGGTTTATACCTTGATTCTAGGCTCAAAACTAGTTTCTATGTTGGTTACGAGGCTAAACTAACTAATTCTAGGTGATACTACGCTATACCTAGGTTTCTAGGTCATACTAGCTAGCTATGATATACTAATATCATATATACTTATATAGACTCATAAATATTGAAAACTTATAATACCTTAGCTAACTATCTCATACCTTAGCTTATTACCTGTAACTTGATAGCTTGTATCAAAACCTTAGCACTTACCCCATATCCTATTATCTTGACTAAATGCCCATATCAAGTATCTTGGTAACTATCAAACACAATACCTCATTACCTATATCTAAACTTAATACCCAAACCGATTACCTTGATACTTTACCTATTATCCTAACTCAACCTAAAACCTTACTCAACTATCCCTAGTACCTTGAATTGGTCTCCTAATATTGACACACTTGTATATTGACACCCTCAAGTGTATTTATACCTCCAAGTATCTTGATACCTCCACACACCACTCCAATTCATGTCCAACTCAAACCTACCCTCTAATCCACACATTAAACCTATACTAATACCTACAACTGACACTGCACTCCTCACAGTACACACTTACTCTTTCATATCCACCCTTGCACCTGAACACTCAAGATCACACAACTCATACTTGCACAACTTTGCACTGTGTACCAGATCTATGCATACTAATTCACTTGCACATGCTTGCATACTAGTGAACAGAGCCATATACTAACCACTATACATATTACCCCCATCTCTGAGTAATGCCACAGTGATACTTACATATACTACACACTGTAGTGATACCTCACTACCAACACTACCTACTACTAATCTCCACTCCACAGGCATAATTTAACACCAACATAACTTGGATACACAACTGTTACTAATTTGGGACTATAAAATCTTCTCTGAACTCACCCTGATTCTTAATACACACCACGATACTTTAAGACACCTTCACCCAGGCATTCATTTCTCACTTATGCAGTTCAGACTTGTACATGGTCACTCTTGCACCACAAGCACACACTCTTAACACATTTCAGTTGTATACATGAGTTCTACACACATCTCACAGACCTATACACACACTAACCACTAGCACTAGCTGAAACTTGTACCCACACACACAAAAATCACCCTATACCTGGAGACCCTACTGCAACCTCCTATTTTCCATATCAGCAACTACAAGCCCGAGCATGCCACCTCAAGTGTACAATAGTGCTCATGAGAACTGCTTGTTGCACACCTAGGCATCTCTTATACCCAAAATCTCAACCAAGTGCAGTTAATGCACTGCAAGTGTTGCACTCTACTATAGTAAATATGTTGGTATCTTGTACTCCAACTTCCATACTGATGCTAACATACCCAACTATCTCCTTCTCTGCTACTATTGTAGTCCACTATACACTGTACTACCCCTATATGCTGACTGAATACTCCCCTAACCCGATACTTGTTGCCCACAAGTTGGCACAAGTACCTTGATATCCAGAGCTCTCCTCACACTCAGATACTGAACTGATCATCACATTGCAGGAGTCTGAACTGCTCAGACTGAACTCAACCTGCAGACCCTATGGCCTCTGCCATTAATTGCAGTCCCATACTTGTAAACTCGAGCTCAACACTCTTCTACCTCACTTGTTCTGCAGGCCACATGCAACCCTTCCAAGTCTGTTGTACAAATTGAAACTCTTCCATTCATGCCCACACACCACTCCAAGGTCTGATACTCATGTGTATCAGGCACACACACACGACACAGCCTTGGGACTGTGTTGTGGACTGCATACATCCACAAAAATCGAGTATCATTGGTAGCTCCTTGCATTCCATATTCCCTTCCACACATACACTTGTATCCCTCACACTCCCACAATGGATCATGTACTCCTCACACACACACACACACACACACACACATATATATATATATATATATATATATATATATATATATATATATATATATATATATACATATAGATATACGTATATACCTATAAATATAATTAGGTACATATAGTTATACACACATAACACAATACAAAACCAACTATCACACAAATACATATGCATACCCAAAGCTAACCGTGCGTATCATGAGATACCATGACACGACACTACTTATCCTATTTAGGACACACCAACCTTCTCAAAACATGCTTTCCATTCCAAAACCCCCTATGAAACATTTCTACATACAATTAGTGGTCCAAATTCGGAGTTTTTTCCAAATTAGCACAAAACTCAATCTAACTTTCATAATAGGTTTCCAAAGAACCTAGTTCTTCTTCCTATGGGTAGTCCTTAGCCATGGGTAGATTTCTAGGGGTTTATTTTACCATTAAAAACTGAAATGACAAGAGGGACAAGAGTTTTACCTATTGGGAGATGGATTCCCAATGTGACTTCTCATTCTCCAAGGCTCCTCTAGCAATGCCAAGCTCCTTAGCCTCCTTGGAATGAAATGAGAGGGATAAAATTTGGAAATAGGAAATTAGGGTTTGCTTCTAACCTTGGGAATGAAATAATGAGAAAAGAAAATGAGGGTTATTCATGAACAAGAGGTTTATATAGACTTCCTCTTAGGGTTAGGGTTAGGTTGAGAAATATTTGATTTGACTCAAGTGCCCCTCTCATTCCTTCATGAATATGATCTACTAAACCATTGGAGGAATATTATATTCTTGAGTCTAAATAGGTTTAATGGAATTAATCTAGTCATGACTAACTATTTAATTGAGTCAATGGGTCAAGTCAAGTCTAGTGTGGTCTACTAATGTCAAGTCCAAATAAAATAGGCCAATCAACTAACAATATAATAATAGTAACAATATATATAACATGCACATTAATAATAAATAAAATATACACAATATTTATAATAATAATAAATGACAAAAATATCCCAATTCTGGAAATGTGGTAGTGACAATAAGCATAATTTTGCTTAGTAGTCCACATATCAGAAGTTAATGTTAATTTACTAACATGCATAAAAATTTCTTTCAAAGCAGTCTTATCTTTTTGAAAAAAATTCAGAGCCTCTGCTCTAGCAATAGATCTAGAAACTTTACTAAAACAAGGATTAAGATGATTACTTGCATATTTATAATATTAATTACTCTCACCAAATATAAATGGTTGTTCCTCACAAATCATATATCTTGCTAACTCAGTCTTGTTATGAGCATCAGAATAAGTAAATGTACCTAAAGAAGATTCTTGACCACCGGTACTTAGTTGTGTTTGTGTAGTTTGCAGAGTTTCTTTACCATAACAACTTTCGTAGTGTCTTTTTAAAGTGCCCGTGTCATCTTTTTTCCACTTGTAAATCCGCCTACATCTCTTATATTCTGCAGACTTACGTATTGGTTTTTAATCTTTTGGATCTAAAATCGGATTTTCCTCACTATCAGTGACAAATATTTTTGTAAAATAATTCCATAAAATAGATTTTTTTCTATTGCCAACATTTGTAGCTGTGGTCATACTCCTAACATCAGGAGGTGACATTTGTGTCGGTGGCGCAGATTCAAGAATATGGTTATTTTCAAACATATTATTATAATAATCATAGTTTTCAAAAGGTTGGTTTGAACATTGTCCATCCATATTTTTAAAAAATATATTTAAAAAAATATTAGCAAAATTAATTAATTCTCTACCAAAAAAGAGAGGGGGGGGAAGAAAAATCTCAAATCAGAAAAAAAAACTATTATATAATATTAAAGTTAATTGTAACGTCTGCTAGAAGCCTCCAAAAGTAATCGGAAAAAAATATGCTGAGAGGGAAGAAGTTGAACTTCAGTAATTGATTTGCTTCTAAACTTTGTAATTGCCTTGCTTGCTTCTAAACTTTGTAAGAGAAAAAAAATTTGTAGAAGAAAAAAAATCTGTTGTGTTTATTTTTATGAATTATGGACTATTTATAGAAAATATTTTGGTCCAAATACCCTAAAAATAGTTGTTATAATGGATATTTTGATCATTTTATAAAAAAATGACCAAAATACCCCTAAAATGGACAAAAAATTGCCACTAAAACGGGGATATTTTGGTAAAAATATCCTCCAACGGATATATTCTCAACAACAAAAAAAATCGATCAAACCCGGTCGACCGGGCCTGAATCGGGCCGGTCCGGGCCAACCGGGTAAACCGAATCCGAACTGGCCCGAACGACGCAGAAATCGGGTCAGGTCGGGCTAGCGGGTCGGCTCCACCGACCCAGCCCAGACCCGTGGGGGCTAATGGGCCTGGGCGGGCCGGTCCGTTGACCGGGTCCGGACCGGGTTTGACCGGGCCGGATTCCGGGCCGCCCGCCCATTTAGACACCTTGAAGTTTACTACCAAATGCTTACAACCTTCTTACAACCCTCTCATCCTCCCGCTATGTGGGCCACCCCCGGTCCCACTTCTCCTCCAATGAACGACTGTCACATGGCATTCCGGCCACATGGCGGTTGTAAGAAGGTTGTAGGCATAACACCACCCAAGTATAAACTCGTTTTATTTAATTAATCTAACTATGGGAGTAAAGTGCAAATAAACCCTCCTTAGATTTATGCTTTTTGCAATTAAAGACCTCTGGATTTAAAAAAAATCTCGCATTTTATATTTGGTGCATTTTGTACCCAATTTGGTTGCTGCCGTTAACGGACGTCAAAATAGGCATGAAATGACTAATATACCCATCTCTAACCCTAATCATAATCGTAACCCTAATCATAATCATGATCATAATCCTATCCCCCCCTCCTCCCCGCGCCTCACCCCCCTCCTCCCCATGCCCGGCCACCAGCGTCCCCTTCTCCCCGCGCCTCACCCCCTCCTCTCCATGCCCCCAACCAGCCCCCCTCCTCCCCGCGCCCGGCCACCCGCCTCCTGTAACGACCCGTTCCGTTCAAGCGGACAGCCGATTCAAATGGCGCAAGTGCAACGACCCGACCCGCTTTACTCAGCGAGAAGACTCGTTTGAGGCAAAGGATTTCCAGACTTGGCCCTTCAGGAGTTCAGACTTAGACTTTCAAAGGCTCGCTCGGAGTATCGCTCGACCGAGGCGAATCATCGCTAAGGTGGGTGGCTACGATGAACTTGTCTTTGCTTAGCCAGCACACCTAAAATCTGGACGATACATGCTAGTCATTAGGTGAATCACCCCTTGCATGCTAATAAAGAATACAACGCACCTAGCTAAGGGAATAATCTCATCTTGTATTGCTTGTGTTAGAACTTGGAAATAAAACTTTTCTTATAAATGGACCCTCGCATGCTACCTTTGCCTTGTGCAAGTAGACCCCGCTATGCCTCAAGTAGATCATTATATACTCTTCGTAGTGCACTGCTTCACTTGTTTACACTGCACGCCTATAAGATTATGTCGCTCGATATGTTCCTGTACGGCTTCACTCCTCGCACTACCCCTTAGACCGTGCCAACGTAAATGCTTATGTTTCATATAAATGCATGATTGCCTGCTTACACTGTAGTTTGTACTCGTTGCCTCGTTTCAATGCTTGCTACACAAATGTATGCCACAATCAAGTAACACTATCCATATCGTGCATGCATCTAGTTAGCCAGAAGACTATCAAATAGTCTTTTTGTGCAATATAAACCTGCAAGTATCCGGGACCGTTAGGTCGCCATGGCAGTCCCCGAACCAGGAGAATGCATCATGTCAAGTTGAACACTGAACAAGAATCATGTCAAGTAAAGCAAGAATCATAGCTCGTGGAGCAATGCTCGTTCAGAACAAGAATCAAGGATTATCATGTCAAGTTGTGAATTTGGAAGACCCAAGACTTGCATGTCGCGGACAACTTGGAAACAAGGGAGATTCTCAAATCCCGTTCCACGGACGGTCTCCGGGGCACCGGGGCCGATCTGATCCGGATGAAACTCACGTAGCAGCCTTTCATGTACGAGCAGGATGGCGTCTCCGCTAACGTCGCGCCATTCCTGCTCAAAGGCTGATAGTCCCATGTGCTGGACGAGATGGTTTGTAGCATCTCACGTGCTTTTTGTTGCATTCCATCCTCGTCAATGACTATAACTCGTCCTTTATGGCTATGCCAGCGACTCATGTTCATATAGATAAGTCATCCTCGCTTAGCGGCAATCCGCGTGCGAGTCATTGCATCGCATCCAGTAAACTGAACACCTGAACGATATGAGTATGAAACACTTGTGTATAATTGAAACACTTGAATATCTTCTGCAACACGCCTTATAATCTGTGTAGCTCGTGCTCCTGAAATAGAACCTTGCTCACAACACTTGTGTTTGCTTATTCAATTGCCCCTGGATTTTATGTGCTTGATTTAACTTGGTTTGTCTTGGACAGGGAAGGACGAATGGTAAGTTGGTAAGTCTCGCCGTGTTACTCTTATATCGCACGGCGCACTGCCACACGAGTTAGGCTATTCATTATGCCAGAAAACTGATCCTAAGGCAAGATTAGAAAGATAACTTAATAAATGGTGCACGGAACCTATATAACGTGTTTGGATTTGTCGAGCGGGCGAGAAGCCTCCCCATCAGTGCATTCATGTACTGATAATCCACCAGATTGCTTGCAGGGTGCGGGAGAACCTCGTTCGGTGCGAAAATCCCCTTCATGCGAGCTAAAGCATGGAGTTCACTCTGGAGCCTTGGAGCGTTGGGTCCGGAGCTGAAGCACATATACAAGACATAACGTTGAAACATCGCCTATGTATCATTCCACAAATGTATTCACTTGGCACGCTTTTATCGTTTCAGAGAGAGGGAGGCTTGAGCGACTTGTAATCTCGACCTAGCGCCGCTTGTAACACTTGTTCAATATCAATAAAGAGCTTGTTTTACTTCTATACTTGTGTTATTCAATGCTTCAGCTATTGACGACTCTGTGAACTTGTTACCAATCACATGTTCGTTTCTTATTCCACTGCACTCGGACTATCTGTGCGACTATATGGCTTAGACACTTTACCGCCTGTTCGAAAGCTTGGCCTTGCACAGGCGCGGCTTATGCTCGTGCGACATCACGTCCAGATGGAAAAGATCGTCCTGCGGGAGAGCTGGCGCGGTGATTCACGCATAGCGGGGACGACCGATCACCTGCGGGAGATCGGGGCGTGACATGCCCCCCTCCCCCGCGCTCCCCCTCCTCCCTCGCTGCCGCTGCTGTGTCGTCGCCGTCACCGTGTTCATCGCCGTCGTCGAAGAAGGAAGGGGGGAGAGAGGGTTAGGATTAGGATTATGACGATGGTGGCGGGGTAGGCGGGGAGGAGGAGGAGGGAAGGAGCTGGAGGATGGACTCGGAGGAGGAGGAGGGGAGGAGCAGGAGGAGAGAGGCGGAGGAGGAGGGAGGGGGAGGAGGGGAATGCGCGGAGGAGGCGGAGGAAGGAGGGAGGAGGCGGGGTAGGGGAGGAGGGAGGAGCTGGAGGAGGAGGCGGAGGAGGAGGGAGGCGCGGTGGAGGAGGGTGAGGTGCGAGGGATGGGTGGGGCTAGGGGGGAGGGGAAGAATAGTTTAAGATTTTTATTATTTATTATTTATTATAATTATTTTTTAGCGGTATTTTTTAATGGGAGGTTTTTTTTTATCCAAATATGAAAACAATTTGTGGCAAATTGAGAAAAAAAAAATTGAAAGTCTTATTTTGCGAAAGTGTCAAATCTAAGATTTTTTTTTTTTTTTTGTAATTTTACCCATTACTACTACGGCTCAAACTTTCCTGATTTACAAATGGGGTTCTGGTGCTAAAAGAAAGTGACCTGAATGAAAAACTGGGTCGGATTTGGGTACATATTTTTCTTAACCAAATTTTCTGATCGGGTCGGGTTCCGTTCGGGTAACCGGTTTGAACCGGTAGATGTTTCCGATACGGAACAGGGTTTCGGGTTAGTTGGAGATTTAACACCGATACGAAATAAAATTCTTCTTCTTCTTCTCTGAGTAGGACTGACTTTTCCTCCAGATCTCTCAACAATTTCTTATTTCTCCTCTCTATTTATTTATTTTTTCTCAAATCAAATCAAATCAATTGTTCTCTATCTCTATGGAACTTGTAACCATCTTGAAATTTTCTTCAAGGTATTATTCTTACTTCTTTTCTCAGATCTATTTATTTATAAGCCAATTTTTTTTCACTCTCAATGCAGATTTTTTTTTTTTTTTTTTTTGAGGATATAAGACCTGAATACTGAATTATTTTTCAAGTAGAATAACTGAATCTGAGAGTTTGGGAAATTCATTCATGCGTTTTGGGGTTGGTTTTTAATTTTTATTTCTTGGGAAATCATGGTAAGCCCTAGATTTTGCTGACATATGGATAGCTCTAAACAGCAACAAAGAAAGAAAGGAAGACGATCCTTATTAATGTATCGTTTATGTGTAGACCGAAGATTTCTCAAAAAACTTGTGGATATTAATGTAAATAAATGTATCGTTACTAGTGGAAATTGTTTTGTTTCTATTAGTGGCAATTACCAAAGGGTAACAGCTTGGTTGCTCTTTAGTTACTTCTTCATTGAGAAATTATTCAATGGGACTAGCTCACCACGAGACACTGGTGAGCCTTGTGCCCCCTCCAATAGTATAATGACACATGCTGAATTTCATGCAAGACTAAATTAGAGGAAGAAAACAGAGAGCATGTGTCATTATACTACCGGAGGAGGGGGCTCGGGGCTCATGGTGCCCCGAGTCCCGTCCAATAGTATAATGACACATGCTGAATTTCATGTAAGACTAAATTAGAGGTAGGAAAACATAGAGCATGTGTCATTATACTACTCGAGGAGACTCGAGGCTTATGGTGCCATGAGCCCCATCCAATAGTAAAATGACACATGCTGAATTTCATGTAAGACTAAATTAGAGGGGGGAAACAGAGGGCATGCATAATTATACTACTGGAGGAGACTCAGGGCTCATGGTGAGCCAGTCCCACTGAATAATTTCTCCTTGTTCATCCCAAATTGCACAAGCTGTCCTTGTTTTCCCGAGGAAAATTACTACCTTAGTTTTGATATGATTTATAATGAACAGGAAACGTACGTAGACTGGACCAAGAGTTGGAATGGGTCCTTGTTTGAGATGGCCTCTAAAGTGGATGGACAAAGTTACGCCCGGTTATATCTTAGGATTGACATACATCGTTGCAATTGCAGCTATATGGATCGCTGCTAGTTACATAGTTCAGTCAGTTGTGGATGCCGGTGTTTCTCCGTTTCTAGTGACCTACATCTGCAACTCTTTATTCGTAATTTACTTACCTCTAGTCGAAGTCACAAGGCATCTCCGGGCAGTTTGCGGAACTAATGCTAGTCCGGATGTGCGACAAGTCGGTGATATGGAGGGCATGCATCTTTTACCAGAGAATGGTCTCCCTTCTGAGCCGTGGACGAGAGCTCGTTTGGCTAAAGTTAGCCTGTTAATATGCCCATTTTGGTTTTTCGCGCAACTATTCTTCAATGTCTCCCTAAAGTATACAACTGTGACAGTAAGCGCTTATCTCATTATGATTATTTTTCGTCTTCTTTTTGAATGTTTGATATATCTTGTATTTGGTTGTTTATATGGTTGGTTATAGGATTGTAATGGATGTTTTATTCCTTGGTTTCATGCAGTCTAATACTATCTTAAGCAGCACTTCTAGCCTTTTCACTTTCTTGGTCTCTTTGGCATTTTTAGGCGAAAAGTTTACATGGGTTAAGCTAATTAGTGTTCTTCTCTGCATGGGAGGAACCATAATAGTCAGTCTGGCTGATTCAAAGGCTGGAGTAAGTGCAATTGCCACGAACCCTGTTGCAGGCAATATCCTCTCCCTTGTTTCTGCTGCATTGTATGCTGTTTATATCACCTTAATCCGGTTAAAGCTACCTGATGATGAAAATGGAGAATGCCAATCGAGTACAGCTCAGTTTCTTGGATTTTTGGGGCTCTTCAACGCACTTATCTTTCTTCCTGTTGCTTTGGTATTGCATTTTACCAATATGGAGCCCTTTCACAGGATTAAGTGGAAGCAATTTGGTCTTATTGTTGGAAAAGGTTTGTATTTATTCTTTTTCTATCGTTTTTCATTTATTTACGTTTTACTTTTATTTCAACTTAGTGATGCGTAGCATATCGTTCTTCCTTTCTCTGAACTGTGAAACTTTCTTGGTTGTTATGGAAATCATACTATTTCCCTCACATGAAGATTGTCGTTGTACAACTTGTATAATTCAAATGTGAAGCTTATAACATTAATAACTAGGTCACGAGGACTGTGTGGTCCTGTTACTTGCACTGGAAGAATGCTTTAAATCCATTTACAAAATTTGAATATTGCTTAATCAGTCTTTTTTTGTTTACTTGCTGAAAGAGTGAAAAAAGGATTAGGATATATGACCATCAGAGAAGGAATGCTGTCAGTATGGGTATCTGCTGATACCATGAACCATGTTATATGGTTTGTCCTTGCTCCTTAGAAGTTTTTTTAGCCATTTAAAGTAGCGTAGCACTGCTCAGTTCATTAAGCTTTTTTTTTAAATATCAAGCAGCTTGCCTTAAATTGTTTGTCATTAGCCAGGCCTTTCTCTAATACGAACATTTTTCAACAATGAAACTCCATTTTTACCTTAGTTGAACTTGAATATTTTTGTTCTTACTTTGAAGTTAGTGAAATAATCGTTAAGTTGCAAACAACAGAACAAGACACATCCTTTTGTTTGCATAAAACTCCTTATGGAGGATACTCACATTAGACATGAGCATATGTTGTTCATTACGCTATAGAATTTGTGCAATATCTTATAATCACCTTAAAAGCTGCAGTAGAGAGATCTATACTTGCTTATCGCATGCGGCAGAAGATGCATCGTTTGGAGTTGCTCAAAGGCTTGATGTTGGGTTAATAATTGGCATATAACTTATGCCAGTCCCTTTTGAAGTATGATTGACTTAAGGTTGCAGTTCATAGCTGACACATTCTGATGTCAAGACACTTTAGGTTAAGTGATAGGCATTAGATAGATAGATAGATGAAGCCTAGGAGGCCAACGAATCATCAGTAAGAACCTCGATTCGACGGTTCTTACTTGAGAGCTCGTTTCCCCAACGATGAGAGTTCGTTTTCCATGCAATGGGAGCGTGTTTCCCTAGTGACGGGGGTGCTTCCCATAACATGGCCAAAATTTTAAACAATAACAAAAATTTTGGGGAAAAAGTTGGAGAATTTTTAATACACGTTCATCAAAGTAATAAGAAACTAAGGATTACTTACCTTGACATCATAAAAATTACTATGTAAATGCTCTCTCTGTAAGTGGAACTTCATAAATTTTAATAAATATTGTGATATATATAAATTTTTATAACAACAATTAATAAACATTAAAAAATTATTAGCACACGCTCCCAACTTTAGACTTTTGTGAGGTACCCCCCCCCCCCCCCCCCCCCCCTCTCCTTTCTTCTTCTTCCGCTCCCGCTTCTGGCTTGTAAGAGATGAAGTGACATTTATGCAAATTCAGTAGCCTTGATTTGTCTATTTCTACACAACAAGCTATGTGATATATAGTGGATGTTGGATTTAATAGAGAGAGAAAGTTAAAGGGGGCATTAATTTGAAATTGGAGAAAAGGCAACAGGAAATGAATCAAAGTTTGATTTGGTGTCAACTTTCCCTGTCGTAGTGAGTGAACTATGACTTAGCACTAGCTAATCGACACTATGATCGCCAACTTTCACATCCTTAATTGATTTAATATGAAAGAAAGATTGTTTTGCAATCATAAGACACATTGTCTATAAATGATTTTGATGTGGTGTTAACTATACAATTTATTTCATAATGAGTTACTAGGTCCATGAGTTTAGAAACCGTCTTTTACAAGATGCAAAAGCCAGCAGTAGATCATTGACACTAGGACCATCAATCTTGACATCCTCTGTTCTAAGCCACTTTGGTTTATCCTCTTAGGATCATCTAACATATAAAAGAAAGTTTGCATAAATCTGATGGAATGTTACTTATGCTATTATGTTTTCTTAAAACTATTGAAAGTAATATTTTAATCCTTGACATTGTACAAGATTCAGAAAAGTACACACCAACTCCACTGAACGTTTATGAAGCCTTAAAGAGTCAAGAATGAGGGAGTAAAATTTAAAAAAATCATAAAAGTTGTTGTACCTATTTTTGTCGGTGCTTACTTGAGTTGTCTCTGCGTAGGTCGGTTTTAGATATTTGATCTATATTGCAAGCAAAGAAAGAAAACCATCAATATAGGAGATCATATTTGGAGGATGTTTGAGGGTTCACGTGCAGACACAAGGGATGGTAACTACATTTTATCAGCATGAGATCCAGAAAAGTACACACTAACTTCAGTGGAAGTTTATGAAGACTTAAAGAGTCAAGAATGAGTTAGTAGAATTTTAAAACGCAGAAATTATACCTTTTTTTGTCGGAGCTTACTTGAGATGTCTTTGCGTAGGTTCGGTTTTAGAGATTTGATGTTGCAGATTGGAACAAACTGTAAAAAAAATGCTGATAAAATGTAGTTAGCGTCCCTTGTCTGCGTGTGAACCCTCAAAATTCCTTCAAATAGGATATTTTATATTGATGGTTTTCTTTCTTTGCTTGCAATATAGAATACTGATGATATGGTTTGGCGGCAATTGCATTTGCATGAAACTTTGTTGAATTTTGTAGTTGACATGGAAAATATGTATTCTGGGTGATGTCATGTTGACCTGTAATTTACTTTGTTATTTTCCTTCTTTCAGGGTTGGTCTTCATTAAAAATATAGAATACTAATCCATGTTCCTTTGTGCTCTTGTTCCTTGATGCAGGTCTTCTGGATAATGTTATCAGTGATTATTTATGGGTTAAGGCTACTAAGCTGACCACAACCACAGTAGCCACTGCTGGTCTCTCCATTCAAGTCCCCATAGCTGCAATTGTGGACTTGGTCACAGGCCATGCCCCTCATCTGCTCGAGTACCTTGGAGCTTCCTTTGTCATGGTCGGGTTCGCAGGGCTCAATGTTCCGTCGAATGCCTGCTCTGAAACTCAGGCCACTGAGAAAAAACACGAAGAGATTGTGATGGTTGAATTGGGGAACACTGATACTGTGTAGTGTAATCCTTATATTTCATAATATAATTGATCTATTCATTGATTCTTTTGTCAGTTTGATTTGTAATTGTTGAGGTGAAACCAACCAAATGTAGAGAATTGTGCAATAGAATAAAACTGTAGTTGAAGAAAATGCGCAGAAATAATGTATTGAAGATGAGTAGAAGTTGATGTATTGTAGCCTAAATCTCAACTGATGGGCATGATGAGACAGATGCATCGAACATCATTTTTGTTTGTTGGATTTTTTGTTAGAAAAGAATCAAGAGGGATGTTGTTTATCTTAGTGGTGTGCATCGGTCGGTGGTCGATTTATTTGATCTCAACTGCAGTCAAACCAAAATTATTCGGTTGTAGAATAATGACAGCTCTCAATCAAACCAACCAACTAGTCGGTTCGGTTTCGAAACTGATTGACTTGTTCGGTCTGGCTCGAACACAACTGTTTAAAATTAACAAAAAAATAAATATTTTGAGCAATCATTTGTCATATGTTTGTTAATAACCAATTTTCATCATTTTATCATTTCATTTCCAACAAACACAATAGATTATTTTCATCATTCTATCTCCAATAAAAAAAAAAGTCTAAAAATAACAAACAACAAAGTAAAATAATTGATGAAAATATATAAGGTCCATCGGTTGATTTGTTTGGTTCAGTTTCATTGATTTTTGATATTATCAATCTATTGACCGAATCCAAACCGTTCAGTTATTAAGAACATCCAACCGAATAGTCCATCGGTTCGGTTAAAAACCGATTGGTTC
>JAYESA010000045.1:0-207500 GCA_036927795.1 Iris macrosiphon | reverse complement strand
TTCCTTGATATCTTCTCGTGCTTCTAGAATTGTGATTGAGTTTTGTGTGAGATATTGTTGGCAGATTTTATATTATTATGAGATGTTTAGATAGTATAGTTAACCAAGACAACGTTCTACCGTCGATACTGCGGCGTAGGCTGGGTGTTGCTCCCGACTTGCATCCCTACGTCGGGTGCGGGTCGTGACAATCAACCTTAAAAGAATGGGTTCAAGGCTTTATATAGGCCAACACAAAGAAAGAGCAAAAATGTAACTTTCAGCCTGCGAACGGTATACCGCTGGTATACTACAGTATATCGTCGGTATACCGGTCTATAGTAGCAACGGCTATAAATATGACTATTGGGATCATTTAATGCACAGAATCCGACCGTTGGATTGCCAACTGTGATGAACTGGTATACCGTCGGTATAGACCAGTATACCGTCGTTATGCCGATCCAAACGACAGAGAGCAACATTTATATAAAATTGGTATACCGTCGGTATACTCTAGTATACCGTTGGTATACTCTAGTTTACCGTCGGTATGCCAATTTTTTAGCCGAAAATGATCCTGGATTATTTTTTACCCTAGCTTTCGATTTTGCCATCTATTTCTTGTGTTTACAATTATTCCTAAGACTCTTTACAGACTCTAAATAGACTAAAGCAGGTGCAGGCTTCTTCAAAGTCTGAAAATGATGATGGCATAGGTTGGCTTCTTCCCTTGATAGATGATGGCTTTTTTCCTTGACGGTAGTTATTCTGAGATACCCAGATTGTGAAATCTGAATACCTTTCGGGGGCTTCCCCCCCGAACCCTCACGGGGGCTCTGCCCCCTCGACCCCCGTCCGCTGACCGGGGTGCGTGGCTCCGAAGATATTGTAGGCAGTTTAAAGAAATCTTCTGGGATAACATCGTCTTAGGCCCATCATGATTTCTTCATTGCATAAGTCCACATTTTGATCTTACTTATTGCTTTTCTACCGATACATATTAGACGAACAAAGCAATGTACATAGTAGCAAGTATTGTATATTTAATACACATTTGGACTATGCTAAGTTTAAGTACTAATAATGTAGTGATTAAATGATTATTAGTGATATTAAAAAGTTAAACTTAATCGAATAACCATATTCGAAACACATAGTTACATTATTGGGCTAACAATCTCCCCATTTTTTATTATGACAATCGATTAGGTTTAAGATGGCTTTAATAGAAGCTCATATCACTTAATATGTAAAACAATAAGCATATATCACTAAAGGTGGAAGAAGAGTATACATGCAATAGTGATTTCATGAATGTTTAGTGATATTTAAAAGCTAAACTTAATCGATTTACCATATTAAAAAATATGATACAATCAATGGGCTAACAGGACGAACATGGTGAAGCATTATAGCACAATCACTACCAACCGGGTCGAAGGATCACACTCAAGTTTGAAAAGCCATATACGGTCATCGGTCGATAATTTTGTCTTCGTTTGACAATCGATTTATTTGATGACTATTTCAACAGTGAACGAGATTGTAGCATCATTTGAGATGAGCCTCAATATTGCAAAGCATGAATATAATCATGAATACCTCTTGGATGCTTTAATCCATGTAATATCTTATAAGGCATTGGGCTTATTGTTTGAGGATATTGGTAGGTTGAAGTTTATTGGTTTTGATCCCGTGGTTTGCGGATGTTTATATCGACATTCGCTCAACCTTCCTTGTGTACATAAGATTAACGAATATCGCCGTCAATCTATACATATTCCTATTCCAATAGATGTTGTTGATCAATGTTGGAGACAGTTGTCGATCATGCCGACGGTAAAAGGTTACGATAATTTCTTCTTCTTTTTGACACAAGTGAAACTCCTTCACGCAAGATGGTATGTCGCACCGGAACTGGAGAGAAAATCGATTGAGGTTAAAATCTAATAACTTGCTAGCCCAACAACTACTCGATTGAAGAGCCATTTATTGTTAGAGCTCCTAAGGGAAGACCACATTCAAGAATCAGTAGAGCACAAAAAAATAAGTTATAGTCAACTAAAATAGATACATCCTTGTTTGAGCATATTGAACGCAAAAGCTGAGCCAACGTCGGTTATCGAAAGTGCGGTAATTTCGAAGAGGAAGAGTAAGTTGAATGTTCAAAGGAAGAAACATAAAACGAACGATGCAGTCACGGTCGATGATTCATACGGTCTATACATTCATCATTTCCTATGTGAAATACGAGATTTTATTTAGTCTATTGTTGATGTTCTTAAGGATGGCCATTGTGGATTTTATGTACTTGTAAGACATCTTGGCTATTCTGTTGAAGACGGATGGAGACATGTTAGGTAAGAGCTGTACGAGGAGTTGGAGTACCGTCTTCCCTTCTATAGGTAGATACTTGACGAAGAAATTGTTGGAGATTTATTGGCAAGCATACCATGTACTGATATTGTTACCGGACCTGACCATTACATGGATGTCCCATCGGCTGCATACGTATTCTCTAATAGGTATAAGATAGCTATTTTAATTATCTTATAAGGCATTAACAATATTTTTTTCCAATGTGCGCTCCTCCGGCCGAATACAGACTATCCAACCTATGTTCAATAGGGATTGTCGGACAACACTTTGTCATCCCGAGGTTGATCGGTCATTCTCCTATTCCTCCACCTGCTATGCTTTGGTATAAACATGCATTGGTCGAAGCGATCGCATGGACGACACCTTACATGGATGCAATAGCTGTCTATAAGAAGATGATGAAGATGGAGGATCCCAAAATCGTAATAAAGGACTACTATGATATTGTAATCGACTGATACATCTTACACTTTTGACAGTCCTTTTGTACTTTTGTATGCAATAGATATATAGTAAAATTTTGTATCATTTTGTACTTTTGTATCATTTTTTACTTTTCGGACAACATTTTGTACTTTTGTATCGTGATAGTACAATATATAGTAAAAAATTTGTACTATAGTTTTGTAACATTTTGTACTTTTGTAACATTTTGTACTATGGTTTTAATTTTCTGTATTTCATCAAATATATAAAAGTTATAGTCAAATCTAGGATTGTCAAGATACTAACAGTCCTAAATACTACTAGGACTGTCAAAAAATTTACAGTCCTGGTTTTTGTTGTAAAACCCCTATTCCTAGAAATCGTAGATACCCTTTTAATTATTAATTTAATGTAGTAATTAGTGGCTAATTAGGAGAAATAGATTTTTATTAATTTTTATTTTAGGTGTTGGTGCACTTAGGGGATTTATGGGGCCATTAGGAATTTTTTCGAATTTATTTCATGTAGGAGACCCCTTGAGCAGTTACTAGCTTAATGGTATGCATTAGTATAATTCTAGAATTTTCTATGAGTATATACGTGTATATATATATATATATATATATATATATATATATATATATATATATATATATATATATATATATATATATATTTTAAAGAGAATTATAAAAGAAAAAGAAAAGAAAAGAAAAAGAGAGAAAAAAACTATTAACAAACCATTACTATTTTCCTTTACCCAAACCAAAGCTTCTTCATTTGCTAGGAACCCGCTGCCTTTGCTGCATGAAGCAGCAGCCAATCCAACCAATCCAAAGCAAATAAGCAAACACCCTTACAATTCCAACAGACCCCCCCTTAACCCGCGGCTTATTGAACCGAACCCCCTCTCTCCCCACTTATATACTTATATATATATCATTATTTCAATAAAACCCTAACCCTAGAATCATCCAAACCCTTCCTCTTCCCATCTAGACTTAAGGAGCGCCACCACCGCAGCCGGAGAACCCCGCCAGGCCGTCCAAACCAATCCCGACGACCGCGACCCCGCGCACTGCAGATTTCCGTAGCAAGGTACCTGTGTTCCGGAGTTGTTTCCCGTCGCCTCGCTCAACCAAACGCCACCCCATCTTCACCAGTATGCTCACCCCTTAACTCTCTTCTATATCTGTGTGATAGTAGACCTCGAACAACGCGTAACCATAGGCGAAAATAGCACCAAAGTTGGCAGAAATAGACCAAATTCTGGGATCGCAGAAAACTGCGGTGATCACCCATGTTTTCGAGTTCGTATCTCCCACCACAGAGATCCGAATTCGATGATTCTTTTTGGTATGCGTAGACCACTTGAACTAGTTTAATTTTTGTCAAATAACCCTAGATTATTAATTGATGTAGACAGAATTAAATTCGTTGAAAAACCCCGCGAACACACTTTTCCAGATTTCCAAAAGTTGTGAAACGGAGCGCATTCCGCCATACGGGACCACCTCGCCGTGTACCAAGTATACCAAATGGTGCGCGTAGCGTAACCGGACACGTGAGAGTTCACGAAAACTGATTCGGACGTGTGTGCGCGTCAGAATCAGCCCGTATCCGCGGACAAACCCCGTGTCACAACTTTTGCAAAAGTCGCGCACATTTTGTACACGCTCGTCAGATTGCGACAAAACTTGCACCACTGGACTCGTGGTAACGCGCTGGTCCTGTGGCCCAATTTTCACGCAATTCTGAGACAGTTGACTAAGTCGCCAATTGGCGGGCCCCACGGTTGACTTTTTGGGCGAAATTGTGTTCGACCCATCGGAATCCACATTTGGACATACTGTTGGGTTCGTATTGACATATAGAGTTTGTTTGACCTATAATTTGTCCTATTTAGAGACCTTTACCCTTGGCACATTTTTTGGTGCAAAGTGGGCCACACGTGGACCCCACTTTTATCCGAAATTACCGTTTTGCCCCAGTGTCCAAATTGGACGAAAGGGAAGTGCTTTTTAGCTATTTTGCTCATTCCGAAAATGTTGGTGATGTCTATTTCAGCATCCGGAGACGTTCGTTCGGAGGCCATTAGTTCCAGATCCCGTGTCCTTGACATTGGACGCTTACACTTTACAGATTTCTTGCCAGGCAAGTATACCTTGCCATTGTACTGTATTTACATTCCATATGATGCATGCATGTTTATTTTTGTTTATTTAGTTCATTTATTTTAACTGCTATATAAATTGCGCGTCCAAGGAAACTTGGGTGCAACGACGGTGTCGTCGTACTATATTTTTATTTATGTATATGCATTGGACCTACTTTATGAGACTACCCCATCTTCATGAGGCATTTATGTTTCATTGGCCATGACACTATTCTTACACGAGTGTGAGTCACATGTAGGACACGGACTTGCGTACTCGGCTGGCCACTGGTACGTATAGGTCGTGCGACGGATAGGGATAACTGTCGATAGAAACTTTGCATGCTAGTAGACCTGGCAGTTATTAGAGGTTTATCGTGTCATGGACATGACATGCTTAGAGCATTGGGTGGGGAGAACAACAAGTAAGGTATTTGCGCTCCTTTTCACTTTTTCCCTTGTAACCCGTACGCTCCGCCGGAGATGCACGGTCATGATGACCACTATATATTATATATTATCAGGCGGCCTCTGCCGTTCAAAAGACGACATACTTTGTAGGCCCCTGGATCTCCAAGAGAACCATACCAATCCTATTTTAGCCAGATAGCCCACTTGGTGGAAAGTTGTTCTCAAACTGCATTCACTTAGACGGTTAGGCGACCCCATTGGATGTTTACATTTCAGTACTTTATTGGCATGTTTATATGTATCTTGTTACGTCCCTCTGAGAACCTAGTATCTTTCTAGATATAGATGAGCAGGAGTACCCACAGGAGTATGGACCTGGACCTGACACTACCTATCAGACTAAGGAGGTCTTACCTTCGGATTATATGTGATCCATTGCAGCTGTTTAGAGATTCTAGTTGCTATTCTTTTCGAGACATTATTCTGATATTAGAGTTTATTCTCTTCTCTCTTTAGTAGTTTTGGTTATAGTCGATTTGCAGTGGATTTGTTTCCACCCGACTATCACACTTTGAGATTTCTTATTTGAGACAGCTTATTTGATATTCAGTTATTGATTTCCATTTATCTATTATTTGTGCTGTGGATGAGATATAGATTGTGTGTGACTTGTTGTGACAGTATATTACCACTGTGGATTGGATATTCATGTACAGCGTACGTGTGTATATGCTTTCCATATATTAGAGTTCGTATACATACGGCTGGCGTGTTACGTATTTCTAGTCCTACGTATTTTGGGACTGGGGCGTAACATATTTTTAGTGGTGGCCCATGCAGGTCAAGAATATATTGTCTCGGTTACGTCACTGTACCGAACAAGCCTGCGTATAGGAATAGAGTATAAGGATCTCATCCACGCTTGACTGAAACTCATCCTTCCTATTTAATACTTGTATCCTGTTTGATTTCTGTACTTCTTCTAATCGTTTCGTACATCACCTGCAGAGAGATGGACATGCAAAATGGATGTACTGCCGCCGATGGTGACACAACTTCTGGAGTCAATGGTCAGACTCAAGGAGGGACCCCAACGATTCCTAGACTTCCGGGGCCAGATGGACAGACTCACACTCCAGTTCCATCTGATCTTCCCGCTTCACCTATTGGGAACCTTCCAGCTTTCCCAGTACCGCAAGATGGCCAAGCGCAGCTGTTCCAATTCTTCCAGATGATGATGCAGGAACAGAGGCAGCAGGCAGCCGAGCAGAGACAAGAATTTTTGGCAGCACTTGAGAGGATGGCTGCACAGGCTACTGTACCAGCCCAAGCACTAGCTCCAGTACCTCGAGCTAGAGTGGGATCAGTAAAGGATTTTATTCAGATGGGTCCGAGGCCGTACATGGGCACTGAGAGCCCAGAGGAGACTACCAACTGGATCACACACACGCAGAAGCTATTGGAGGCATCGCAGTTACCTACGGACCTATGGATGACAGGTGTACGGACGCTTCTAGATGGTAATGCTCATCACTGGTGGGAATCCATGGAGCACCAGTTGGGTACATACCAGACTTGGGAGCAGTTCTTGGAGTGCTTCGAGGGAAAGTACTTCCCGGACACCATCAGAGATACCTTGTACGATCAGTTTCTTCACCTAGAGCAAGGGAACCGAACAGTTGACGAATATGATGCCGAGTTTAGTCGACTCAGCAAATATGGTGCTGCCCTGATACCAGATGACTTGGCTAAGGCTAAGAGGTTTCATCGAGGACTGACCCAGGAGCTACAACATTATACAAGCTCGCAGTCCCGAGTCTCTTATGCTGAACTACTGACAGAGGCCAGATTGCAAGAAACCATTAGCAGAGGAAAGGGAGGTCAGCTGAGGACACAACAAGGATCAGCAAGGATACAACAGGGACCGGCAAGGACACAACAGGGAGGACCTATCAGACGTCCCTTGGCACAGCAGCATCAGCAACACCGAGCAGCACCATACCAGAATCCGGAGAAGCCCTACTACAATTATTGTGGGAAATACGAACATATATCGAGAGATTGTCGGACTCGCTTGGGTCAGTGTATGAGATGTGGCTCCGGACAGCACCTGGCGAGAGACTGTCCAATGCAGGCATCGACACTCCCACCACCAGTTCAGAGGCTAGCGCTTTCAGCACCGAAGCCAGCCCAGCAGATGACTGGACCGGGAGCACCTCGACCCCCGGCAGCAGCAGGATTTCAGAGAGGACTACCGCTACCGACCCAGGAGGATCAGTATATGAGGACCGGACATGGACAGCCGCAGAGGAACAGGAGAGCTTTTGCATTGGAGGTAGATGACATGGATCATGAGGTGTATGTCATAGCAGGTATTACTCTTGCTTTTACTTTTCCTGCTGTGACATTATTTGATACGGGAGCCACCCACTCATTCATATCATCTAGTTTTATTGCCAAACATAAAATTGCTTCTACACCTTTATCTAGTTGTGTTAGAATTCTTACCGAAGGAGGAGTTGTACCAGTTAGTCGAATTTGTAGATCGGGCCCTATAGTGATACGTGGCAGAGAGATGAACGCCCAACTCCTAGTCCTTCCTATGCCATCTTTTGATATTGTGCTTGGAATGGACTGGCTAAGCAAGTACCACGCTTTCTTTGATTGTTTTGGAGGAAGCATTCTTTTTAAGGTACCAGGCCAGCCTGAACTTGAGTTTGCAAGAGGATCCACTGAAGCTATGTATGGTATTCAGCTTGCAATGGACGATGTTGTCTATCATCCTATTATTTCAGAATTTCTAGACATCTTTCCAGAGGATTTGCCAGGACTACCCCCAGACAGAGACGTAGAGTTTTCAATTGAACTAGCACCGGGAGAAGCACCTATAGCATCACATATTTATAGACTGACGAAGAAGGAAATGGATGAGCTGAAGGCACAGTTGAAAGAACTAGAAGAGAAAGGTTTCATCCGACCGAGTGCATCACCCTGGGGAGCACCAGTGTTGTTTGTACCCAAGAAGGACGGATCAATGCGTATGTGTATTGACTACAGAGCCTTGAATACAGTGACTGTGAAGAACAAATATCCATTGCCATGCATTGATGACCTATTTGATCAACTCAGTGGAGCCAAGGTGTTCTCGAAGATAGATTTGAGATCAGAATATCACCAGGTGAAGGTACGAAAGCAGGACATTCCGAAGACCGCGTTCAGAACAAGATATGGGCACTACGAGTTTTTGGTCATGCCATTTGGATTGACCAATGCTCCAGCGATCTTCATGGACTTGATGAATCGAGTCTTCCACCAGTACTTGGACCAGTTCGTGGTCGTCTTCATAGATGATATACTTGTCTATTCGA
The DNA here is from genome assembly GCA_036927795.1 of Iris macrosiphon. Taxonomy (NCBI): domain Eukaryota; kingdom Viridiplantae; phylum Streptophyta; class Magnoliopsida; order Asparagales; family Iridaceae; genus Iris; species Iris macrosiphon. Next base: position 198,779 of record JAYESA010000045.1, on the reverse strand, counting down.
AGAGCCACGAGGAGCACGAGAAGCATCTGCGGATTATTCTAGAGACTTTGAGGAGAGAGCAGTTATATGCAAAGCTCAGCAAATATGAGTTCTTCTTGGACAGAGTTTCATTTCTTGGGCATGTTGTTACAGGAGATGGTATTTCTGTTGATCCAGAGAAGATCTCAGCAGTTGAGACGTGGCATGTTCCTAAATCAGCAGCAGAGGTGAGGAGTTTCCTTGGACTTGCGGGATATTACTGACGGTTCGTGGAAAACTTCTCAAGAATAGAGGCACCTATGACTCGTTTGACTTGTAAGGATCAAGAATTTATATGGACCGACGAGTGTCAAGCCGCCTTTGAAGAGTTGAAGAAGCGACTGACTACAGCACCAGTATTGACGATTTCGTCAGGATCAGGAGGTTATGTGATCTACAGTGACGCATCAGAGAAAAGCTTGGGATACGTATTGATGCAGCATGGCAAGGTGATTGCATATGCATCTAGGCAGTTACGAGTACATGAGAAGAATTATTCGACTCATGACTTGGAACTTGCAGCCGTTGTATTTGCTCTGAAGCTATGAAGACATTACTTATATGGGGAACGAGTGGAGATCTATACAGACCACAAAAGCCTCAAGTACGTCTTCACGCAGAAGGAGTTAAATATGAGGCAACGTCGATGGCTCGAGTTGATAAAAGATTTCGAGATAGAGCTACATTATCATCCAGGCAAGGCTAACGTTGTAGCAGATGCGTTAAGCCGGAAACCAGCAGCTTACTTCTTGACAGCACAGAGGGAACTATTGGAGGACTTGCAAGAGCTTGGCATCGAAGTGATATTACCCGGAGCAGATGGGATACTAGCCAACTTGCAAGTACAATCATCATTGGTAGAGAGGATTAAGGCAGCTTTGCCTACTGACGCCAGATTCAGGAGACTGAAGGAAAGGACAGAGGCCGGAGAGCAGACAGGATTGCACATTCATGAGGATGGGACATTACGATGTGGTGATCGTCTTTATGTTCCAAATGGAGAGATTCGACAGGAGTTGATGGTAGAGGCTCATAGTTTGATTTATTCTATTCATCCTGGAGGCACCAAGATGTATCGCGACTTACGCCAGCACTTTTGGTGGTATGGAATGAAAAGAGAAATAGCTCGCTTTGTAGCTAAATGTCTAGTATGTCAACAAGTGAAGGCGGAGCACCAGAGGACAGCGGGCTTATTGCAACCACTTCCGATTCCAGAATGGAAGTGGGAGCACATCACTATGGACTTCGTCACGGGCTTTCCCAAGAGTCCAAGTGGAAGAGATGCAGTGTGGGTAATAGTGGACCGACTCACCAAGTCAGCACATTTTATACCTTTTAGTGTGGGTCAGTCTACAGAAGCTTTAGCTGACTTATATATATGAGGCAGATCGTGAGATTGCACGGCATACCAGTCAGCATTGTATCAGACAGAGATTCGCGCTTTACATCGCACTTTTGGAGGAGCATGCAAGAGAGTCTTGGAACTCGTCTGAAGTTCAGTACATCTTACCACCCGCAGACAGATGGGCAGTCGGAGCGTACTATTCAGACATTGGAGGATATGTTGAGGGCTTGCATGTTAGACTTCGGAGGATCATGGGAGGACCACCTACATCTTGTGGAGTTTTCTTACAACAATAGCTATCAAGCGAGTATTCAGATGGCTCCGTTTGAAGCATTGTATGGAAGAAAATGTAGGTCTCCTGTGTGTTGGAGTGACATGGGAGAACGTCAGATTCTGGGACCCGAGTTGGTGGTCAATATCGTAGAGACAGTCAAGAAGATTCAGGGACACTTGCGAGCAGCGCAAGACAGACAGAAGCAGTGGACAGACCTTCATCGTCGTCCCTTGGAGTTCAAAGAGGGCGATCATGTCTTCTTGAGGATATCACCGACCAGAGGCACCATTCGATTCGGAGGGCGCGACAAATTGAGTCCAAGGTATATTGGACCATTTGACGTGCTCGAGAGAGTGGGAGAAGTGGCATATCGACTTGCGCTACCACCTTCACTTGAGGGAGTACATAACGTATTCCATGTGTCGCAGCTTAGGCGATATGTGGCAGACAGCAGTCATGTTCTCGACCATTCGAAGATCACCATTGGGCCGAGCTTGTCATACCAAGAGCAACCCATGGGAATCCTTGATCGTCGAGAGAAAGTGTTGAGGAACCAGTCTATTCCCTTGGTTCGTGTAGCATGGAGGCATGGCGCCCCAGGAGAATCAACTTGGGAGCGCGAGGACGACATTCGCAAGCATTTTTCGAACCTATTCGCAGACCAAGGTATGAATTTACTTTGTTAATTTATATCTCATACCATCCTTGACATTCTATCGTGGCTTAATTTTAATTTCGAGGACGAAATTTTTAGAAGTTGGGTAGAATATAAAATCCCTATTCCTAGAAATCGTAGATACCCTTTTAATTATTAATTTAATTATAGTAATTAGTGGCTAATTAGGAGAAATAGATTTTTATTAATTTTTATTTTAGGTGTTGGTGCACTTAGGGGATTTATGGGGTCATTAGGAATTTTTTTTGAATTTATTTCATGTAGGAGACCCCTTGAGCAGTTGCTAGCTTAATGGTATGCATTAGTGTAATTCTAGAATTTTCTATGAGTATATACGTGTATATATATATATATATATATATATATATATATATATATATATATATATATATATAAAGAGAATTATAAAAGAAAAAGAAAAGAAAAGAAAAAGAAAAAAAACTATTAACAAACCATTATTATTTTCCTTTACCCAAGCCAAAGCTTCTTCATTTGCTAGGAACCCGCTGCCTTTGCTGCATGAAGCAGCAGCCAATCCAACCAATCCAAAGCAAATAAGCAAACACCCTTACAATTCCAACAGACCCCCCCTTAACCCGCGGCTTATTGAACCGAACCCCCTCTCTCCCCACTTATATACTTATATATATATATATTATTATTTCAATAAAACCCTAACCCTAGAATCATCCAAACCCTTTCTCTTCCCATCTAGACTTAAGGAGCGCCGCCACCGTAGTCGGAGAACCCCGCCAGGCCGTCCAAACCAATCCCGACGACCGCGACCACGCGCACTGCAGATTTTCGCAGCAAGGTACCTGTGTTCCGGAGTTGTTTCCCATCGTCTCGCTCAACCAAACGCCACCCCGTCTTCACCGGTATGCTCACCCCTTAACCCTCTTCCATATCTGTGTGATAGTAGACCTCAAACAACGCATAACCATAGGCAAAAACAGCGTCAAAGTTGACAAAAATAGACCAAATTCTGGGATCGCAGAAAACTGCGGTGATCACCCATGTTTCCGAGTTCGTATCTCCCACCACAGAGATCTGAATTCGATAATTCTTTTTGGTATGCATAGACCACTTGACCTAGTTTAATTTCAGTTAAATAACACTAGATTATTAACTGCTGTAGACAGAATTAAATTCGTTGGAAAACCCTGCGAACACACTTTTCTAGATTTCCAAAAGTTGTGAAACGGAGCGCGCTCCGCCAAACGGGACCGCCCCGCCGTGTACCAAGTGTATTGAACGGTGCGCGTAGCATAACCGGACACGTTAGAGGTCACAAAAACTGATTCGGACGCGTGTGCGCGTCGAAATCAGCCCGTATCCGCGGACAAACCCCGTGTCGCAACTTTTGCGAAAGTCGTGCGCATTTTATGCACGCTCATCAGATTGCGACAAAACTTGCGCCACTGGACTTATGGTAACGTGCTGGTCCTGTGACCCAATTTTCACGTAATTCTGAGACAGTTGACCAAGTCGCCAATTGACGGGTCTCACGGTTGACTTTTTGGACGAAATTGTGTTCGGCCCATCGGAATTCATATTTGGACATACCGTTGGGTTTGTATTGACATATAGAGTTTGTTTGACCTATAATTTGTCCCATTTAGAGACCTTTACCCTTGGCACATTTTTCGGTGCAAAGTGGGCCACACGTAGACCCCACTTTTATCCGAAATTACCGTTTTGTCCCTGTGTCCAAATTGGACGAAAAGGAAGTGCTTTTTAGCTATTTTGCTCATTCCAAAAATGTTGGTGATGTCTATTTCAGCATCCGGAGACGTTCGTTCGGAGGCCATTAGTTCCAGATCCCGTGTCCTTGACATTGGACGCTTACACTTTATAGATTTCTTGCCAGGCAAGTATACCTTGCCATTGTACTGTATTTACATTCCATATGATCCATGCATGTTTATTTTTGTTTATTTTGTTTATTTATTTTAACTGCTATATAAATTGCGCGTCCAAGGAAACTTGGGTGCAACGACGGTGTCGTCGTACTATATTTTTATTTATATATATGCATTGGACCTACTTTATGAGACTACCCCATCTTCATGAGGCATTTATGTTTCATTGGCCATGACACTATTCTTCCACGAGTGTGAGTCACATGTAGGACACGGACTTGCGTACTCGGTTGGCCACTAGTACCTATAGGTCGTGCGACGGATAGGGATAACTGCCGATAGAAACTTTGCATGCTAGTAGACCTGGCAGTTATTAGAGGTTTATCGTGTCATGGACATGACATGCTTAGAGCATTGGGTGGAGAGAACAACAAGTAAGGCATTTGGGCTCCTTTGCACTTTTTCCCTTGTAACCCGTACGCTCCGCCGGAGATGCGCGGTCATGATGACCACTATATATTATATATTATCAGGTGGCCTCTGCCGTTCAAAAGACGACATACTTTGTAGGCCCCTGGATCTCCAAGAGAACCATGCCAATCCCATTTTAGCCAGATAGCCCACTTGGTGGAAAGTTGTTCTCAAACTGCATTCACTTAGACGGTTAGGCGACTCCATTGGATGTTTATATTTCAGTACTTTATTGGCATGTTTATATGTATCTTGTTACGTCCCTCTGAGGACCTGGTACCTTTCCAGATATAGATGAGCAGGAGTACCCACAGGAGTATGGACCTGGACCTGACGCTACCTATCAGACTGAGGAGGTCTTACCTTCGGATTATATGTGATCCATTGCAGCTGTTTAGAGATTCTAGTTGCTATTCTTTTCGAGACATTATTCTGATATTAGAGTTTATTCTCTTCTCACTTTAGTAGTTTTGGTTATAGTCGATTTGCAGTGGATTTGTTTCCACCCGACTATCACACTTTGAGATTTCTTATTTGAGACCGCTTATTTGATATTCAGTTATTGATTTCCATTTATCTATTATTTGTGCTGTGGATGAGATATAGATTGCGTGTGACTTGTTGTGACAGTATATTACCACTGTGGATTGGATATTCATGTACAGCATACGTGTGTATATGCTTTCCATATATTGGAGTTCGTATACATACGGCTGGCGTGTTACGTATTCCTAGTCCTACGTATTTTGGGACTGGGGCGTGACATTTATTTTCTATCTTTCATCAAATATATAAAAGTTCTAGGCAAAACTAGGATTGTCAAGATCTTAACTGTCCTTAAAATTATTAGGACTGTCAACATTTTGACAGTCCTAAATACTATTAGGACTATAAAAAATATCACAGTCCTAGTTTTCATTCCATGTCCTTCATTATATTTGTAAAAGTTTCAGTCAAAACTAGGACTGTCAAAAATTTGACAGTCCTAATACCAACTAGGATTGTCCAGATTTTGACAGTCATATATAAATTTTTTAGTTAAAACTAGGACTGTAAAGATTTTGACAGTCTTAATACTATTAGGACTGTCAAAATCTTGACAGTCCTACTTTTAATTCCATATCCTTTACCATATATATAAAAGTTCCACTAAGAACTAGGACTGTTAAGATTTTAACTGTCATAAATGCTATTAGGATTGTCAAAAAATTATCAGTCCTAGTTTTTATTCCCAGTGTTAGGTGTCTTTTGAACAAACTAATTTTTTACCAACATAAAAGAACAAATATAAGATGTTCGACAACACGCACAAACTAAATTGAAACATGGCCTAAACTTGCTAACAACAACATGAATTGAAACATAAATTCAAACATGAATTCAAAATATAGCAAAATACTGAAAATTTACATCAAACATAAAAGTTTGCTAACAAAGTTACATCCAACATAAATGTTTAAAATGTCAAAGTTACAACAAAATTTTCAAGCTTGCTAACAAAGTTCGACAACACACACATGAATTGAAACATGGCCTAAACTTTATGCCGCCTCTTTGTACGTTGATCCCTATTATCCAAGAAAGAAAAATCACCAGTTTTGTCGATGTGCTGTAGCTTCTCATTGATTTTCATATAATTCTGACCCTGGCAACTGACGAGACTTCTTTCCAACTTTTTCGCTTTCCTAGCCTATTGATGACAATACGGCAAATTTATTAGGTTCTAAACATTTACAAATCTTCAAAGTAAATAATTTATCCCTCACCATCTTGACCAATGCAGTATACAAGACTGATTTGTTGGAAAGATCTGTTGGTATGCGCATAATATCGCCTCCGTGTTTGAACAACGTAGGTAGTCTGACACCAGCGTAGTAGGCGATGTAGCCATCGCTACAGTCCGTAATATTAACTGCCGCTTCTCGTTCAGATTCTCTAATAACGTGACGTTGCCACTCAGTGAAGAAGTCCGAACCCAGTTGAACGTCGCAGGAATATAGTTTAGGGGTTTTATACCTCTCGGAGCACTAATCATTTTTAATATGCGCTTCGGTACTGTTTGTACGTAGCTAAACGGACGGAGCACTCTATCAGGCATATAAGGCTCCTCGATTTCATGATAACTTAACATACCATGATATAAAGTGACTGATTACAATGGACGACTACTCTGTCATAAATTCCGATATGGATTCCAAACTATCTGCAACGCATGAAATTGACCATAACGTAATTTAGTAAATTATTACCAAACAAAAAATAAAAATTTGTTTAACATTCACCTCATCTACCATCATATCTTTAAGTGTATTTCGTAGGGCGGACAATGTGTGCGAACGTTTGGCATCTTCCTTAGTTGGCGTCCATCTGCTCATTCTAGGAAGGTTCTCGTCATACCCTCGGTTAAGTTTAGCCCGCTTCAAGGTTAAAAAGTGATCCTATATCCATGCATGCACGTACATTACAATAGTCAAAAAATTTACAACAGAATTTTGTATTATGTATACAAGTTGACAAAGATATATATTTACATGGAGTAGAGTCTGGCATCCGAATATTGTCTTAGAACCTACGCGGGATGTCGCACCAAGCTCACGGTAAAGATATGCTAATATACCGCTTCTCCAAGAGATTTCTTCCACCGTGTCTATGTCGTCAAAATTCAAAAGATATTTAGCATGTATCAACATTTCGGACTTATCTGAAATGCCGAAAGCCACTAAGATGAACTGCATATATCCACGGGCCACCATATCGATATTATCACCTTCGGTGTTCGGATCATCAAATGTCTCATGTCACTACCACATTTCTAGAATAAGGACCTTATTGTCTTTTACCATTTTTATTTGATTATGTTAATAGATTGCATGATATGTAATATACATATTATATAGTGTTCATTAATGCATGGGTTAGTGGACTAGACCTAACAACCTACTAGACAAATCCCTAATCTTTTATTTAGCATTTAGTTTAATCCCGCACATGTATTACTAAACCCCTTGACCAAAATATAGGATTATGGATTAAATTAGTATTATTCGAGATTAATTATTGGGGTTATAATTCACTACTGTGATTTTTATTCAATTATTGTACCTTACCGTTGCTTCGATATTTGGAGCGCTACACTAGCTTTTGTCTTCCAATAAAATTTATATCCTTGTCCTAGACGTGCCAGTCTTCCATTCTGACCTTTGTATAACTCATAAATATCCTCTCTTGTGCTTCATTTTAGTCGCACAATATTTGTTACAAATATTTATTTTTAAATCCAAATAAATCCATCTTTGCATCTTGTCCGTTCCAATTGAAATTGGAGACACAACCTCGATCCATTTTATGCAACCCAAATTATGACAATAATCTATTCTGAGTCTTCTACGTCCATGACATTTGTGTCCCACCCAATTTTAATCCTATGTACTTCCAATCAATTTAAGAACACCATTTACACTAATTTTAATTAAATTGGTGTAAGGACCCAACATAACCCAAAATTAGACCCAACACCAATCCAAACTCCCACTCACACCCTCAAAGTTTATACTAACCACCACACACCCTTTTAACCTACTATATCACACCAAACATGATATTTTTCCTCATCCAATCCTAAACTCCATTGTTTGTACAATTTCCTAATTGTTAGGGACTTTTGTACAAAAAGACAATGAGGTGTCTACCTCCCATTGGAGCCAAGCCATGAAGAAACCCCCCCCCCCTCATTGTTGATCGGTCACACATGGGTTTCCCTCTATTTTGAGTGTACTACACACTAACTTTTCCCCTAGCCCATCCTAGCCCTCCATTCAAAACCTACACCATCTTAGCCCTCCATTCCTTCATGTAGAACCTTCCCCCATCCCTAGGAAGAATGTAGCCGGCCCTAATCCCAATGCCATCCCCCTCTCTCTCTCATACATAAATACTTCTCTATTTTCTCCATTCTTTCATCAACAGCCATCAACCACTACACAAACTGAACCCTAAACCACCATCACCCATCTTCTTCCCCGACTTCACACCCGACTCCGGCCATCACCACAGTCACCCCTCCTCCGAGCAGCCACCGCCACAGCAGCCACCACAGTCGCCTCTCTCCTCACGACCACTTCTTTATCTCCTTCCTTGACTTCCTTCTCCTCTCCGTCGGATCGACCATCTCCATCATCATCTCGGTCATCACCATCATCTTCCCCGACTTCATCTATACCGCCACCATCTACACTACCGCCACAGCAACCAGTCACGACCTTGTTCTTCCTTTTCTTCCTCGACTTCTCTCATCCGAGCAGTCGACCCAACATCAACACACCACCGCCTCCACCATCATCTCGGTTATCACCATCACCATCACACCACCATCTCCGACCATCACTGCCGGATCGACCATCACCACCATACCTCGATCACCACCACAGCCGGCCATCTCCACCATCTCACCATCTTGCCACCACCTCCTCCGAGCAACGACCACCGCCATCATCATCCCCATGATCGACCACACCGCCACATAGCCACTACCTTCTTCAATCAACTACCCCACCACAGTCACCTTCCTCCTTCCCTTTGACCACCCTCACCGTCGACCAGCCACACCCCGACCATCACCACCAGTCGCCACCGACAGCAGCCATCACCAACACCATCAGCATCTCCATCACCTACTGCTGCCACTATAGTTTACTGTTGGCCGGAGCACCACCGCCAGAGACCAAGCTCCATGGGCCACGGACGAGCATCACCCCCTCCTCGGTCACGAGCACACCTAGGTTTGCACTTGTCCTCCTTTTTCTTCATGTTGTGTTGTTGCATGGACACTGTGGATTTGTGAACCCTAGTAACTAGTATATATGTGTGCATGTATGAAATAGTAATTGGTGTTAGTATACTTCATGGAAATTAGGTTGTTAGTGTTATATATGATTGTGTAGACCCTAGGTGTTTAGACTTAACTGTCTTATGTGCATACTACCTACTAGCTAGGACATGTGTTAGTGTTACACGAGATTTGGAGATGTAAACATATTTTGGTAACTCATTGTCTTGTTGTGCATGGTATTTGAGGACATGACACTTGTGTATTTTAACTACGCGTACACTCGACCCTGCTAGTTGACCGATTATCACCCCTACTTGCGTTAGTTTCTAAGTGCAGTGTAGTTATATTTATGTGCGTACTAGTGTAACGAATGATGTTATTATATTATATATATATGACCATTGGATCGTTCGTGCGAGACTTCGGGAGCAGGATATTGGTATTGCTAGCTCAGGACCACAGGCGAGTACATTCTCTGATAGTTTTCATTGTGTTGATTATTCTATGATTCTAGTTGTATAGTATACTTGATTCTGACATTATGGATACACGGGTTAGCATCATAGATACCTGTCATGAGGAGTCATGATTGAAATCCATCGTGCTAGCTGGGAACGGAGAAATATTAGCAGATTATGTGATCATACCCCACTTACATGCATCATAGCTCACCCACACATAACGTTGGGTGTAGCCTGACCATTTACATGTCTCATAGCCTGTTATATATGATTAGCCTGACTATTGCTCGCATCATAGCTAACCAGATGGTTAGCCTGACCTCACATGTATCATAGCCAATCATATATAACAAGCATAATCTCGTCCCAAGCCGATCACATAATAAACTGATATCTCAAACACTTAGCTAGATATTCTATTTCTTTATTCCAGTTCATTCGTTCTAGCATTCACTTATATCTGTTCATTGCTAGTTGTACTATTGCTGATTATATATTCTCCAGTATTCCTTATTTTCAGTATTTCTTCATCTTGTATTCCTTACACTGTATTATAGTTTTTGTCAATATAAATAAAATTGTTGTTTAGTGCTTGTACTTTGCTCCAATCCTGACTGGATAACATTTTTTAGAGGACCTTGAGGACTTCTGTCCTATTCACTATGGCCCAAGTGTAGAGGGAGACTACGTACCAGAGATCTTAGAGGACTCCCTCTCCTTAGAGGAGATACCACCTGCAGTCATTTAGACAGTTATATCTATGCATCTTTTGTTCTAAAACTTGAGGCTTGGATTATACTTATGTTGAGACTATTGTTGAGACTATTTATGTTGGATAGCTAGACTTTAGATTATCGTTGTATTGTTGTTGTGCTTGACTTATGTCGGTACTTCCTTATCTTATATCTCATCATGCCATTTATTCCTATAATTATTGTGATTGAGTATATTATGAATTGTTGATCAATGTATTATTCATCCACCTTATGGAGTTGAGATCTTTGACAGGTTATGAGTTATGTTTAGTCGTCTTGAGACCTAGACAACGTTCTACCGTCGATGCTGCGGCGTAGGCTGGACGTACCCACGGCTCATGCCCAAATTCTGGGTGCGGGTCGTGACACATTTTTAGTGCTGGCCCATGCAGGTCTAGATTCGCATTTAGAGCGATGTCGTAGTAGTGCTCACTTAGAGTATTGCTACGAGCCTGCTTTAGGAAATAGGATTTAGGATGAGAGTATGCTCAATCACAACTAGAAAATTTATGATCTTTATAATGCTATTCTGAATAACTGCTTCCTTTAAAATTTTACTGTCCTTCCTTAATGATATCGTATCTATTGCCTTAATTGATTCTTTTTGGTCTGTCTTCAGGATGTCGTCGAAGACTAGGTCTTTGAGATTGGGACCATCAGCTTCAGAGAGGTCTGTCATCTCTCGACCTGACAGACAGACATCTGGAGTTTCTCCTATATCTCTTGTTCATGTGGGAGTATCTGCAGTTTTCGGGGGTCCTCCTCCCCTACCTGTTCCAAGGGTTGCCCCAGCTGTGACGGAGCATCTTCCACCACCACCGACTCCGTTTTTCGGAGGTATACCCCGTTGATGGGACACAGATGTTTGTGCTGATCCAGGGCATGGTAGATACTCAGAGGACGTCAGCGGAGGCTCAGCGAGTCTAGGCTGAGGCTCAGAGGGTGCAGGCAGAGGCGCACCAGGCACAGACAGAGCTGATGAGAGAGAGCATAGAGAATGCTCATTAGGTGGCTCTCCAGGCTGTGGAGAGAGTTGTCATGCCTCGATTCCGTGGAATCGATAGTCGTCCCCCGGGCATGATACCGTGTGGGCCTAGGTTGCGCACCGCACAAGGATAAGGCATTTTTGCATAGCGAGCACATATTCAGAGTACGCATATAAATTAAAAACACAAATTGAAGCGTGCATATTTATTTGTGGTCTTTCTATCTTATCTGCGTACTCTGAATATGTGCTCGCTATGCAAAAATGCCTTAGCCTTGTGCGGTACACAACCTAGGCCCGCACGACGTCATGCCCGGGGGACGACTATCAATTCCACAGAATCGGGGCATGACATGTTGGTATCAGAGCTTGCATATTTTAGTTATTACTTGGTATCGTTTGATCGGGGCAAGCAAGAATATAATATTTTAGGTGTGAAGACTTGGAAGAAGGGCCAACTAAATCGAATATAAGCCACTCACAAGTTTGTTGGAAGGAAGAAGGAAAGAGGTGCTTTAGGGTCTCTTAGTTAAGCAAACATATTTATTTCAAAAACAAGCTAGGTGAGTTCGTTTATTAGCATGCAAGGTAGGTTCTATCATTCTCTTATGAAAATATGCAGTTTAAGGCAAATTTCGAGCACGATACTAGTTCCATAACATAAACGGTTTTGCACAGTCTTTCTAATCAATATATCGCATAGCAGAGTGTGTTCTATATGCATAGCATAATTTATAGAAGAAGTATACATTCTAACTAAAATTGAAGCATATGATGAACATTCTAAACGAACAAGCATGCATATTTATTTGTGGTCTTTCTATCTTATCTGCGTACTCTGAATATGTGCTCGCTATGCAAAAATGCCTTAGCCTTGTGCAGTGCGCAACCTAGGCCCGCACGGTATCGTGCCCGGGGGACGACTATCGATTCCACGAAATCGGAACGTGACATGTTGGTATCAGAGCTTGCATCTTTTAGTTATTACTCCATATCGATTATCGGGGCGTGACAAGAGTCGCTCAACAGCAGCAGCATCCTCGACAACCGCACCAGAGGTCGGGTACTATAGTGGACTTTAAGAGGATGATACCTCGGGAGTTCAAGGGCACCGAGGGGATACTCTACACTGACGACTGGCTAGAGGATATAGAGAAAAACTTGCGCTTGGCACAGATTTCGGAGATTCTTCAGATCGAGGCCACCGGCAGTCAGATGTTTGACATCGTGCTGACATGGTATCGTACGGAGCCGAGACTCACTGTTGGGGGACTTACTTGGGAGGCCTTCAAGGAGCTTTTCTTTCAGGACCCGCACCCGAAAAATTGGGCATGAGTCGTGGGTACGTCCAGCCTACGCCGCAGCATCAGCGGTAGAACATTGTCTAGGTCTACTATCTAGCTAACAACCCCACACAACAATATAAGTACCTGCCAAGTTCTTAACTCCAAACGGAGGAACAATATGATAAAGATAATACAAATACTCAATCACGATCTAAGCACGATAAGATAACAAGGAAGTCTAACAACTACAAAGTCTAAACAACAACTACTACTAAAGACGGCAACAATAATAATAATAACAATATCCTGAATCAAATATAATACAAAGTCTCAAACCAAAAATGGGGACACATCCGGTACCAAAAGCTAATAAATACAACTAAGGTCCTAGTGATCCCGGCTACCAACCCGGAAATTACTCCTGAACTAGGGGGTCCCTGTCTGCACCATCGACAGGCTGAGGTCCATAAAATATCGGACACCAATCTTTCGAATCCTCTGAAAAATATATCCATTTAGGATTGGAGCAAGTATACCTCTAACAGCGGTTCCAATTAAATGATAAAAACTATAAAGCAGTTATAACAAGTAGCACAAGGTGAAGAAAATAAAGTATGAACAAGGAAATATATACATATACATATACATATACATATACATATACATATATATATATATATATATATATATATATATATATATATATATATATATATATATATATATATATATATGTCAACTGGTGCATAAAGGTAAAGATGTATGAAAATCAGAAGCAAGATAATAATGACTGTAGGGTACAAGAAATCTAAACTAAGAGCAAGTGTGTGCACAATGACGTGAAGTGAGTCCAGCAAGAGTAAATATAATGAGTCCAGTCCATAAAGTATAAGTGAGACCAGTCAAGAAGTGTTAGTGAGTCTAGACTAGAAAGAATGAGCTAGTTTCTCTGAAATACATGTTTCGGTATGTAAACGGCTAGGGGTAAGTATGGCTCACCGCACACTGGGTGTGTGGCTTCTATCATTCCAGATTAGACCAGAGGGAGTGATTCCATATTTGGGAATGTTTACATGTTTACTCGAGTATTTTCCCGCCTCGACTAGTACAAGTGAATCTAAGACCCAACACGTAAAATAAATATGAGTTCTGCCAGAAACATGAGTGATGCCTGTAGTACGTCCTGATGTGATGCCAGTAGGTGATTCCAGAAATAGAGGCCATACATTAAATATACGTGTCGCAAATAAATGAATCTAGAAATACTAGTCAGTGTCGTGCCAGAAAATCAGATATTGCTATACTAGAAGCTGAATCATAATAATTATCAGATAATAAAAACTATCAGAGAATGTACTCGCCTGGCGTCCTGAGCAACTGGCGAGGATCGAGGTCCGAACTGGCATCGCAAGGGCCTATTGCGAAAAGCAAGATTAAACGAGATTCTAAAGAGTTACAGATATAAAATAACTAAAAACAAGCTTCTAGGGTTGTTCTAGGTCAAACGGGTCAAACCGGTCCATTCTAGGTCAAAAAGTTAACTCGGAGCCCAAAAAGTCAACTATAGGTCAAAACTAGATCAAATGTTGACTTTGGCGGTCAACAGGGTCAACTACGGGCAACTCTAGGCCAAACTAGGGTGCCCCTAAAATTCTAGGTCAAAACTAGCTCATTAAGCTAGTAAACCCACAAACTCGCCTCTTTGAGATACCGGGATACCCTCGGTATCCGATATCTCAACCTATGCTATATACCACATCTAAACCCACTAATATATATCCTAACATATATATATATATATATATATATATATATATATATATATATATATATATATATATATATATATATATATGTTAGGATATATATATATATATATATATATATATATATATATAGAAGTACTAGTCAGTGTCGTGCCAGAAAATCAGATAATACTGTACTAGAAGCTGAATCATAATAATTATCAGATACTGAAAACTATCAGAGAATGTACTCGCCTGACGTCCTGAGCAACTGGCGAGGATCGAGGTCCGAACTGGCATCGCAAGGACCTATTGCGAAAAGGAAGATTAAACGGGATTCTAAAGAGTTATACAGATATAAAATAACTAAAAACAAGCTTCTAGGTTTGTTCTAGGTCAAACGGGTCAAACCGGTCCATTCTAGGTCAAAAAGTCAACTCGGAGCCCAAAAAGTCAACTATAGGTCAAAACTAGGTCAAAGGTTGACTTTGGCGGTCAACCGGGTCAACTACGGTCAACTCTAGGCCAAACTAGGGTGCCCCTAAAATTCTAGGTCAAAACTAGCTCATTAAGCTAGTAAACCCACAAACTCGCCTCTTTGAGATACCGGGATACCCTCGGTATCCGATATCTCAACCTATGCTATATACCCCATCTAAACCCACTAATACATATCCTAACATATATATATATATATATATATATATATATATATATATATATATAGAAGTACTAGTCAGTGTCGTGCCAGAAAATCAGATAATACTATACTAGAAGCTGAATCATAATAATTATCAGATAATGAAAACTATCAGAGAATGTACTCGCCTGATGTCACGCCCCAGTCCCAAAATATCAAGGGACAGGACACGTGGCAATGACCAGCAGCACACACCGATGGACAAACACAATTTAATGGATCCATCGGGGCATACTTAAGCTGTAAAACAATAATCAGGGTCTACTAATCTCATCCACAGATTGAACATATCAAAATCAACAAAAAGGAATATAAACATCAACATCAAGTCACAAGTAATTAAATCGGGGAACAACCCGATATTAAGTCTGATACAACTGTTTGTTAAACAAAAATGTAAATAACAACACAAACTGAGTATGGAAGAAACATATACACAGAATAATCCATGGCAATCACCTAGTCCTCGGTTTCTGGTTCTGCTCCACTGTATGCACCTGATCCTGCTTCTTCTCCTGCTAATGCTCCTGTCCTGTATATCTCAGAGTGGATCTCCTCTGCTAATCCTGGGGACATAATCCGGATCCAGGTCCTCAGGAGACATAGCAAGGTACAAAATAACTCATGCCAAAAATAAATAAAGCAGTGCAGCAATAAATGAAGCAATAGGGTAAACTATATAACCAGGCTAAGTGAAATGCAAGATGAGAGCAGCACTAGAACTCAGGCTGAAACCACTATAAGCTCTGTGTCGGGGAGCCGGTAGCAGTAATAACACGTAGTGGGCCAAGCTCGGGTTTAGAGTCTTGACCACCGCAATAATAGGAGTTTTATATATATATGATCAGCCTGTAGCCAGTGTGTCTCTCCCCACCTAATGTAATCACACGTCTCATGTCCATGACACGCAAGATCAAAACTAATGCAGCAAGTCATAATAAGATCTAAGAATATACTGTCTATGTCATGAAACCTGTATCCTATACAGAATCACCTTGAATATTTCAGGAAGATTCTGTCACATGAATAGTGTCTGGTGTCCTGGGTATAACGTACTTGATAGAGCAAGTACTAGAATGTAAAGGGTTACGGTATCCATCTCTAGTTGACCTTACACAACCCGCGTACGGTGTTGGCACCCGACTATTAATCGGATGCTAAGTAAGTCACACGGCCCTAGGTTTAAGCATGTACAACAAGTATATATGTCAAGAAAATAAGTAGCAAAAATTGCAGGATTTGGCAAGTTACACTTGCCTGGGGTTCTGACTCCAACTGTAGCTCTGACTTCAGTGTGATTTGTAGGGACTGCTCCGGTTGCTGAAATAAACATCACCATTAGATCCAGAAAATATCAATTAGCTAGAAATGCCTGTCCTTGAGTCCAATTTGGACACAAGGGCAAAAATGACAGTTTCTGGTCAAAGCGGGGTCCACATGTGGGCCGCTTTGCACCAAAAAATGTGTCAGGAACAAAGGTCTCCAAATTTGTCAAACTTAGTGTCAACAAGTCAGGAACGATGATACGAACCCAACGGAACTTCCAGAATTGGATTCCGATGAGCCGATTACAAAATCGCCCGTCAATTGGAGCCTGTGGGGCCCACGATACGCGATTTTGTCAACGTTCTCAGAATCGAACTAAACTTGGGTCACAGGACCAGCGTATTGCTACGAGTCCGATGGCGCAAGTTTCGTTTCGATCCGACGTGTGTACACTAAGTTACAGCGAGATCTAGAAAGGACGGATACGGGACGTTATCGGCGGATACGCATTGATTCCGGTGTGCACGCACATCCAAATCAACTTCTGCGAAATCCCACACGTCCGTATCGATGGCGCGCATGTTTCGGTAAAGACCGCACGCGACCAAGTCGTCCCGTTTGACGGGGCGCACTCAGTTCCGGGGTGAAATGGGACATTATTTTTCCTGTTTTTGGATCGCGGTTTGCGATCACCACAGGACGCGACGCACCGAGCGAGTTACACGGGCACCGAGAGGGTCACGCAGGGTTCATATTGCAATAGACAGAACAGAAAACGGGTCAACGAGGAGAGAGAAAAGAATACCTGAACAGGGCTCCAAAAACTGAGAATTCTTCGTATCCTCGTGTCGACACGAGACACTGGGTTTGTGTCCGGGCCGTGTCCGCACTGCTGCTCTAGGGTTAGGGCTTGCCGGAGTCGGCTGGACTCGCCGGAGGGAGGCGGCTCGGGCGGAGGCTGGCGGCGAGGCGGGCGGCGCTCGGCTCGGGTGGCTGTTGCTGGGCTCGGGTGCTGGCCGGAGCTGCTGCGGGAGGGAGAACGGCGAGGCGGCAACGCTGGAGGGCGGAGGAGGTGGTCGAGGGAGAGGGGGTCGTAGGCCGGGCAGCGCGGAGGGGAGGCCAGGGAGGAGGTTGAGCGGGGGAGGCGTGGCCAGGCGGAGCGGAGCGGGAGGTCGGGGCTGCAGGCTGAGGGCGGAGGGAGAAGGAGGAAGAGGGGAGAGGTCGAGCGGGGGCGCTGGGCGGCCGGCTCTGCGGGGGTGGCGAGGTCGAGAGCGAGGGCTGGGGGCGGTGGAGGAGCTCAGGGATTCGGAGGAGGGGAAAGTCGAGGCATGGCGGGGATTTATAGAGGGGAAAGGAGGTGGTCGGCCGGCGGTTACGAGTAGGGGAGGAGGCGGTTGCGGTTACGCGGAGAGGAAGAGGGAGGGACGGCCGGTGGCGTAACGGCCGGAGGCGACGGCGGGCTGAAACGGTCGGGGGAAAGGAGAGAAAGGGTTTCGGGCCAGGTCGGGTGATGGGTCGGGTCGGGTCGGGCGGATCCGGCCCGATCCAATAAAATGAAGGCGGGTCGGGTCTAGCGGGTTTCGGGTCGTGGGTTGACCCGGATCCGACCCGCAAGGCTGAGGTTTGGGTTGGGTCAGTTCAGCATTATGGTTCGGTTTGGTTTAATTTGGTTCAATGAACCGGGTTCAGGTTTAATTCGGTTTAATTATAAAATAGTTTTTAGGGCTTTAAAAATACTTTCGGGGTCCAATAAATCTTCGGAAAATTACCCTATGTCTAATTTTTCATTTTACACTAGAAAATATTATTTCCATAATATTTTAATATTAATAAACATAATTTAAAAATCATTTAATTATTAAAACACCTTAGTTTAATTCCAAAAAATTACAGAAAATTATGAAAAATTCCAAATTAAAAATTCTTGAAAATCAGGGGGTTTACAATCTACCCCCCTTATGAGGATTGCGTTCTCGCAATCAAAGAATAACCGGTCAACAGAGATGACACGGTTGCAAATATTTTTCGAAGCACATTACTATCAAGAAGAATCAAAGTTGAGGGTGTAAGAGTATCACATAGGGAAAATCATTTCCCTAAGCGATGGAAGTTATAAAATTTCCCGGATGAAGGAAATCTAGAAAATTACAGTTTTTAGAAAACCAGGTTATCCTTTATCAAAACATCTTAGGTTAACAATTCTAGGTTATTTAGCAAGTTCAAAATTACTAGGTTATCACTAGGTTATATATGATTAGCAAGTCAGGTTAAGTCTAAGGTCACGAACCAGCAGACACGAATTACAGCAAATCTAGAAACAGAAAACTATAAAAACTTACACGCATTAGCTACTCCATGAATCTGCGCGCCTTCCAAAGTCATCACCAATGCTTGTTCGCGTCCTTGCAGATAATTCTTCTGCTGCTGTTGGGCCTGCTGGAAGAGTGTTGCTTGTGGTGCCAAGGGTGGCCTCGGCAGATATTCTCCTGGGGCAGGTGGTAGAACTCCTTCAACTTCCGTTTGCAGTATTTCCAATGCTGGAGAGGCTGGCCTTGGTGCTGGTAATGCTTGTCTGTTTATCATCAGTGCTCTCTTTCGATGCTGAGGACAATCTTTGGCTAAGTGTTGGTTGGACGCGCAAATTAAGCATAATCCTAATTTACGTCTGCACTCGTTCTCAATGTGGCCTCTATTATGACAATTTTGACAGATAGGCAGTACTTGAGGAGATGCTTCTCGTGGCTGGTGCATGTGAGACTTCTTTGCAATTTCTTCCTGTGGTGCTCCGGCTGGTGTTGATGTGGCTGGTTGATGAATCATTACTGCTTTCTATCGACGTTCAGGGCAATCCCTTACCGAATGCTTTTTGGATCCGCAAGATAAATATCGTCCCAGTCTGCGTCGGCACTCTTTAGCGAAATAGCCTACCTTGCCACAGTAGTGACAAGTAGGAAGGACTAGTGCAAGTGGTGTAGATGCTCTCTGCGGTGGATTTATCTGTGCTCGCTTTGCAACTCTTTCTTGTTGTGCTTGGTCTGATACTGATGCATACGGCCGCTTCTGGCTAGACTCGATCCTTGTGTTGCACTCCATGGGTCATGTTGCAGCAAGAACGTCCTCGTTTAAGGTAGTTGTATTTGAGCTGATTAATCTCCGTAACTCCGAGGTAAATCTGTCGATGAACTTCTCCACTTGGTTTTGCTGATCTTCTTGATGAACCTTCTGATGGGCTTGCATCATCGCGTAGAACATTCAAAACATTTGTTGTTCGTCCATAGCCTGCCCTTGTGGAACGGTAGGCATCGGAGGAGCAAACTGCGTCGATGGTGGAACGTCGTCTTCCTGGATTCTCGAGGCATGCTGACTTGCTGGACTGAGTTGTTATGATGTTTGACCTTCATCAACTGGTGTCACTTCGTCTTCGTGGGTAACCACAACACCTTGTGGTGCTACTGGATGAGTCTCATCGCCGGCTTATGGATCCATAATTCTGCAACCAAAATAAACTATAAGAAGCTCACAGGAATTAAGGCAGGATGCAAGTCAAGAATTAAATTCGAGTCCGATATAGATATCAAGAACGTTTCAAGCAAGTGGATGAGATCCTAAAAACTTATCCTATTCTTTATTGCAGGCCTGTTCGGTCCCTAAGTTGAAACCGAACAATTTAGTCGTAGACCTGCATGGGCCACCACAAAAACTATGTCACGCCCCAGTCCCAAAATATCAAGGGACTGGACACGTGGCAATGGCCAGCAGCACACACCGATGGACAAACCCAATTTAATGGATCCATCAGGGCATACTTAAGCTGTAAAACAATAATCAGGGTCTACTAATCTCATCCACAGATTGAACATATCAAAATCAACAAAAAGGAATATAAACATCAACATCAAGTCACAAGTAATTAAATCGGGGAACAACCCGATATTAAGTCTGATACAACTGTTTGTTGAACAAAAATGTAAATAACAACACAGACTGAGTATGGAAGAAACATAGACTCAGAATAATCCATGGCAATCACCTAGTCCTCGGTTCCTGGTTCTGCTCCACTGTATGCACCTGATCCTGCTTCTGCTCCTGCTAATGCTCATGTCCTGTATATCTCAGAGTGGATCTCCTCTGCTAATCCTGGGGACATAATCCGGATCCAGGTCCTCAGGGGACATATCAAGGTAAAAAATAACTCATGCCAAAAATAAATAAAGCAGTGCAGCAATAAATGAAGCAATAGGGTAAACTATATAACCAGGCTAAGTGAAATGCAAGATGAGAGCAGCACTAGAACTTAGGCTGAAACCACTACAAGCTCTGTGTCAGGGAGCCGGTAGCAGTAATAACACGTAGTGGGCCAAGCTCGGGTTTAGAGTCTTGAGCACCACAATAATAGGGGTTATATATATATATGATCAGCCTGTAGCCTGTGTGTCTCTCCCCACCCAATGTAATCACACGTCTCATGTCCATGACACGCAAGATCAAAACTAATGCAGCAAGTCATAATAAGATCTAAGAATATACTGTCTATGTCATGAAACCTGTATCCTATACAGATTCACCTTGAGTATTTCAGGAAGATTCTGTCACATGAATAGTGTCTGGTGTCCTGGGTATAACGTACTTGATAGAGCAAGTACTAGAATGTAAAGGGTTACGGTATCCATCTGTAGTTGACCTTACACAACCCGCGTACGGTGTTGGCACCCGACTATTAATCGGACGCTAAGTAAGTCACACGGCCCTAGGTTTAAGCATGTACAACAAGTATATATGTCAAGAAAATAAGTTGCAAAAACTGCAGGATTTGGCAAGTTACACTTGCCTGGGGTTCTGACTCCAACTGTAGCTCTGACTTCAGTGTGATTTGCAGGGACTGCTCCGGTTGCTGAAATAAACATCACCATTAGATCCAGAAAATATCAATTAGCTAGAAACGCCTGTCCTTGAGTCCAATTTGGACACAAGGGCAAAAATGACAGTTTCTGGTCAAAGCGGGGTCCACATGTGGGCCGCTTTGCACCGAAAAACATGTCAGGAACAAAGGTCTCCAAATCTGTCAAACTTAGTGTCAACAAGTCAGGAACGATGATACGAACCCAACGAAACTTCCAGAATTGGATTCCGATGAGCCGATTACAAAATCGCCCGTCAATTGGAGCCTGTGGGCCCACGATACGCAATTTTGTCAACGTTCTCAGGATCGAACCAAACTTAGGTCACAGGACCAGCGTATTGCTACGAGTCCGATGGCGCAAGTTTCGTTTTGATCCGACGTATGTACACTAAGTTACAGCGAGATCCAGAAAGGACGGATATGGGACGTTGTCGGCGGATACGCATTGATTTCGGTGTGCACGCACATCCAAATCAACTTCTGCGAAATCCCACACGTCTGTATCGACGGCGCGCATGTTTCGATAAAGACCGCACGCGACCAAGTCGTCCCGTTTGACGGGACACACTCAGTTCCGGGGTAAAATGAGACGTTATTTTTCCTGTTTTTGGATCGCGGTTTGCAATCACCACAGGACGCGACGCACCGAGCAAGTTGTACGGGCACCGAGAGGGTCACGCAGGGTTCGCGTTGCAACAGACGGAACAGAAAACGGGTCAACGAGGAGAGAGAAAAGAATACCTGAACAGGGCTCCGAAAACTGAAAATTCTTCGTATCCTCGTGTCGACACGAGACACTGGGTTTGTGTCCGGGCCGTGTCCGCACTGCTGCTCTAGGGTTAGGGCTTGCCGGAGTTGGCTGGACTCGCCGGAGGGAGGCGGCTCGGGCGGAGGCTGGCGGCGAGGCGGGCGGCGCTCGGCTCGGGTGGCTGCTGCTGGGCTCGGGTGCTGGCCGGAGCTGCTGCGGGAGGGAGAACGGCGAGACGGCAGCGCTGGAGGACGGAGGATGTGGTCGAGGGAGAGGGGGTCGTGGGCCGGGCAGCGCGGAGGGGAGGCCAGGGAGGAGGTCGAGCGGGGGAGGCATGGCCTGGCGGAGCGGAGCGGGAGGTCGGGGCTGCGGGCTGAGGGCGGAGGGAGAAGGAGGAAGAGGGGAGAGGTCGGCCGGCTCTGCGAGGGTGGCGAGGTCGAGAGCGAGGGCTGGGGGCGGTGGCAGAGCTCAGGGAGTCGGAGGAGGGGAAAGTCGAGGCGAGGCGGGGATTTATAGAGGGGAAAGGAGGTGGTAGGCCGGCGGTTACGAGTAGGGGAGGAGGCGGCTGCGGTTACGCGGAGAGGAAGAGGGAGGGACAGCCGGTGGCGTAACGGCCGGAGGCGGCGGCGGGCTGAAACGGTCGGGGGAAAGGAGAGAAAGGGTTTCGGGCCGGGCCGGGTCGGGTGATAGGTCGGGTCGGGTCAGACGGATCCGGCCCGATCCAATAAAATGAAGGCGGGTCGGGTCTAGCGGGTTTCGGGTCGCGGGTTGACCCGGATCCGACCCGCAAGGCTGAGGTTTGGGTTGGGTCGGTTCAGCATTATGGTTCGGTTTGGTTTAATTTGGTTCAATGAACCGGGTTCAGGTTTAATTTGGTTTAATTATAAAATAGTTTTTAGGGCTTTAAAAATACTTCTGGGGTCCAATAAATCCCCGAAAAATTACCCTATGTCTAATTTTTCATTTTACACTAGAAAATATTATTTTCATAATATTTTAATATTAATAAACATCATTTAAAAATCATTTAATTATTAAAATACCTTAGTTTAATTCCAGAAAATTACAGAAAATTGTAAAAAATTCCAAATTAAAAATTCTTGAAAATCAGGGGGTTTACACCTGACGTCCTGAGCAACTGGCGAGGATCGAGGTACGAACTGGCATCGCAAGGACGTATTATGAAAAGCAAAATTAAACGGAATTCTAAAGAGTTATACAGATATAAAATAACTAAAAACAAGCTTCTAGGGTTGTTCTAGGTCAAACCGGTCCATTCTAGGTCAAAAAGTCAACTCGAAGCCCAAAAAGTCAACTATAGGTCAAAACTAGGTCAAATGTTGACTTTGGCGGTCAATCGGGTCAACTACGGTCAACTCTAGGCCAAACTAGGGTGCCCCTAAAATTCTAGATCAAAACTAGCTCATTAAGCTAGTAAACCCATAAACTCGCCTCTTTGAGATACCGGGATACCCTCGGTATCCGATATCTCAACCTACGCTATATACCCCATCTAAACCCACTAATACATATCCTAACATATATATATATATATATATATATATATATATATATATATATATATATATAAGCATCACTTATCCCATACACGAGCAAAAATCCAATACCTCGCCCCGATACCCAACTACCTTGAGTATCTCAAGGTATCGAGATATCTCTAGCCTTACCCCTCTCTAACTCTAACTAACTAGCTAACTATCTATATATATACATTTATATACTACTATATGTAAACATCAATATATATATATATATATATATATATATATATATATATATATATATATATATATATATATATATATATATATATAGGCAATACCTCAATACCTCATCTCCGATACCTCAACTTACCTTCAATACCTTGATATCTCAAGTTACCTTCAATACCTCAAGGTATTGAAATCTAATACCTCGCCCTTCACATCTCACTAACTATACACCTAACTATACCTATATATATATATATATATATCTAACTATCTATCTATCTATATATATACTCTTTCTCTCTCTCAACTCATATCTAATATGGGGGGTTATAGTTGCTATTGTTGTTGCTACTACCTGCTGCTGCTGCTGCTACTACCTACTGCTGCTCCTACATGCTGCTCCTAAATGCTGCTGCTGCTGTTGCTCCTACATGCTGCTGCTGCTAGCTCCCTCTCCCTCAACTCACTCACTCACCTCGACACTCACACACACTACACACATACATATATATATATACACACTACATACTATATATATATATATATATATATATATATATATATATATATATATATATATATATATATATATATACTCATATATATATATATATATATATATATATATACTCACACACAAACACACACTACCACACCTATACACTCAAACATACTCACACACACTACACACAAACACACACACTACAAACTCAACACTCACACACACTACACACACAAACACTACACACTCAACACACACACTACACACCAACACACACACCAACAACTATACATACACACTCCCCAAGGCTAAACCAACCCGCGCACAAGCCCAAAACCTAGAAACCAAGTCGAAAGGGCCATTTGGTCATTTCGACGAACACTTGGAGTGCGGCTTGCGATACCTCATGAAATGCACACCAAACCTAATCGGAATCGACCCAAAATTTACCCATGAGTTCTAATCGATGTCTAGAACCTCACAAAAATGCTAACTCTCCAATTCTACGTCCATGGCAAAATTCCACATGTATGTGGAACCCACAGAGAAGAAAAACCCCCAAATCGCTCGAAATGCCCAAAACTTCGTGATACGACCTCGCATGTCCGAACGGGGACATGAACCTACCCTCAAGACACCCAAGCACGTCTATCTAGGTCCGTCTAACCTAGGGCAACACCCAAAATGGGCCAATCTTGGATTTCACCCGAAATTGACACAAAACCCTATGTCAAAGTCTCCAAACCTATCCAAACAAGTTCTAACTTCCTCCCATGGGTAGCCCTAAGGTCTAGGAAGGTTCTAAACTACTAATTATACTATATTAGAGTAATCACAGGGGAAAAAAAAATTAAGGTTTACCTCTTGGGAGTTAGAATCCCGAGGCCAAAATCTTCAAATACCCTAGAATTCACCACACCAAGCCTCCAAGCCTCCAAATCAAGCTTCTACACCAAATTTAGGCTCTACACACCTAGGTTAGAAAGAATAAAAGATTAGGGTTTACATTAATGGAAGAAGTAAATGAAAGAAGAGAGGAAAAGTGAAAACACTTACTTGGAATTGGAGAGATGTGAATGAAAGAAGTGAAGAAAGAGAATGGAGGGAGGAAAAATGGAGTGGAAGAAAATGGAATAGAAGGGGGGGGATGACATGGGGAAATAGGGTTAGGGTTAGATATAGGTACAAAGTCTAAAATATCCCTCCTACAAGTCATGCTAATTAGGGTTTGGGTTTGGGGTTCCAAATGCATTCTAACTAAATCCTAATCATTCCAACTAACTAATTAGAATATAAATAACTACTCTAAACCAATAAATAAGTCTAACAAGGGTGTTGGTTGGGTCTGACAAGGGTCCACTAGGGTCTAATATGGGTCCAAACTAGCCAAAACCCTAAAATAACTAATAAAAATAAATACATGCATCTAATTAAATATTAATACAAATATTTATGATCAATACACAATTTACCAAATTAAAATTAAAAAAATATCCTGCCCTGGAAATGGGGTAGTGACATTTTCAAGGAGAAGTTCTTCCCTGACGTAGCCTTGGGAGCCTTGGAGAGTCAGTTCCATGACTTGGTCCAGGAAAGCATGTCAGTCGACGAGTACGCCACGGAGTTTTGCCGTTTGAGTTGATTTGCGCCATCGATGATTCAAGACCCAGGAGACAGAGCCCAAAAATTCAGGAAGGGGTTAACAAGAGAGATCAAGTCTCGCACTTCGAGATATCGCACTGCTACATTCGAGGGCATTCTGATGGATGCCCAGATCGCTGAGGATGACTTGGACCTCAGGCCCAAGAGAGGATGCGACACTTCTGGAGGAGCGAGTAGTAGTGCGGGACCGGCCAAGAGTCCACACTTTCAGCAGCAACAGAGGTCGTACCAGCATCAGCATCAGCAGCACCAGGCACCAGCTCGAGGACACACCCAGCAGCAGCAGCCTCAGAGGCAGACACAGCCTGTCGTCCAGTGTGCGTACTGCGGGAAAGTAGGACACACGAGGGACATCTGCAGGAAGAGGTTGGGTACGTGCTTGTCTTGTGGATCGTCAGCATATCAGCTGAGGGACTGTCCATCTATTCAGACTCGTCCAGGTCAGGGTAGAGCAGCCGCTCAGAGGGGACCAGCCAGGGTACCTACTGTACCAGGAGGCCAACAGAGGGGACCTCCACTTCCGCCAAAGCAGCAGAGGTTTGCTCAGCACCAGCAGCAGCAAAGAGGTGCACCCCAGGGACGAGCATACGCCATGACGATCGAGGAGGCCGAGCCAGCCGGAGACGTGATTTTAGGTTCAGTTTTTCTCGATTCTATTCCAACACTTGCATTATTTGATTTTGGCGCTTCCTATAGTTTCGTGTCTATATTATATGCTCTTAAGCATCATTTAGAGGCGGAACCATTAGTTAGGACTTGCAAGATCATGACTGGCGGAGGCATTATCCTACTTTGTGATTATTGCAAGGACCGGAGAGTATCATTGGGAGGCTGAGAGTTGAACGTGTGCTTACTCGTCATGCCACTTCCGAGATACGATATTATACTCAGAATGGACTGGTTGAGTAGGCACCATGCTACTATAGATTGTCATGAAGGCAGAGTAATATTTTGACCGCCAGGAGAGCCAGAGTTTGAGGTCGCCAGAGGAGCAGCGGAGCGGATCAAAGGCACTTTTTGCGGAGCCAGGATAGAAAAAGAGGAGTTGCCACAGCCTCTGATAGCGGAGTTCCTAGATATATTTCCAGAGGAGTTGCCAGGCTTGCCGCCAGACAGAGATATTGAATTCTCTATAGACTTGGTACCAGGAGTGGAGCCAATTTCATAACACGTCTATAGAGTCAACAACAGTGAGCTGGCAGAACTGAAGAAGCAAGTTGAGGAGATGCAGGACAAAGGCTTCATCAAATCCAGTTCATCACCATGGGGAGCTCTGGTATTGTTCGTACCGAAGAAGGACGACATGGTGCACATGTGTATCGATTATAGAGATCTGAACAACCTCACTATCAAGAACAAATACCCGCTGCCAAGGATAGATGATCTTTTCAATCAGTTGAGAGGAGCGAAGGTGTTTTCCAAGATAGACTTGAGGTCAGGCTATCACCAGGTGAAGGTGAAGAGAGAAGACATACCGAAGACAGCTTTTCGGACCAGATATAGCCAGTTTGAGTTCATGGTAATGCCGTTTGGTTTAACCAATGCACCGGCAGTATTTATGAACTTGATGAACAAGGTGTTCTACTAGTACCTTGACAAGTTCGTGGTGGTGTTCATCGACAACATTCTTGTGTATTCGAAGTCCCCAGAGGAGCACGAAGAGCACCTGAGGATGGTCTTGGAGACTCTCAGGAAGGAGGAGCTGTATGGGAAGCTTTCAAAGTGCGAGTTCTTACTTGACAAGGTTGAATTCCTTGGGCATATGGTGACGGAAGACGGAATCTCAGTTAACCCAAAGAAGATCGAGGAAGTGGAGTCATGGGCTACTCCTAGTTCGGTAGCTGAGATCAGGAGTTTTCTCGGGCTAGCAGGATACTACAGGAGGTTTGTACAAGACTTCTCCAAAATTATAGAGCAAATGACTAGGCTGACAAGGAAAGATGTGAATTTTGTCTGAACGGAGGATTGTCAGGCCGTATTTGATGAGCTGGCGAAGAGATTGACGAAAGCTCCAGTTTTGATATTGCCATCAGGGACAGGTGGATTCACTATCTACAGTGATGCTTCAGGGAAGGGTTTGGGTTGCGTTCTTCAATAGCACGGAAAGGTAATTGCCTATGCTTCCAGGCAATTACACCCTCATAAAAAGAACTACCCCACCCACGATTTGGAGTTGGCAGCGGTTATCTTCGCTCTAAAGCTATAGAAATACTATCTGTACGGAGAGCGTGTGGAGATCTTCATAGACCACAAGAGCTTGAAGTACGTGTTTACACAGAAGGAGCTAAACATGAGGCAGAGGAGGTGGTTGGAGTTGATGAAAGACTTCAACATCTTATTACAGTACCACCCAGGAAAGGCCAACATAGTCGTCAATGCCTTGAGCAGGTATCCGATGGCTATGTACATGACGACAGATAGATATTTGTTGGCCGATCTTGAGAGCTTAGGAATTAAGGTGCTAGTTTTCGGTATTGAGATTCAGATGTGGGGATTGCAGATACAGTCCGAGCTGATGGACAGAATCAGAGCTGCGTAGTATGATGATGAGGCTCTGAGGAGTATCAGGGCACAGGTTCGGACATGATTGTCAGACGATTTTACTATTGCTGATGATGGATCTTTATGGCACGGCACGAGGATGTGTGTGCCAAGTGGGGAGCTGCGTGAGGAGGTTTTATAGGAGGCACATCGCTCTCAGTACTCGATGCATCCCGGTACTAACAAGATGTATCGAGATCTGAGAGAGCACGTATGGTAGTATGGTATAAAGCGTGAGGTAGCATGCTTAGTATCCCGGTATTTAGTGTGCTAACAGGTAAAAGCGGATCAACAGAGGCCAGGTGGATTGCTTCAGCCTTTACCTATCCTAGAGTGGAAATGGGAGCACGTGACTATGGATTTCGTTTCAGGGCTTCCGCGTTCTCCAGGAGGAAAGGCCGCGATTTAGGTCATCATGGATAGGTTAACCAAATCAGCCCACTTCTTACCATTCAAAGTGGGTACATCGATAGAGAAGCTAGCAGAGATGTACGTGCGGCAGAATTGTCAGATTATATTGGGTTCCTGTGAGCATCATCTCGGATCGGGATAGTCATTTTACTTCCCACTTATGGAGGAGTCTGCAGGCTAGCTTGGGCACTCAGCTCAAGTTCAGTATCGCATATCACCCCCAGATAGACGGGCAGTCTGAAAGGACTATTCAGACTCTCGAGGATATGCTACGCACTTGCGTTCTAGATCTCGAAGATTCTTGGGAGGATCATCTACACCTGGTAGAGTTTGCTTACAACAACAGCTACTAGGCCAGCATTGAGATGTCACCATTCGAGGCTCTATATGGACGGAGGTGTCGCACACCGTTATCTTGGGATGATGTAGGAGAGAGAGCCTTGTTAGGACCAAAAATGGTCGTGGATGAAGTAAAAAAGGTAAAACTCATCAGAGACAGACTTCGAGTGGCGCAGGACAGACAACGGCATTGGGCCGATAGCCACCGTAGAACCCTAGAGTTTCAGGTATAAGTTTTGTTATTATTGGCTTGTGATTATTTTTTTTAGATTACGTATTAAGACTATTTTGTTCTAGGTTGGCGATATGGTGTTCCTACGAATTTCTCCGACATGGGGCACGATTTATTTTGGTGGAGGCGGGAAGCTTAGTCCACGTTACATCAGACCTTTCGGTATTCTTGCAAGGGTCGGTGCAGTAGCCTATAGACTAGACTTGCCGCCTGCACTAGAGGGAGTACATGACGTATTCCACGTGTCGCAGCTGAGACGGTATATGACAGATCCTAGTAATGTACTAGATTACTCAGAGATCGAGGTTGGAATGACTCTCAGCTATCCCGAGCAGCCCGTAGAGATCTTGGATCACAGAGAGAAGGTATTGCGGAACCAGACTATTTCCTTGGTTCGTGTTGCATGGAGACATCACTCTCCAGGCGAGTCAACCTGGGAGAGAAAGGACGAAATGCACGAGCAGTACCCGTATCTCTTCGAGACTTGAGGTATAATTCTTTGTCTGATTGTATGTTCTTGTGCTAGTTTAATTCAATTTTGAGGACGAATTTTTTTTTGGAGGGTAGACTTGTCACTACCACATTTCTAGAATAGGGGCCTTATTGTCTTTTATCATATTTATTTGATTGTGTTAATAGATTGCATGATATATAATATACATATTATATAGTGTTCATTAATGCATGGGTTAGTGGACTAGACCTAACAACCTACTAGACAAATCCCTAATCTTTTATTTAACATTTAGTTTAATCCCTCACATGTATTACTAAACCCCCTGACCAAAATATAGGATTATGGATTAAATTAGTATTATTCGAGATTAATTATTGGGGTTATAATTTACTACCGTAATTTTTATTCAATTATTGTACCTTACCGTTGCTTCGATATTTGGAGCGCTACACTAGCTTTTGTCTTCCAACAAATTTTACACTATTGTCCTAGACGTGTCAGTCTTCCATTCTGACCTTTGTGTAACTCATAAATACCCTCTCTTGTGCTTTATTTTAGTCGCACAATATTCGTTACAAACGTTTATTTTTAAATCCAAATAAATCCAACTTTGCATCTTGTCCGTTCCAATCGAAATTGGAGACACAACCTTGACTCGTTTTGTGCAACTCAAATTATGACAATAATCTATTCCTATTCTGAGTCTTCTACGTCCATGATACTTGTGTCCCACCCAATTTTAATCCTATGCACTTTCAACTAATTTAAGAACACAATTTACACTAATTTTAATTAAATTGGTGTAAGGATCCAACCTAACCCAAAACTAGACCCAACACCAACCCAAACCCCCACTCACACCCTCAAAGTTCATACTAACCACCACACATCCTTTTAACCCACTACATCACACCAAACATGGTATTTTTCCTCATGCAATCTTAAACCTCATTGTTGTGCAATTTTCCAATTATTAGGGACTTTTGTGCAAAAAGATAATGAGGTGTCCACCTCACATTGGAGCCAAGCCATGAAGAAACCCCCCCATTGTTGATCGGTCACACATGGGTTTCCCTCTATTTTGAGTGTACTACACACTAACTTCCCCCCTAGCCTATCCTAGCCCTCCATTCAAAACCTACACCATCCTAACCCTCTATTCCTTCATGTAGAACCTTCCCCCATCCCTAGGAAGTAAATAATTGGATGAACTTAGAACTATATATAAAATATAGTTATCTATAAATAATTGAAACCCCCATGTATTGCACTTTTTGCTGGTTGATCACCGTTAACATACGAGAACTCTCCTGAAAAGTAAATAATTGGATGAACTTAGAACTATATATAAAATATAGTTATCTATAAATAATTAAAAATATCATAAATTATCATAACGTAATGTACTTACTAAATTGTTCCATATTTGGTATGCAATATGGTTCTCGATCGACGGCAACATATAGCAACCGTTTGGACGAGTCTCGACTGAACTATATGGCTGCTGAGAAGGTCCTGAACCATCAGTTGGCCGATTGCAGAGGGTTAGTGGACAAGTCTCGACTAGACTATCTGGCTGCTGAGAAGGTCCCGAACCATCAGTCGGTCGATTTTGGACGTTTGGTATGTCTTCATCGGAGGAGAAAGAAGAACCAGAAGTACTAGGAGCACGTATCTTCGAAAGAGTTACAGTCTTCTTCATTCGACGTTTCCTAACTTGAGGGGGTGCCTCAGGGTCGATGATAGTGAGGGTTGCCTCAACATCACGCTCAATATTGCATTTCTTATGTATCGACGCAGTGGGCCGTCTTCTTATGATACATTCATTCTCAAGGCCCTTTCGGGGGTCGTTGCTATAAAACAGACAAGATATATATTTTAACAGTCCAAAAGTAATTGAATAATCAGGACTGTAAAATTTTTTACAGTCCTATATGTATATAGGACTGTTGAATTCTCTACAGTCCTCTATACATAAAGGATTGCAGATAATTCAACAGTCCAAAATATATATATATAGGACTGTAGAAAATTCTACAGTCCAGCCTGTTTCGCTCCCGACCGTTCGACAAAAGTCGAACAACTATACCCTCAATTAGGGTTCGTGACTCCAGAAATCCGTCGATACTACATCTAAAACCTATTTTACCTTATTACACTATAATTTTAAGCCATTAACGAAGATTGAAAAGAAATTTTTTTCAAAATTTTTCAAAATGCAATGAAAAATAAAAATATAGAGAGGGAGAAGGAGAAGGATGAAGAAGAATTGTCCCTTAATTTTTTTGAGGGTTTGGGAGCGCCATCGATTAATGGCTAAAATTTGAGGAGATTGAGATTCAAATAGAAGGAGTTGAGGAGGAGGGCTCCGACCAAGTGCAGCGGTGGTAGAGGTCAGGGGGGTTTGGGGGTGGGTTGGGCTAGTATGAGTAAGATTTGGACTAGTATGAGTAAAATTTCTTCATTAATGGACTAGCATTAGGCTAGCCCCAAGTTTCTTTTGTAGTGCCTTTATCAAAGGCATTTTTTAAGTGGGCACCCTTAGTTTATAAGAGAAGTTATAAATTTTATTTTTAAAACTGTAATAAATTGAAGATAATTTTGGTAATTAATTTTTAAAATTCTTAGATATTGTAAAATTTTCTTGGTAATTCCATTTCCCTTGTGGTATACCTTCCATATCTAGAAAAATAGTAAAAGTAAATTACCATTTTAAACCTTTTTATATTTTTAAAACAAGAAGTTAATACTTTTTGGTTATAGTAGAACTCCACTCCTTCTCCACTTTATCAATCGAACATCACTCCTTATCCAAATAGTAAGGAAATTATTATTTGTTTGATGTAACATTTTCTTACTTAAGAAGATTGTTGTTTAGGGGTAAAAATGGCATTTATTCGTTTATGGTTAAAAGGAAGGTATACTCATATAGTTACTATCTTAATTTGTTGAATGAGATTAAATCCAACATAATCTATTTTTTAACAATTTAAATCAATTCTAATTTAATCTATAAGTTAAAATTTATGAAAAAAATGTTAATTCAAAGATGCTTGCATTTTGTTTGAAATCTAAATTGCTACATATTTATCAGATATTAACATTCCATTTTATTTTCTCTAAGACAAATTCTTAATTAAAATTTACAAAACGAAAGATTATATCTAATCCAAAAATTATTTTATAACTTGAAAATAAATATATATTATCTTTAAAACTTAATTTATAAATAATAATATTTGATAACAGACTGTTACTTAATTGGTAGAATTATCAATTTAAATAATAATATAATTATATATCACTACTAAAATAATATAAATATAGACTATATTTGTTTTTTTTGTTTTTTTTTTGTGGTGATGTTCTTATGTCACTCGAAATTATACACGCAACGCATATTTATCAAATAAATCAATAACTTCTAAAAAAATTTAAATGACAAATTAAGCCTCAATTAAGCAAGTTGTTGATTATAACCAAGTTG
This sequence comes from Iris macrosiphon, assembly GCA_036927795.1. Lineage (NCBI taxonomy): Eukaryota > Viridiplantae > Streptophyta > Magnoliopsida > Asparagales > Iridaceae > Iris > Iris macrosiphon. The sequence continues at coordinate 165,095 of JAYESA010000045.1, read as the reverse complement.
GGCGCACATATTTGATTTAACTCATTTTACATCATGGAATTCAATTGACTTTATTTGTTATCGTATATCCTAATGTGTTGACTTTATACGTTTCCAACTCTACATTTTTTACCACTCATTTAACACTTTCTTTTATGTACTTTCTTTTAGTGTGGATATGACATATGTATATAGTTGTAATTTGGTATACCAAATATTCAATTCTATCCCTGTCACGTCACAGTCCCAAAATATGTAGGACTAGGAATACGTAACATGCCAGCTACGCATTCGACCAGACTCCAGTCCGATTTGAATACGTATAAGCTGTAATAGAAGGGTCACTATCTATATAATCAAATAAATATAAATATCTATGCCTCAATCTACGATGAACGAAATATACAAGAATGAGCTACATATGCTAAAGTCGGCCGCCAGTAACCTATAAGCTCGAATAGACTCGAGGAAGGAATATGAGTCTATAAAACTAGGTTATATCAGCAGATGAATAAATAATATGAATAATAACCATGACTCCGGAAGAAATGATATAAGTACCTGGCACCAATTCCTGCATGACAAAGCAACACACATCAGCAATTCCAGGCAGGCTCCATAACGGTCTATGCTGCAAAACTGGTAAGGGACCAGGTCCTCAGAGGGACGTAACAAGGTACAAGAAATAACATGCCAAAATAAATACAGTATAAAATGAATCAATTGGGTAAACTATGTAACCAGCTATGTGATATGCAAGTGAGAGCATTTATCATACTCAGGCTGAAATTACCATAGGCTCGCTGTCGGGGAAACCCATAGCAGCATTTTCTCGAAGGGCCAGTAAATGTGCCAAAGCTCTGGTTTGAGTCTAAGGCACCTCCAGTAAAGTAAATATATATATATCATAATCAGCCTTTCGTATGGTAAGACTATTCCCACCAAATATAATCACATGTCTCATGTCCACGACGTCTCATGTCCATGTCACGCAAGATCATGACCTCTAACTGATGCAACGAGTCATAATAATAGCTAAGTACATGCAATATTTATATCACGAATCCTGTAACCTATACAAAATCACCATGAATATCTCAGGAAGATTCTGTCTCATGAATAGTGTCAAGTGTCCTATGGTATGACGTACTTGATAAAGCAAGCATGAAAATGTATATAGGGTCGCAATATCAATCTCTAGTGACGTCATACAACTCCGCGTGCGGTGTTGACACCCGAATATTATTCGGACGTTAAGTAATGTCACACGGTCCTAGGTCGAACAGATACATTATATAAATAAATCAAGAGAATAATACAAAACAGGTACTGCAAGATTGGCAAGGTACACTTGCCTGGGGTTTGAATACCAACAGTCGCTCCGATATCAGCGGGATCTTCAGGTACTCCTCCGGTTGCTGAAATAATTATTACCATCAGGTTCAGAAGATATCAAATAGCTAGAATTGCCTGTCCATAAGTCCAATTTGGACACAGGGACAAAAGTGACAGTTTCTGGTCAAAGCGGGATCCACATGTGGCCCGCCTTGCACCGAAAAATGTGCCAGAGATAAAGTTTCCAAATTCGTCAAACTTAGTGTCTACAAGTCCAGAACGACGATACAAACCCAACGGAATGTCCAGAACTGGATTTCGATGAGCCGATCACAAAATCGCCCGTCAAGTGGAGCCGTGGGGCCCACGATACGGGATTTTATCAACGTTCTCATAATCGAACCAAACTTGGGTCGCAGGACCAGCGTATCGCTATGAGTCCGATGGCGTAAGTTTCATTTCGAAACGACGAGCGTACACGAAGTTACAACGAGTTTCAGAACAGGGCCGATACGGGGCGTTGTCGACGGATACGCGTTGATTCCGGTGTGCACGCATATCCAAATCAACTTCTGCGAAATTCTACACGTTCGTATTGACGGTGCGCACCTTTTGGTGAAGTTTGCACATGACTAAGTCGCCTCGTTTAGCGGGGCGCACCCAGTTCCAAGAAAATCAGGATTTTTAAATAACCAATATTTTGGTCATTTTTACCCTAGAATAACATGCAAATTACAGCTCAATAAATTAACTAAAAAATAGGATTTAAAACTTGGTTAGGTGGTCTAAATAACTGTTCAGGTAAATTTTAGAATTAGTTAACAGGTTGTGCGTGAACTGGGGTGTTTGGGACAATTTTTGAATTTCAGAAATTAGGGATTATTTTCCTAATTTTGCATCGCGGTTTGCGACCGACACAGGATGCGATACCCTGAACTATTTGCACAGGTTTTGAGGGGGTCATGCAGTCTACGCATCGCAACAGACTGTTCGAGAAACAAGGCAGCGAGGAGAGAGAAAACTCACCGGGACGAAGGTTCAAAAAGACTAAAATTGCACATGCACGTTGCGGCACAGTGCGGTGCGGCACGGCACGACGACACTGTTGCAGCTACTGGTCGGCGGCATGGGTGTTGCGGGTCGATGTTGTGGCTGTCTGGGAGTCGTCGCCGGCGGAGTCGGGGTGGCCGGAGGAGTTCGTCGGGTCGCCGGAGGGGCGGTGGAGGCTGATGGGGATGGCGGTGGTGGCTGGGTTCGGGGGTTCTTATAGGCGAGGGGAGTGGCGGTTGCAGGGAAGTGGAGAGGTGCGGGGGGTGGGGGGGCGAGGCAGCGCGGTGGGTGAACGGCGGAGGTGAGCGGTTGGGACGGTTGGACGGCGGGGCAGCGGAGCGTCGGGGTAACGGACGGCGGTCGTGGTGTCTGCATTTACTGTAGCAGAGAAAATAGGTCGGGTCGGGTCAGCGAGTTTCGGTTGGCGGGTCGGGTTCAGATCCGACCCGCTACTGTTGGTTTTAAATAATAGGTCGGGTCGGTTCAGGATTAAACCAGTTCAGGGTTGAACCGGTTGGTTCAATCCGGTTTATTTTGGTTTAATTAAAACATTAATTTTTAGGTCTTTAAAAAATACTTCTGGGGTCCAATAAATTTCAGAAAAATTGTAGTAAGTCTAATATTTTATTTTACACCCAAAAAATATTATTTTCATAATATTTTAATATTTAATAAAATTACAAAATTTATTTAATACCAGAAAACATTTATTTTAATTAGTTAAAAATTATAAAAAATTCTCGAAAATTTATTTTTAAAATTCTAAAAAATTCTGGGTGTTTATAATCTACCCTCCTTAAGAGGATTGCGTCCTCGCAATCAAAGAATAACGAAACATAATCGGTCAGAAGAGATAACACGGTTGCAAGACATGTTCGAAGCACGACACAAACAAAGAATCATGATCAAGGAGAATTCGAAGGATGAGGGTTAAAAAAAACATATAAGGAAGGAATAAAGTATAGTTAGGTAATTCAAGAGTGAAGGAAATCTGGTTAGAGTAAAGAAAACTACAGCTTAGAAAAACTAGGTTATTAATTATTAACAAGTTCAAAATACTAGGTTATAAGGCTAAGGTCATGAATTAACAGGCACGTGCTAAAGCAATTGCTAGGAATAGATAGGTATGAATAACTTAAATATTATGCGTATTCGCTAATCCACGAGTCTGTGCATCCTCCATTGTCATCGCAAAAGTCTGTCCATGCCCTTGCAGTGGTGCCCTCTTCTGTTGCTGGGCCTGCTGAAAGAGTGCTGCTCGTGCTCTGCGTGGCTCTTGGAATATATCAAGATGTCATCAATAGACGCAACCACGAACTTGTCCAGGTACTGATAAAAAATCCGTTCATCAAACTCATGAACACAGCTGGCGCGTTGGTTGAACCAAATGGCATAACTAAGAACTCATAGAGTCCATACTTGGTCCTGAAGACTGTTTTCGGTATATCCTCTCTACGCACTCTAATCTGGTGATAACTGGATCTAATATCTATCTTGAGAATACACTCGTACCACTCAACTAATCGAATAGGTCGTCAATGCATGGCAAAGAATACTGGTTCTTGATGGTTACAGGGTTCAGTGTCCTATAGTCAATACACAGGCGTACCGTCCCATCCTTCTTCGGCACAAATAGTAGGGGTGTAACAGCTGGGTCATAAGATCTAATTTTGATACTAAAAGTCACAAGACAACTAAGGATTTAACCACTATGGCCTGCTACGTAAGGTTCCATTTTCTTAAGGTCATAATGCAATTCCTTGTATCACCATCATGAGTCACATCTGATCCCTAGCATCTAGATATGTATTCCCTAAAGTATTCTAGTGCATTAGAGTCAAACCCTCTTTCCTTTCTTCTAATACTTCCAAATTACTTGCTACCTTTAAGCAAGGGTGAGGTTCTATTAGTTCTAGGCCTCTGATATTATATTCAATTCTCATGCTAAGATCTACACTAACTCTAGCATATAGGAATAACATATCTACTATCCTACTAAGGGTAACCGTCTTCTCAAAAATTTATATCCAGCATATCTTCTTCTGCCTTGACGAGGATCTGCTTCTGGAGGAAATACTGTGCACGAACATTCATCTCTCCGAAATAGGAAGAGATGATAAACAATAATAAGGATGTCGAGGAGATTTAAAAGAGTACAATTACGAAGTCCAAGAGCGATAATCAAGTACTAAAGAATTTTTAAGTCAGTTGTGGATTGAGATGCTAACACTGCTAACTTTGATTACAGGCTCGCTCGGTACCAGAAAGTAACCGAAACGATTTAATCAGGACCTGCATGGGCCACCACAAAAATATGGCACACCCCAGTCCTAAAATACGTAGGACTAGGAATACGTAACATGCCAGCTACGCATTCGACCAGACTCCGGTCCGATTTGAATACGTATAAGCTGTAATAGAAGGGTCACTATCTATATAATCAAATAAATATAAATATCTATGCCTCAATCCACGATGAACGAAATATACAAGAATGAGCTACATGTGCTAAAGTAGGCCGCCAGTGACCCATAAGCTCGAATAGACTCGAGGAAGGAATATGAGTCTATAAAACTAGGCTATATCAGCAGATGAATAAACAATATAAATAATAACCATGACTCAGAAAGAAATGATATAAGTACCTGGCACCAACTCCTGCATGACAAAGCAACACACATCAGCAATTCCAGGCAGGCTCCACAATGGTCTATGCTGTAAAACTGGTAAGGGATCAGGTCCTCAGAGGGACGTAAAAAGGTACAAGAAACAGCATGCCAAAATAAATATAGTATGAAATGAATCAATAGGGTAAACTATGTAACCAGCTATGTGATATGCAAGTGAGAGCATTTATTATACTCAGGCTGAAACTACCATAGGCTCGCTGTCGGGGAAACCCATAGCAGCATTTTATCGACGGGCCAGTAAATGTGCCAAAGCACTGGTTCGAGTCTAAGGCACCTCCAGTAAAGTAATATATATATATCATAATCAGCCTTTCGTATGGTAAGACTATTCCTATCCAATATAATCACACGTCTCATGTCCACGACATCTCATGTCCATGTCACGCAAGATCATGACCTCTAACTGATGTAACGAGTCATAATGATAGCTAAGTACATGCAATATTTATATCACGAATCTTGTAACCTATACAGAATCACCATGAATATCTCAGGAAGATTCTGTCTCATGAATAGTGTCAAGTGTCCTATGGTATGACGTACTTGATAAAGCAAGCACGAAAATGTATATAGGGTCGTGATATCAATCTCTAGTGACGTTATACAACTCCGCGTGCGGCGTTGACACCCGAATATTATTCAGACGTTAAATAATGTCACACGGTCCTAGGTCGAACAGATACATCATATAAATAAATCAAGAGAATAATACAAAGCAGGTACTGCAAGATTGGCAAGGTACACTTGCCTGGGGTTTAAATACCAACAGTCTCTCCGATATCAGTGGGATCTTCAGGTACTCCTCCAGTTGCTGAAATAATTATTACCATCAGGTTCAGAAGATATCAAATAGCTAGAATTGCCTATCTATATGTCCAATTTGGACACAGGGGCAAAAGTGACAGTTTTTGGTCAAAGCGGGGTCCACATGTGGCCCGCCTCGCGGCGTGGGTGCTGCGGGTCTTTGTTGTGGCTGTCTGGAAGTCGTCGTCGGTGGAGTCGGGGTGGCCTGAGGAGTTCGTCGGGTCGTCGGAGGGGCGGTGGAGGCTGATGGGGATGGCGGTGGTGGCTGTGGGGAGATGGCTGGGTTCAGGGGTTCTTATAGGCGAGGGGAGTGGCGGTTGCAGGGAAGTGGAGAGGCGCGGGGAGGCAAGGCAGTGCGGTGGGTGAACGGCAGAGGCGAGCGGTCGGGACGGTTGGACGGCGGGGCAGCGGAGCCTCGGGGTAACAGCCGGCAGTCGGGGTGTCTGCATTTATTGTAGCAGAGAAAATAGGTCGGGTCGGGTCAGTAGATTTCGGTTGGCGGGTCGGGTTCAGATCCGACCCGCTACTGTTGGTTTTAAATAATGGGTCGGTTCGGTTCAGGATTAAACCGGTTCAGGGTTGAACCAGTTGGTTCAATCCGGTTTATTTTGGTTTAATTAAAATATTAATTTTTAGGTCTTTTAAAAATAGTTCTGGGGTCCAGTAAATTCCAGAAAAATTGTAGTAAGTCTAATATTTTATTTTACACCCAAAAATATTATTTTCATAATATTTTAATATTTAATAAAATTATAAAATTTATTTAATACCAGAAAATATTTATTTTAATTAGTTAAAAATCACATAAAATTCTCGAAAATTTATTTTTAAAATTCTGAAAAATTCAGGGTGTTTACAATCCCACATTGTATATAAAATTAGGTATAGTGAGAAGATGACATATGAAATATTTTTTGGAATAATACACAAATTTGACCATAAAGCATCCAAAGAAAAATAGATTTAAACCCTTTACTGTTATAACATGGGTTACTAAAGGGTTGGATTTTCACTTTATTTTTAGTTCCACATTAGTTAAAGATTAGTATTACATCTTCATTGAGTTGTATAAATAAGACATTTCCCCCCACTATACAAAGAGTATCTTTATATCACCTCTAATGTTGGAAGCAATAAGCTTACATTAGAAAAGTGCAAGTTAATCTCCTTGGGGCTATATCAAACTACTCTGAAAGTAGTAGAATCTCACCCCATCACTAGCAAAAGGCCAAAGAATCCAAGGAACCTAATCCTTTGGCATGACAGATTGTGTCATCCAGGATCGCTATGTTAAAAAATGTCATCAACAATACCAATGTGCAAAAGTTATCATACCAAAGTCTTTCCTTTCCTACTAAACATTCGTTAATAGCTTGTTTACAGGATAAACTCATTACAAGACCTTCACTTCTTAAAATAGCTTCTGAATCACCACCATTCCTTCAGAGAATACAAGGTGGTATTTGCGGATCAATTGATCCTGCTAGCGGGCCTTTCAGGTATTTTATGGTTCCAATAGATGCTTCTAGTCGATGGTCAAATGTTTCCTTACTCTCATCTAGAAATTTTGCCTTCTTCAAGCTACTTTTTCAGTTGATTAAGCTTAAGACTCATTTTCCTGACCAACATGTTAGAACGATTTGACTTGATAATGCAGCTGAGTTTACTTTCCGTACTTTTGATGATTATTGTGCTTCTATAGGAATAGAAGTTGAACATTTTGTTCCTCATGTCATACCCAAAATAGTTTAGCAGAGTCCTTGATTAAGCATATTCAACACATAGTGTCACGTCCCGCTCCCATAATACTGGATAAATACGAGGACTGACATAGCCAACCGCACCTTACAGAATATCGAAGTAAGCCGCAATATGTTAAGGTTGTCTAGAAGACAGATGGGTAAACTCTAGCATGATATGACGTCAGTCCTAAGGCCGACAAATCCTATTATCTCAATCCAACAACACAAGTACAGAAGTATATCATACATGAAAGTAAAGAGGCATCACAAATTACATGTCACATATGATCATAAAACTAGTGAACAGAAAATGATGTATTAGCAGAGTATAAATATACATAATCAAATATACCAGCCATGGTCTAATATATACATCACGTTGACTGTTGTCTCAAAAATATAAGGAGCTAATGTTGTCCCTTGCTAAACACCACAAAATAAAGTAATTAAGACGAGGGGTGGAAGAAGAAACCCCACTCGCGAGCTTCGACCGCAGTCCTACGAGTGTGAGCCATCTTAATGGAAGTGCGGTGGATCCTGGTTCTCTTCGGAGTAACCTGGCCAGCAAACCCAGTGGGGTTAGAACCCCAAGTAATATTTACCACAAAGGAGCTCGAGGTGATAGACCAAACACATCACAACTTAAGCAAAAAGAGACATAAAAGAAAATAAATGTTGATCGAGACTTGTACGGTACCAATGTACTTGTCTCAAGAATAATACAGGAAGAACTGATAATAAAAGCAAAAATGAAAGTAAAGCGGCGAGCGGCAAGAGTGCATAGGAACTACTCTGGATCGGGACCACAACCCTTAAACCAAACAAGGATCGGGGTTGCAGACCTTCACCCGAGCAGAACTTAGCACCCTAACCATGCACCGGAAGAAAATAAAACTAGAAGAGCGAGCTATAATGAAAGTAACATCATTCATCGTATGGCCAAACAACTTTACAGTTTGCTACGATTAACTAGCTAGGGTTGTCACATGCATTAATTACTAAATGTATGTGTAAACCCCCTCGACCAGATTTCAGTATTTTTAGGATTATTTTAACAATTTAGGATTTATGGCAATATTTTAATTTATTTTGCCTACATATCCTATTGACTTGTACACCTGTCCATCACCGAATTATTTGGAGCTTTACCTTGACTGATATCCCCGAACAAAGTTCACATACCTGTTCTAGACATGTCAGACTATTTTTTTGAATTTTGTGCAACTCCCAGATACTCTGTTTTGAGCCTCGTATGAGACGCACAAATATCGTTACAAAAGTTCGTATTTATTTCCTATTTAATTTCCTGCTCTTTACCCATCTCTGTACCCCTAGAGATTTGAGGCCCAACATGCACCTGTTTTGCCCAAACAAAAATACGTTAATTTTCTACACTGAGTATACTATATTTAGTGTATTGACACCGTAAAAAAATTATGACCCTATCTGCCTCTAAATAATTAGAGAACATCGTGCGCAGTATTTATTAATTAATAAATACGATGACCCGTATCACCCAGAAACCAAGCCCAACCCCTGCCCAGACTCACCCCCACCCCCTCGGGACCCTCACACAGCTTTACCCTTCAATTCTGTGAATTTTAGCATTTTCAGGAATCGGGTGTTTTCCAGACAATTTCGAAATTGCGCAATTTCCCAAAAATAGGACAATTCTGCAATTATGAAATTACAGGGACTTTCCTGCAAATTGCAGTGCGAGGTGTCACCCCTCACTGGCCGGTGAACCTGCACCGTCCATTTGGACGCGGGACCCACCCGAAAAGATCTCGGAAATATCCCGAAAATATCCCAAAATATCCTGAAAAATATCTCTAGATATTTTCCTTATTTAAATAATAAATTTCTTTATAAAAAGAAAATAAAAGAAAAAGAAAATAAATTAAATCCTAATCTACCCACAGCCCCAGCCCGAACCCCACCCCCCCGGCCGGCGGCGACCCCCCCCTGGCCGGCGGTGACCCCCCCCCCCCCCCGTCCGGAGCCAAACCCCCCCTGGCTCTCTCTCTTTCCTCGCTCCCTCTCTCCCTCCCAGTTTCCTCTTTCCCCCTCTTTCCTCCACCCGACCTCCGCCCTCCCCGACCCCGCGGCGGCCGCCCTCCGCCCTCTGCCTCCCCTCTCCCAGCTTCTCCTCCACCCTCACGACTCCGCCACCACCGCCACCCCATCTCAGCCCCTTCCCGACCACCTCCACCTCCTCCTTCAACCGCCACCACCACCCCCCACTCGTCAGCGCCGGCCGGCGACGCCGCAGCCCCGCTGGCCCGACTCCCCAGCTCCTCCTCCTCCCCGTCTCCTGCTCAGCACCTCTCTCCCCCGACTCCGACCACCTCCCCTGTAACGCCCGCTACCGCACGGTGCGTTACGCTGAGTCGGATTGAGTAAGTCAAATGCTGGTTACATTCGATTTGTTGGATTTTGGGAAGAAGGATTAATCGAGTTGGTTTAATGTGCAGATGGCTAGCGGGTTCGATGGAAATCAGGTGTTCGTTCAGAACAGTACTGAATAGCTGGATGGAAGCGATAATGCCGTCTTCCTTAGTCCGTTCGGTCGGATGATTTGGAGAGCACGGCCTGCTCGCACGGTCATACCAGTTGAGTAGATCGCGCTTGCATCGGACCACGGGTTCAAGGGATTGGCCGTATCGGCAGGACAGGATGCCTAACGGGATCAATCATTGTGAGTGGGCTCTTTCCCTTCTCCTCTACTCCTTCATGCCTAATAATATGGAAAACACGTAAAGGCTTGAACACTTGGACTGAAACATCGGGAAGCACTACACTGAGGCGTGCATAGAGTGTGCGTCGTTGGCTTGGTAGGATTGTGGCTTGAAATGGTTTACGCGTTGGATAGTTGGATGCGATAGTCGGATTATACATTTCAGGAGTTCGGTTGGATACTTGGGATTATGCTTGGACGGTTGGAAATATACAAGTTGGAATGATACATTGTGGCAAATGAAAATATCGAGAATATCGGGAATTCGGGCGAGCGAGCGTGCATCCGTACACGAGTATCACTTGGTCGCTTTGTCTTGCAAAGTGAGCAGTTGTGGTTCAAAACCGAACAACTGCATCGGCGAGGGTGTTGTGCCGCTTGATGGGGCATCGTGCCACGAATGGGGCATTGTGCCACTGAAACGGCATTGTGCCATGGGATTTCTTTGAGCATGGGTGTTGCACCAATTCAGAATATATTGCTGTAAAGCGGCAATGTGAAACACTTGATATTTGGTACCTTGGGTTATATATTGAGGTCGAGATTTGGATTCCTTGGAAGAACATGTTGGAAGAATGGTTATGGATATTTCGGTTGGATATCGATGGGACGAGTGGTAAGATCGCTTGGTGGGGCGAGAATGTTCGATCCTCTCGTCATACCTACTTGTGTTTGCATAGTCACGGACAACTTGTGCACAAGTTTGGCATTTCCTCGGAACGGTTTTTATCCGGGGCACTGGAGCCGTTTCGATCCGGAGGGAAATATTTGATTCGTGCTAGTCACGATGCATTGCGGGACCTCCAGCGGGGCTTGCTACCCGGGCTGATAGGGCGCACCGTTAATGCTTGGAATATGTCCTTTATGGCTTGGCCAGTGACTTCATATAGATAGGTGTTGGCTTGCTTTACTTTGGTTGGTTTGTTGTATCGTGTAGGCGCGGCCACCTTGCCTCGGCAAGAGTGTGCACTCGAGTTGGGAATATAACACTTTGGTTGAGGATGGATTTTGAGGCGAGACTGATGGTTCGATATGTTATCGTGCAAACGATGGCATTGAGTTAGACGGGTCGGCTATATATAAACTGCTTGTCGTTTGGTTTGAGATTGAATGCTTGCATGCTTAAACTGCTTTACTGCTTTCCTTAACATGTCATTCATATGCCATGAAATGAATCTAGGATTCAACTAGAAAGATCACCTTATAACTGTTTGCATTCACTTTTTACTTAGTGTCGGCTTAGGCGAGTGGGTTACCCCGCTCACCAGTACGGTTGTGTACTGACCCACGTTTGTGGGCAATATTTCAGGTACGCAGGCGTAGTGGAGCTGCTTGGATATACGAGACATGATGTATGAACTGTAAGTACCTTTGTGGGCTAGAGAAAAGAGCAAGAGTATTTCATCGCCTTCGAGGCATCGCCTTTGTGGCATTGCCTTCGATGCGGCATTTCATTTGGACCCTATCGTGAGCTTCGCTGCGTATCACTCTGATGTGTGCTTGGTACACAATACTTGACTTCCGCTGCAACTTGGTTGTTTCGATGATAACATTTGGTGTTTGACAACATCGCCTTGTACGAGCGCAACTCCAGGCTCGTACGGCATCACGTCCCGATGAGAACGATTGTCCTGCGGGAGAGCTGCAACGTGGTGATTCACGTTCAGCGGGGACTATTGGGCTTGCGGGAGATTGGGGCGTGACATCCCCTCCGTGCCCGCTGCCAGCGCCAACGACGCCGCCGCCTCCACCAGCGAGCGCCGCCCCGCTGCCTCCGGCCTTCCCCGGCCCTAGCCACAGCTCCGGCAGTGTCCCCAAGCCCTAAACCCTAGGGCAGACACGGACACAGCCCTCAGACTCGGGTCGGACACGAGTCGAACGCGAGAAATCGATTTCCCGGAGCCCTGTTCAGGTATATTTTCCTCTCACCTCGTAGCTCTGTTTCCGATTCCGTCAGTTGCGTCGTATAGACTGTGTAACCATCTCGGTGCCCGTGCAACTCGCTCGGAGCATCGCGTCCTGTGGTGATCGCACACCGCGATCCAAAAATAGGAAAAATAATGACCCGATTCACCCCGGAACTAGGTACGCCCCGCCAAACGGGATGACTTGGTCGCACGCGGTCTTTACCGAAATGTGCGCGACGATGATACGGACGTATGTGATTTCGTAGAAGTTGATTTGGATGTGCGTGCACACCGGAATCAACGCGTATCCGCCGACACCGCCCCGTATCCGTCAGTTCTGGAACACGCTGCAACTTTGTGTACACACGTCAGATCGAGACGAAACTTGCGCCATCGGACTCGTAGCAATACGCTGGTCCTGTGAGCCAAGTTTGGTTCGATTCTGAGAACGTTGACAAAATCGCGTATCGTGGGCCCCACCGGCTCCACTTAACGGGCGATTTTATGATCGGCTCACCGGAATCCAATTCTGGAAGTTCCGTTGGGTTCGTATCGACGTTCTGGACTTGTGGACACTAAGTTTGGCAAATTTGGAGACCTTTGACCCTGACACGTTTTTCGGTGCAAAGTGGGCCACATGTGGACCCCGCTTTGACCGGAAACTGTCATTTTTGCCCCTGTGTCCAAATTGGACTTAAGGACAGGCGTTTCTAGCTATTTGATATTTTTTGAGACTGTTAGTGATGTTTATTTCAGCATCCGGAGACATTTATTCTGAGGCCATAGTTTCTGACTTTTGGCACTTGACATCTGGACGTTATATTTGCAGCTCTCCTGCCAGGCAAGTATACCTTGCCTTGTTGTACTGTTTAAATTCAGTTATTGTTAGTTACATGTCTATTTATTTAATATTATATAAATGTGCACGTCCGAGCAGACTCGGGTGCAGTCAACGATGGCGTTGACGTTAGGACTTGTGTCTGACCTAGTGTCTAGTAGATCCACCTAAAGTTGTGAAGTTATTGATATAACTTCTCAGGCCTTGACACGTATCATTACACGTCACAGAGTGAGTACATGTAGGGACGCGTGCCTCATGCGCGACTGGCCATCAGTGTGAGCAACACGTGTAGCGGTATTTAGCTCAGTTGTTTATTTTATTGAGACTTGCATCATAGTAGGAGGTGTCCACGTCGTTTTCACGACTTGTACATCTATATTGGGCGGGGAAGACATCTAGTAGGCGTATGGGACACCCCCTTCATTGAGTCTTTATCCTTCGATCCATGCTCCTCGGAGATGGACGATTGCAGAGTTCCCTGAGTCGGGGGCATATGACACATATACTAGCCAGTCCCGACGATTGGTGAATTACGTCAGTATATGTCTAGCCACACATTCCCATGCGTACTACAAGGTCTTTAAATTGCATTCACTTAGATGGTTAGCACACCCCATTTATTTATTCAGTATTTACATTATGGCATGTCATTTTTCTGTATCTTGCTATGTCCCTCTGAGGACCTGGTCCCCTGCCAGGTGTATATGTTCTTGAGTACTCGCAGGAGCGCAGATCCGGACATGTTACGTATATTCCGAGGAGGTCTTCTCTTCGAGCCTCGGGATTGTCAGATGTTGTTCTTTTATGGTGTGTATTCTGGTTCCTTTTATATTCTATTTCGGCAGTGGATTTCTATTCCATCCGACTGTCATTCTTTAGGTACTTTATTTTTAGATTTAGTTACCTAGTTATTGGTTATTCATGTTTATATGATTTCTATGGATGAGATTTAGATATTACCCTGTGATTTATGATTAATTATACCACTGGTGAATTATTGTTCATTATACAGCGTACGCACGTATATATGGTTTCCATATATTGGAGTTGCCATATATACGGGCGGCTGGCACGGTTACGTATCCTAGTCCTACGTATTTTGGGACTGGGGCGTGACAGTATGTTTTAAGAATATTGCTACCACCGACACTGTAGTTAACCCGGATGGCCAATGGTACGCTTGTCTAGTAAACTTAAATACACATTCAACCATACAATAACATAACTTGTTACTTGTCACAAACAGAAATTGAACTTATAAGCATAAACTTAAACTTGCAATCATAAACTTGCTTTATAGACATAAACTTGTCTTGTAACATAAACTTGTATATAAACTTGTCTTGTAAGTGCCATAGCACGCGTAAACTTGGTTAGTCATGGAGCCATTGCCTAGCAGGGTTGTGCATGCTGCATGGGGCCCTTAGGGATCAGGGTAGCCGGTAGAATAATATTCTTTCCTTTCAATATTCTTGGTAAATCTTATCTTATTTAATAATTACTAAATTATTTTAAGTTCTCGAGTCATGGACACTTGAAAACTCCATAAAATGATGAGTCACGAGTACGAGGTTTTTATGATTTATCGTATTCATGACACACGATATATTAGACAATACTCACACTCGATTGCCCCATGCCAAATATATAGATTTTTATACACAAACATTTCCTCGGTGTCGTGAGGATGGTGAACTTGTACATAAACTTATCTTGTGAACTAATATACAAAACTTGTCTAGTATCATAAACTTGTATCGATATAAGGAAGCACACAATAATAATCACTAAAAGAAATTACTAAAAGAACATAACAACAGGGAATACGAGATGCACACAAGGATGTATGGCCGCATGCATCCACTAGTTGCATAAAACCCACTGGCCGCATACACCCACTGGCCGCATAGACTCACTAGCTGCATAAACGCCCCTCATGGACTTAGTAAATTTTTTATTCTTTCAGGGAGTGAAAACACAAGGTGTTAAAGGACACTTATGTAAATAAGCAGTCATGCGTCAAATAGGCTGGACACATATTGTCAGTATACGACAAGAGTTCAAGCCGCATAACCCTCTCAGGCCGCATAGCACTCTCAGCCGCATAGCTCGCTGGCCACATGAAGACTTCGTCTTCTCCAACAGCAGGTTCAGCCATGGTCGAAAGCTCCAAAAACCAAAATTTTGTTTTCTTCATATAAACTTTATTTTAACTCCAAGTCAAGTGAAACAAAAGCCAAATTGCACGAAATAAAATGCTATAACATATTAAACCACTAGTTTTTTAAAACACTAAGTTTTAATAGATCAAAACTAAGAAAAACTCATGGAACACAAAAAATCTAAACTTGAAACTCAGATCTATAAAAATCTATACATCAAAATCCAAAACTCCAAGAACTAAATATATCAGCAACTCAAGAAGAATATTTTCCATCAAATACATTTTTAAAACAACATATATATAAAAATCTAAAAATTCATGACTTCACCATTGAGCAAGATGTACTTGCCTTGGGTGCCTACGAGCCTCAACCTCTCACGGTCCAAGTCACAACAACTTTCCCTTAGGGTTCGGGTTAGAGGGGTCTTGAGGTAGAGAAGGAAGAAGGAAATGAAAATTAAGAAGAAAGAGAGGAGAGAGAGAAAAGCTCATTTATATAATAAGAGGAGAGGGAGATGGTTTAGTCATGGGTTCACCCAAAATGAACCGAACCAAGTATCCATTCTACATGCAGGTCCTAAACCGGGTCTATGGCAATGCTAATGGATATTCTACTGGTTTCGGATAGTCTCTCCCAACAAAAAAAATAAAACAATAAAAAATTACAGAAACTAATATGAGAAATACAGCAAGAATACATTATTAGAAAAAATTAAATTCTAGAAATTCAAGAAATACTAAATCTGGAATCGGCTGTGACATCTCTACCCTCCTTAGAAAAATTTTGACCTCGAAATATCACCAAGGCTAGTCGAGCTAGAACACACGAGAAAGCTCAAGAAATCAAATCACAATTCAAATGATTATACTAAGCAAATAGCTAAAATAGAAAAGATAGTTGCAGAAGTAACTAATGAATAAATGCACAAAAGCAACATACAAAAAAATAGAGGCATATGGATACATATACTCCTGAGTCAATCGAATAGGAACTCGTCCTCACTTGCCTATGCTGACTCACATAAATAAACAAGAGCCAAGCCTGGAGGTAAGTCGGTACCAACGACTATATCGAGGATATCACTCTAATCCAGGACATACCTTCGAATTCGGGACATGATAGACATCACGTACCACGAGATACAATGGCAAAAGAGCGGGGATGATGAACTCGCCTTTTGCTCAACGAAAGGATCAAAACGATTATCGTATTTTGAACGCGTCAGAACATGAGATCATTCGACAAGAACCCAAGAATAAGACAAGCTAAAGAGAGCTCAAAAATCTTACCCCACAATTATAATGCCTTCAGTTAACAACTACTCTAGGTTGCCAAATGTTTCGTTAGGCCATCGTTCAGGGGTCGTAGCTCTAACTTGTTGCTGGTTCTGTCTTGTTGGTTGGGCTTGCTGGACTTGCGCATACTGCGCCAGACGTTGCTGCTAGAACTGCTGAGTCTGCGTCGGAAGAGGACGCTGGGCTAGGGGTCAAACTACTAACACTGTTCCTCGTGGGCCTTCAATCGCTGCCCGAGGCAGAGCTGGTAATTGTCGGACTGAAGAAGTCTCTGGGTACAGGATTGGGCATGAACCAATCATGTGGTCGGATGTCCCATATATGAGATACTAGCCATTGGCCCTCCTACACTGATCTTTGCTGTGCCATGGCTTATCGCAGTGGCTGCATCCTGCTGATACAGACTGCTTGGTAGATTATACTGAGGTTACTGTGGAGGTTGGAGGTGCGGGCGAGCAAGGAGTTCTGACGTTGGTACGAGAGGTAATGACTGAATACTGGTGCTTCTCAGGGATGAGTGCGACATCTTCTGACCTTCGGTCCTTGCTACTAATCTCTGGCCTGTAAGTTCTTGGGACCTAGCTGTCACGCCCCGGTCCTGCAGGGCCGTTCGTCCTCACTTTGGTCCCTACGGAATCGATCGTCCTCGCACGGGCGTGATGCCGTGCAAGCCTAAAGTGCGCTTGCACAAGGCCAAAACTTTGAACAAGGGCAAGTAAGCTATTCAATACTGAAGCAGCGGCACACATAATTGCAGAAAAGTAAAGAACACAATGGCACATAAAAACAAGCTCTTTTATTGATAATCAAAATTGTTACAAGCGGCGCATAGCCGAGGTTATAGATCGCTCAAGCACTCTTTCTCTCGATTACAATGACATTGTTCCATACATTATGTCCCTCTATATAAAAGCAGCTCAAACTCGATACGGCTTAAGGCATCGACTCCAGATTTTTGGTTCCTTGGGATGAGGCATGGCTATGCTTCCTCGGACGATCAGGCACCTGAGAATAAGCAAACTGTTGGTGGGTCAGCACTTTTATATGTACTGGTGAGTATAAAACAACCGAACAGAAGCTACACCCCCTGAAACCCATACTAAGTAAGCATGTGGCAAAATATTACATTACTAGTGATCTTGCTACTTTTACCTAAGTTTATTTCATGCAGCTCGGGACTATAGTCAGATTACATCTTTTGAAAACATAGTTGGAAACAGTTTGACATATTCAAACAATAAGCATACGATCGGGGCAGTATTCTATCGTGCAGTGCACAACATGTATTATGCATCAAAATCTAACTCTTTGGGACGAAGTTCTATAGTGGACTGAATTATTTCAAAGCAAGACAAGCATTTAGTGGACTATCATATTCAAGCACACAAGCAGAACTATCTATATGATTTCGATCTCCGAGAAACTCAGGATCGGTAGCGGTAATCCAGCTAACCAATGACTCATATTCTGATGCTATTAGCAGCTGTGACCAAGGTTCAGCTCTGCACTAATAGTCATTGTCCGACTGATGTGAATGCATGAAGCACTAACAGATAAACTCTACGATGCAGACAAAAATAAACGAGCAAGCTTTATGTATACACATGTATTTCTTACCCCATAGCCGAACTATTATCACTGCAGCAGACACACAAGTTAGCCACAATATGTATATATGGATAAACTCATGATTCAATCTTTTGGTGTCATTAATTGATAGGTATGCAAGAAGGTAAACCTAGCATGCGCCCTATCTATATGACGGTCCATGAGTTGCCTCATTGAGGGACAACAACACCCCCTAGATCCTTTCAGAATGGAACATCAGGATGCTCTCACAATCCCTTCCGGACTGACCGATTCCCAGTGCCCCAGGAATCGATCGAGAGACTATTACCTTGTGCACAAGTTGTCCGAGACCAATGCATAACAAGCAACATTCATCAATATGCATTAACATTCACATTCATAAGCATTTAATAATCTAATAGCCACACCCCCCTGGAACCCGAAGGAACGGAATATCAGGGCAGACTATTAGACTCTTCTCTTTCATTCGTTCAAGCAGACACATCTTTTCATAAATCTAATAGTGCACCCCCCTAGATCCCGAAGGAACGGAACATCAGGGTGCACTATTAGTCACCTCTTGTACAGTTCAGACTGATAGCAGTTTGATATAGCAAAACAGACAAACAAAACATATAATGGCAAGCACGATTTCGATTTCATATCTAGCATGCAATATATATCTCTTTCTTAGCATGGCAAAGGTTCATTTGATAGCTGTGTCGGTGTAACTAAGCATGCAATAATTCTTATATCTCATTAGCATAGCAATGGTTCTATCTCTTTTCAGACAAGCATTCCCAGTTCTCTAGTTAGGCAAGCAAGCAGACAGATTCTTTTTCAATGACAAGCTATGTGAGTTCTCTTATTAGCATGCTGAGTCAGTTCTATCATTCTTCTTATAAAACAATATTTTTAAGCAAACATGTAAACCCCTCACTAAAAATAGATATTTTGTATATATTTTATATTATTATATTTATTATAGATATTAAATTACTTTAGAGTATTCTCTTAGTTAATTAGAAAATAAATTTTTTAGTATATTTACTTATGTAAATATTTATTTAGAATCATTTTTAAGCTATTTTAGATTTTTGGAGATTTTTCTAGAATTTGTAGGTAATTAAAACATAGGGAACCTAAATTTCTAGGACTTTCATGATTTACTATGAGACCATACTTGCATATTGTTCCAACCAAATATTTATTTTAGGTTAAAATATTTAATTATATTTTTTTGTCATTTATTTAGAATTTTAAGAAAATTATTTAGATTTTTGAAATTATTTAGGATTTATTTGGATATATATAGTCTTAATATTAGATAGATAATAATTTAGTGTTAATAGATATTAATAAGATTATATATAAATTATTTGAATTATCCTTAATTTTATTTAAGATTATAAATTATTGAGATAAACTCAAACTCTATTTTAAATTAATTCAAATCCTGAACCTACTAGGAAAGAAACTTCATGTATATCCTATCATTATTTAAACTGATCCTAATCATATCCAAATTAGTCAATCCTAGTCGTATTCAATTAAGTATGTCCACCATTATAAATACCTCATCCTTCATATTTTTTTTCCCCAAAATCCTCTCTTTTTCGTCCAAAAAGAGTCAAAATTCGTCATAAATTTAGCCTCATTTTCTAGTAGTTATGACGACTTAAAAAGACGATATCTCCTAGCTCCGGACTCCAAACGCGCTCCAGTTTTTTTTGTTAGAACTATATCAAGGTTAGTTTTCTGAATATATAAATTATTTTAATAATTTATGAACCTATTTTTTCAAAAAATTCTAAAAGTGTCAGTTGTCCGAAATCAGACGCATTTTGGTGTTTTTGAGATTACGGGAGATCCCGAACTCGGAATTACGAACCGTTTGAAGTTTCAGAAATTTGACATGATGAACTTACATAAAATTACTTTTCCAGAATTTAACATGCAATTTTAATCTACTGTAAAATTTGTGCAACATAGACGTAAATAGGAAATCACCAAAAACTATCATCTATTCGCCCTTGTGGCCATAACTCTTTACCGACTTGTTATTTTATAAAACCGTCTATTCTGGTGTTCATGTAGCGCTAAAATATATAGGATTTTATACAAAAATACAGGATTTGAGTCGGTTGACTTTTTGGTCAACGGATTGTCTCGATTTGCGTGTCACGGATCATAAATCCGTAAAGTTAATTTTCTTTGGATCAAAATTAGGGTTTAATAAAAAAATCAGATTATAATAAGATTAAAATACTATTTTAGGTTATTTTATTCAGAATTAAAAAAGATTAAAATGGAGGAATCTATTCACCCACTTTTGTAATCTAACTTGTTTAATTTATGTGACGGATAGATCGGACGACGCCTTGAGTTGGGACTTTATTCTTTTTTAGATCAGGCAAGATACCTTGCCAAATTGCTTACAGTATTTTACATGCTTATTTTATTTCTGTATATTCATTGCATTTCTGTATATTTCTTGCATGTGTAGTTTTCTTTCAGTCATTACTTTATATTAGATATGTTGACACACACATGGCACTTAGTATCATGAGAGGACAATCAGTAGGCGTATGGGCTTTAACCACTCTGGTAAACCGTAGTAACTAGCACGCACTATGGTGGTCGTGTCCGATGGTCGCTACCCCCGAGGTATGTCGGCTGATGATGTTCTAGACGTGTGTGTGAGTTGTGAGATTAGATAGAGTAGCCTACCCGTGCCCATACGTCGAAAAGTTATCCTCATTATGTATTTTATATAGATTGTCTTGTACAGCGTACTTACATATTTTCTACCTATTATGCATGTTTACTGTATTCAAATTGGCATGTTTCTATGTATCTTGTTACGTTCCTCTGAGGACCTGGTCCCTTTCCAGGTGTAGTTGTTCATGACTATTCGCAGGAGCACGGATCAGGACTTACCACTTATCACTTCCGAGGAGGTCTTACCTTCTGAGCATCATTGAGTATCTCTAGCGATGGATCGCTTAGCTGATACACTTCTATCATCACATTATTTTATATTGGTGGTTTTATACTCCTCCCTCATTTTAGTATTGATATAGTCATTGGTAGTGGATTTGTCTCCACCCGACTATTAGTTTTGGATTATTCAGACTTATTATTCTAGTTTAGTTATTTTCTTTTATGACTTGTTGTGTGGATGAGATTTAGTATATCGGTGACTTGTGACAATATTTATACCACATGTGAGTTTATATTTATATTACAGCGTACGTGTGTATTATGGTATCCATATATTGGAGATGCCATATATATACGGCTGGCATGCTTACGTGTTTCTAGTCCTACGTATTTTGGGAGTGGGACGTGATAAAACAAGCATTCAAAAACTCAGATTCATTATTAAGTCGTGCAAGAATCAGAGAATACAGTTCTGCCCACTCATATTGATCAATCGGTCGGGAACTCTCCGAGAAGACTTTCGTTCGAGCAAGCAAGACGATACCACTTGTACATAGTGCCTATATGGAGCGGGGCACTACATACTTACCCACCAACAAAGAGTTTCATCCTCGAAACTCAAGAAAAAACTCATGAAACACAGAGCAGCGATAGTCCTCATCCCTCACCATCCTAAATCAAAACACAAGCAAATCACAAGCACAAAGGCACAACTCTCAAGCAATAAATCAAATCCAAAAAACTTTTGCCCACATCTTTTGAGAATATCTATGGACTTATTGTATGGAACATTCATTGCAGCACAATCATAACTCAGAGTCGGAGGCAACGGATGTAGTACCTCAAATCCTGATCCGACCAGGATGTGCACTATGTAATTGGGCTTGTGGCTAGTCCGTCTGAGTCATAGTTTAGATCTTCGGCATCCTCTTGCCACGGACGAAATGCGATGATCCTGTCCAACTCATGGATATGCCTCTATTGAAACAAGTCCAATAGTTTTTGTGCTTTGTTGCTTGGTTTTCTTGATTGCCGCTTTGGGATTTTGGTTTGGTGTTGCTTTCGATTTGCTTGGTTTTTGCTGTTGGCTTTCTCGTTTGGAGCTTTTATTCTTGGGGAGTTCAGGCTGGAAGGATAGGCAAAGGATTCTAACTCGGTGCTCGTGCTGTTTCAGGTCCGCGTAACTGACGCTTGATCGTCGCTAGGCGGGATTCCTTATTTCATCATCTTTTCCCTTAACCAGTGAGTGGTTCAGACCCTTCTTTCCTACTTCTTCATGCGTTCATCTCTAATGTCTCAAACGTTCACTCGATGATGCCCAGTTGGACGCCTAGGAAATCCTTAGCCACAATGCATGCCAGCCACTAAGAAAGGAACATAGGAATTATAGACTAGTTTTACTATATGCTTGCACACCTTATAAACTTGAGTTTGTTTATAAAGGAATTGGTTGTTGGTTGCGGCCTGGTGCCTCGGATAGAGTTTGGACCTATGGGATACCAAAATCGGAACACGACTTGAGAAAATATGAACTGTTGTATGAGTATATATATTGCTACTTAACTTCTTCTGTTCATTTCGATGCATTGTATGATATATGAATTATTCATGCATTTGCATGGTCTGGGACAACTTGTGCACAAGGTTTGGCATTTCCTCGAAACGGTATTCCGGGGTACTGGAACCGTATCGATCCGGAGGAAAATATTTGATCGTGCTAGTCGCAATGCATTGTGGGACCTCCAACAGGGCTTGCTACCCAGGCTGATAGGGCGCGCCACAATGCTTGGAATAAGTCCCTAAGGTGTCGATCACACCAATGATCGCATAGAATAGAACACATGCTAATTTATTGTCTTGTGCATATGGTAAGTATACTTATGTTTCATTGCAGGGAAGGCGTGCATCGGTTGAGTAAGCAATCGATGTACTTGTTGGATTCGATGTAATTTTCATTCCTATCAAAATATGCAACTGATATGAATTGAATTCACTTACTTCTCTATAGAAAGATCACCTTAATGCATGCTCGCCCCTAATATGCTAGTGTCAATTTAGTCGAGTGGGTTCGTCCCGCTCACCAGTACAGCTGAGTACTGACCCACGTTGTGGGCATCTATTTCAGGTGCTCAGATGGCACAACGCTAGTGGATAGACGAGGAGGCGTTAGGAGCACCTCTATTTTGAAGTATAGTTGGAGTCAGTTCATTTTGGAGGCATGGACTTTCAATCTATACAAGGGCATACTGTATGAACGACGTGGACTATCTGATGGAGCGAGCCCTGCCTTTTGAGTTTTTTTTTTGTAATGCAAATCAAGTAGCCGAGAGGCGCATCAATGTAAACTCTATGTAAATTACTCTGAATTATCAATAAAAAGTATGTTTCTTCCTATACTTGTGTTCAAATATCTGTGAATGTGTTTTCTAAATTATGTTTATAAATAGATTCCTATCACTGCACGTTCTTGCCTTGTACGAGCGCAACTCCAGGCTTGCACGGCATCACGTCCCAGCGAGGACGATCGGTTTCGTAAAGGATCCAGCGAGGATGATTGACCCTTACGGGATCGGGGTGTGACATATTGGTATCAGAGCACGGCTTCACTTCCTTGGGATTTTAAAAGACAATATAGGAGTTTGATGCACCTCTCAATTGAGTTACATTTGGCGCCCGCTGTATGAGATGTGTAACGCCCGCCACCGCACGGTGCATTACGCTGAGTCGGATTGAATGAAACAAATGCTGGTTACATTTGATTTATTGGATTTTGGGAAGAAGTATTGATTGAGTTGTTTGATGTGCAGATGGCTAGCGGGTTCGATGGAAATCAGGTGTTCGTTCAGAGCAGTACTGAGATAGCTGGGTTGGAATAATAATGCCATCTTCCTTAGTCCGATCGGTCGGATGATTTGTAGAGCACGGCCTGCTCGCACGGTCATACCAGTTGAGTAGATCGCGCTTGCATCGGACCACGGATTCAAGGGATTGGCCGTATCGGCAGGACAGGATGCTTAGCAGGATCAAACATTGTGAGTGGGCTCTTTCCCTTCTCCTCTACTCCTTCATGCCTAATAATATGGAAAACACGTAAAGGCTTGAACACTTGGACTGAAATATTGGGAATCACTACACTGAGGCGTGCATAGAGTGTACGTCGTTTGCTTGGATAGGTTTGTGGCTTGAATTGATTTGCGCGTTGGATAGTTGGAGCTAGAGTTTGAATTTTATCATTTGAGACAGTTGGTTGAATGATTGAGATTATGCTTGGACAGCTGGAATGATACATTGAGGCATTGGAAACATTGGGATTTGGGCGAGCGAGCGTGCATCCGTGCACGAGTATCACTTGGTCGCTTTGTCAAGCAAAGCGAGCAGTTGTGGTTCGAAACCGAACAACTGCATCAGCGAGGGCATTGTGCCACTGTTGGGGCATTGTGCCATGGGATTGTTCTGAGCATGGGGTATTGCACCCAATTTGAATACATTGTTGAGAAGAGGCATTGTGCCTATGGAATCACTTGTGATTGTGCCTTGGGCAATATGTTGGAAGAATGGTTATGGATGTTTGGTTGGATAATTCATGGAACGAGTCTAGGATCGCTTGGTGGGGCGAGAATGTTCGATCCTCTCGTCATACCTACTTGGTGTCTGCATGTCACGGACAACCTGTGTTGCACGGGGTTTGGTCTCCTCGAACGGGAAGGCTCCGGGGCACCGGGACCGTTCGGCCATGGAGGAGACAACTTGGTAACGTGCCTTGGGCGCGGTGCCAACGGTTGGATGCGATCCAGGTGGGTTAGCTACTTAGCACTATTTCGAATAGAACCGCATATTGATCTTGGTCCGATCAATGTCCTTTATGGCTTGGCCAGTGACTTCATATAGATTAGTGATGGCTTGCTTTTCTTTTGTTGGTTTGGCTTCGTGTAGGCGCGGTCACCTTGCCTCGGCAAGAGTGTGCACTTGGGATTTGGATTATAAGTTATGGTTGAGGATGGATATTGAGGCTTGGTTGATGGTTCGATATGATTTCGTGTTGCTTGGACTTGAGCAAGATGGTTTGCATGCTAGTTTCCTTCGAGTTGGTTATATATTGCTTGTCGATTGGATTGAGTTGAATGTTGCATGCTTAAACTGCTTTACAGCTTTCCTTAACATGTCATCCCTATGCCATGAAATGAATCTAGGATTCAATTAGAAAGATCACCATATAACTGTTTGCATTCACTATTTTACTTAGTGTCGGCTTAGGCGAGTGGGTTACCCCGCTCACCAGTACGGCTGTGTACTGACCCACGTTTGTGGGCATTATTTCAGGTACGCAGGCGTAGTGGCACTGCTTGGATATACGAGACATGATGTATGAACTGTAAGTACCTTTGTGGGCTAGAGAAAAGAGCAAGAGTATTTCATCGCCTTCGAGGCATCGCCTTTGTGGCATTGCCTTCGATGAGGCATTTCATTGAACCCTATCGTGAGCTTCGCTGCGTATTACTCTGATGTGTGCTTGGTACACAAATACTTGACTTTCGTTGCAACTTGGTTGTTTCGATGATAACAATTGGTGTTTGACAACATATCCCTGTACGAGCGCAACTCCAGGCTCGTACGGTATCACGTCCCGATGAGAACGATTGTCCTGCGGGAGAGCTGTAACGTGGTGATTCACGTTCAGCGGGGACTATTGAGCTTGCGGGAGATTGGGGCATGACAAATTGGTATCAGAGCGCCTGGTTCATTTTCTCGGACTTGGTCCTTCGCTTCATCACAAACTCTAAATAGCTTTCGCGTGTCGTTTAGCTCTTGGCTCTACTCGGTGCCGCATCAGATATTTCATGCAATAAGTCTATATATTGCTGGTTGTGGCTGCATGTTATTCTTGGTTGCGTTGCCTTGGTTGGTTTTCGTTAGATCGCTTAGCCTCGTTAGGCGTTGTTGCATTCGTGCAGCAAGTTGTTGGGCGTTGTTGCATTTGTGCAACAAGTTGAGAGGTGTGTTGTTGCTTGGGTTGGGTTGGCTTGTCGTTCGGGAGTTTCTGATTGTATCAGTGGATCAGTTGGTTGGCATACGAGATTTGGTAATGCGGCCTATGGTGAGTAGAAGCATTTTATGAGAATGGATCGTTGCACGAGTTGCTCGTATGAAGCATTGGTTGAGCAGGTTTGAGTTTGGCTTGGGAATATCAGCATAACGTTGCACGAGTTGCTCGTACAACAAATGTGTGGAACAGTTGGGTATTGGGTTGGACTACTTGGGATTGCTCGTATTGCGAAAGTATCTGACGGTTTGAGATAAGTTGGAAGTATTGAGAATAGGGTATGGCACGAGTTGCATCGCAAGATTGATGGAAAATTTTGGATGATTCAGGCATGGTTCGAGCGGATCTTGGATCAGTTCAAGGAATTGTAATGCGAGTAGCAACTTGATTCGGAGTGGTATATGGGATACCACATAGTGAGCAAGGCATTGAAAATATTTTGGTTAGACATCAATGGGAATTGCCTGAACGGACTCGGGTAACGAGAATATAAGTTGGATGGTGCACATCAGTTGAGTTGGAAAGAATGAAAATGGAGCAAGCGAATATTGAGTTGAGCAAACAAGAACGGACTTTTGCAAATAAAAGTATCATTGAACTTGAGAGATGGACGAGATCGGAATGAACAGTTGGGATACGCTTGAGCGAAGCGATTGGTAAATCGAATAATAGCGGGCACAAACTACGATTTTGGGCAACACATTTGAGCCGTGGATTGAGTAATAAAACACGATCCGACTTGGAGGGACAATGCGATGGATTCATACGGACTTGAAGGATTTTGGATATTGCTGCTCGAGAAGCCGACTCAGGTTTAGAGGAAGTAGAATTTTGGGCAAAATGGTGCAACGATGGTAGACGGATTCTCCGGAAAGACGTGAACGGATTGAGTCAACAACTGAAGGCAAAAAAATTATGGCGGACAGACTTTTGAAGATAGCTAAACGTCGGAGCAACGTCGGAGCAAATCACTGTGTTGCTCGAGTAAGTTGGACGTGCGCTGTGGAATGCGGCAAATGGATAAGAATTGGAGCAAGTCTTTGGTTTCGGGAATCATTGCGATTGGTAGTGCGAGTAGACGAGCATGGCAACTCAGAAATTTAATGGATTCAGGGCAGAACGACGGATTGATGGAAGACGGTTTCAACGAGCGCAGTTCTCGAACTGTGGCTTGGATAGATAGCAAGACTCTAGGTGGTTAAGCGGTGTTTGGTTGACAGATCATAAGAGGTAGTGCATGAATTTCTTGGATTCGATAGTTCGCTCGATAGAATATGGTTGGATTATGGTTCGGATTTGCAGATGAGATATAGCATGGTTCATAGTAACTGTCCATCGTGATGATTATAATTATCGAGCGTAGCTTCGGGACAGCTGACCCTAGCGACTTGCCCGCCAGATCAGAGATGAATATTGTAGACCCATAGAACGACCCTTGCGGCGACGCATTTGGGAATGCATCGAGGGCAGATGTGAGTAGTGTGTGTTTGAGATTGCCTATTGACTGAGTGTTGGATTTGAGAGACCCTTGGGATAGCCTTCAGCTGAAGATGCAGCCGGAAGACCGAAGCGATAGTGGGATTGGCCTAAGTCAACTGATGAGATTCAGAGTCATAGATTTTTGAAGATGGCATCGCCTCTGACTCATCGTGCCCTGGAAGGGAATAGCATTCATATGAATTGACGACTGTGAAACTAGCTCGTGAAGTTGAAGCAGCGGCTCGTTCAGATCAAATCTTTACGAATACTGGAAGGGACAGATTTGTCTCAGATTTACAAGATGCATCGAAACTTAGTCTGGGAAGCATGCTCGTTCGGAAGGCAAAGGTGATATCCTATGCTTCGAGGCAGTGGAAGCAGCGCGAAGAACTATTCCATGCGCAACCTAGGAATTGTGGCAAGTGTGTCCACGTTGAAATCGTGACGACACTATCCCTTTGGCGTGGCGGCGAAATCTTCGTGGATTACACGAACCTCAATATAGATGTTCACCCAGTGAGGTATTGGGATTGAGGAAGAGGTGTTGGACTGAAATAATCTAAGCAAGGTTTGATATTTGGGTAAGTCGCCTAGCTGGGGTAGTATCAGTTGAGATGATCGTTCGGTGCATGAGATATATTTGGAGATGTTGCTAATGCGGATTCAGAAATAGTTGGATGGATTGAGTTGGAACACGAACTGATTGAGTCGGTGGGAAATTATCATATTTGAGAATAGTGCTCAAGCGAATATGTTGGAATGGAAATCAGGATTGGTTCAATTGGGAGTAAAGCAAATGGATGCCTCGGACATAAAGATACCCTTGTAACTTGTCCAAATTCGCTATCGCAAATCTCGGCTGAAATGCATGTATTTTAGGGACGCCTTAAATATGTGTACGATCCAAAACTAAGCGATACGAAGAATTCGTATTGAGCTGCAAGGAGGATGTGGGAATACGGAATTTGTATGAGCGTTCAGCAGAGCGAGATGCCGAGTCAGGATAATGTGGGTTGCATAGAGCAGATCTTTGGTTTGGACAAACGGCATGTGATAGGAATGAGTACCAGCACGGTTCGTAGACGAACCTGATTCTAAGTGGTATATTATGTAACGCCCACCACCGCACGGTGCGTTACGCTGAGTCAGATTGAATAAAACAAATGCTGGTTACATTTGATTTATTGGATTTTGGGAAGAAGTATTGATTGAGTTGTTTGATGTGCAGATGGCTAGCGGGTTCGATAGAAATCAGGTGTTCGTTCAGAGCAGTACTGAGATAGCTGGGTTAGAATGATAATGCCATCTTCCTTAGTCCGATCGGTCGGATGATTTGTAGAGCACGGCCTGCTTGCACGGTCATACCAGTTGAGTAGATCGCGCTTGCATCGGACCACGGGTTCAAGGGATTGGCCGTATCGGTAGGACAGGATGCTTAGCGGGATCAAACATTGTGAGTGAGCTCTTTTCCTTCTCCTCTACTCCTTCATGCCTAATAATATGGAAAACACGTAAAGGCTTGAACACTTGGATTGAAACATTGGGAATCACTACACTGAGGCGTGCATAGAGTGTACGTCGTTTGCTTGGATAGGTTTGTGGCTTGAATTGATTTGCGCGTTGGATAGTTGGAGCTAGAGTTTGAATTTTATCATTTGAGGCAGTTGGTTGAATGATTGAGATTATGCTTGGACAGCTGGAATGATAAATTGAGGCATTAGAAACATTAGGATTTGGGCGAGCGAGCGTGCATCCGTGCATGAGTATCACTTGGTCGCTTTGTCAAGCAAAGCGAGCAGTTATGGTTCGAAACCGAACAACTGCATCGGCGAAGGCATTGTGCCACTGTTGGGGCATTGTGCCACTGTTGGGGCATTGTACCATGGGATTGTTCTGAGCATGCGGTGTTGCACCCAATTTGAATACATTGTTGAGAAGAGGCATTGTGCCTATGGAATCACTTGTGATTGTGCCTTGGGCAATATGTTGGAAGAATGGTTATGGATGTTTGGTTGGATAATTCATGGAACGAGTCTAGGATCGCTTGGTGGGGCGAGAATGTTCGATCCTCTCGTCATACCTACTTGGTATCTGCATGTCACGGACAACCTGTGTTGCACGGGGTTTGGTCTCCTCGAACGGAAAGGCTCCGGGGCACCGGGACCGTTCGGCCATGGAGGAGACAACTTGGTAACGTGCCTTGGGCGCGGTGCCAGCGGTTGGATGCGATCCAGGTGGGTTAGCTACTTAGCGCTGTTTCGAATAGAACCGCATATTGATCTTGGTCCGATCAATGTCCTTTATGGCTTGGCCAGTGACTTCATATAGATTAGTGATGGCTTGCTTTTCTTTTGTTGATTTGGCTTCGTGTAGGCGCGGCCACCTTGCCTCGGCAAGAGTGTGCACTTGGGATTTGGATTATAAGTTATGGTTGAGGATGGATATTGAGGCTTGGTTGATGGTTCGATATGATTTCGTGTTGCTTGGACTTGAGCAAGACGGTTTGCATGCTAGTTTCCTTCGAGTTGGTTATATATTGCTTGTCGATTGGATTGAGTTGAATGTTGCATGCTTAAACTGCTTTACAGATTTCCTTAACATGTCATCCCTATGCCATAAAATGAATCTAGGATTCAATTAGAAAGATCACCATATAACTGTTTGCATTCACTATTTTACTTAGTGTCGGCTTAGGCGAGTGGGTTACCCCGCTCACCAGTACGGCTGTGTACTAACCCACGTTTGTGGGCATTATTTCAGGTACGCAGGTGTAGTGGCGCTGCTTGGATATACGAGACATGATGTATGAACTGTAAGTACCTTTGTGGGCTAGAGAAAAGAGCAAGAGTATTTCATCGCCTTCGAGGCATCGCCTTTGTGGCATTGCCTTCGATGAGGCATTTCATTGGACCCTATCGTGAGCTTCGCTGCGTATTACTCTGATGTGTGCTTGGTACACAAATACTTGACTTTCGTTGCAACTTGGTTGTTTCGATGATAACAATTGGTGTTTGACAACATCGCCTTGTACGAGCGCAACTCCAGGCTCGTACGGCATCACGTCCCGATGAGAACGATTGTCCTGCGGGAGAGCTGTAACGTGGTGATTCACGTTCAGCGGGGACTATTGAGCTTGCGAGAGATTGGGGCGTGACAAGATGAGTCGCCTATACAATGAGCCTATAGATATAAATTTATCATTTTTGGAGTGTTGACAAGCTACTCTCTTTTGTAGCCATGGCTAAGAAAAATACTGCCACTGCAAGCAGTGCTCAGCCCATCCAGAACGATCTGACAAGTTCTGGAGAATCCGGAGGAGCGGGTTCAACCGATATGACCGAGCGGCTTATGCATCTAATGGAGGTGCAGCAACAACAAGCCGCTACTCAATAAGCGCAAATTCAGGCACAGTTTACTGCTCAACAAAAGCAAATGGATACCATGATGTAGTTGATCGCATCCTTGGTACCCAGCAATGGGGGAGCTACAGTGACACCTGTCATGCTGCCGGCTGTGGCGGTAGAGGATGAGTCAGAAGAAACACAGCCTCCAGCTAGGAATACCTGCCGAGCAGCAGAGTTCACTAAAATGCATCCACCAACGTTCAACGGGCGAGCAGAACCGGACGTGGTAATGGGATGGATTGAAAAGCTGGAGGGACTCTTCAATCTGGTTGGTATTAAGGGATCAAAACGAGTGGCCTGTGCATCGGTTCAACTAGAACTGCGGGCGCATGACTGGTGGGAAGCCACAAAGCAAGGGATTTATGATGCCAATCCCAACTGCAAACTCACCTGGAAAATGTTTAAATCTGCCTTTATTGAATAATATATTTTCCGGGCCATGTGGCAACAGAAAGAAGACAATTTTAGCAATCTGGTACAAGGAAGTATGTCTGTTGATGATTATGACTCAGTATTTGCTAGACTGGCTAAGTTTGTCGGGCACTTCTTGCCTAACCAGCAGGCGTGGTGCTATCGTTTTCAGAAAGGTTTGAATGACGATTTACGTAGGGACATCATCAACCAGAAATGTCAAACCTACAGGGAATGTTACGAAGTTGCTCTGAATAGCGAACGGATCTTTGGGCGCAATACACCAAAGGTCGATGTGCAAACCCCCATACCAACAACAAGAGGCCTCAGGAAATGGGAGGGTCTGGAGCGCAAAAGCGTCCGCACACATCTGAATACAGGGGTCCTCCCCAAGCACCGTACTGCCATAGGTACGACAAATTGGGGCATCGGGTGCATGAGTGCCGAGTTGTTGGATGCTTCAAATATGGTCGTCTGGCCCATAAAGCTTTTGACTGCCGGGACGCAAGGCCAATCGTCAGGCTGCAGCGTAATCAGAACAACGGTAATCAGAACAATGGGAATCAGAACAAGGGATCTCCAGCAAACGATGCCAATGCCGTACCAGTGAACCCGCAACGCCAGGGTGCTCAAGGCCGAGTCTATTCATTGACTCGGGATGAGGCATCCGTCTCTGATACTGTCGTGACATGTACCTTACTTTTTCGAGATTTGTCCGCTAGAGTCTTATTCAATTCAGGTGCTACGCATAGTTTCATATCTGCTGATTTTACTGTTGAGCATAAATTAGCTTCTACTCCTTTAAATATGAATATTTGCATGAGTACCCCTTCGGGAGTCGACATGCCCGCCCATGCGATCTGTAGGAATGGTTATATTTGCATCGGAGGACGGAAGCTTGCCTTAGATGTCATTATACTAGACATTAAGGATTATGATATTATTCTCGGAATGGACTGGTTGGGTGCTTGCCATGCAACAATCGAGTGCGCGGAGAAGCGAGTCATATTCCGTCTACCCAACGAGACAGACTTCTACTATTTGTGCAGCGCTGCATCGAAGACGGCAATGGTGATATCAGCTATTTTGGCTAGGCGTATGTTGCATTCGGGCTGTGAAGGGTACTTAGCTTCTGTTCGAGACACCCGACAGGAAAGTGCAGATGCAGCCCAGGCTGAAGTCATAGCAGATTTCCTCGACGTATTCCCGGACGAGCTGCCTGGAATGCCTCCTGATCGTGAGATCGAATTCTCCATTTACACCTTTCCGGATTCGCGATCGATATCGAAGGCACCTTATTGAATGGCCCCAGCAGAGCTGAAGGAACTGAAAGTACAATTACAAGACCTGTTGGACAGAGGATACATTCGTCCAAGCGTTTCTCCATGGGGCACTCTGGTGCTGTTCGTGAAGAAAAATGATGGATCCATGTGGCTGTGCATTGACTACCGAGAACTGAATAAGGCTACCATGCAGAACCAGTACCCATTGCCAAGGATAGATGACTTGTTTGATCAGCTGCAAGGTATAACAGTTTTCTCTAAAGTTGATCTCAGGTCAGGCTATCACCAGTTGAAAATCAAATCTGATGATGTTCACAAATCTGCATTCAGAACCCGATACGGACACTATAAATTTCTTGTGATGTCGTTCGGCTTGACGAATGCCCCTACAGCTTTTATGGATATGATGAACTGCGTATTTCGACCGTTTGTGGACAAGTTTCTGGTCGTGTTCATTAACGACATACTAATCTATTCCAAGAACGAGGCGGAGCACAAGAAACACCTAAAGATCGTGCTGCAGACATTACTAGAGCATCAGTTGTTCGCTAAGCTCAGCAAGTATGAGTTCTGGTTGAACAGCTGGCGTTCCTTGGACATGTCATCTCGGCAGAAGGCGTCGCCGTAGATCCAAAGAAGATTGAGGCGGTAGTGGACTGGAAGCAACCTACGTCAGCTAGTGAAGTTCGGAGCTTTCTGGGCCTAGCGGGATACTACCGTAGGTTCGTGAAGGATTTTTTTAAACTGGCCACACCTTTGACTCGCCTTACTCAGAAAGGGATTGCATACAAATGGGATAAAGACTGCGAAGCTAGCTTTCGGGAACTTAAGCGGCATCTTGTTTCAGCTCCAATTCTTGTACTTTCAGATGGGGTGGAGGAGTTTCAGATATACAGCGATGCTTCGGGACTCGGCTTAGGGTGTGTGCTCATGCAAAGGGACAAGGTAATATCGTACGCCTCCAGGCAACTGAAGCCGCACGAGAAAAACTACCCGACACATGACTTAGAATTGGCAGCAATTGTGTTTGCGCTGAAGTTGTGACGGCATTATCTTTATGGTGTTGCTTATAAAATCTACACAGATCACAAGAGCCTCAAGTATCTATTCACCCAATGGGAACTGAACCTCTGGCAGCGGTGTTGGCTAGAACTGATTAAGGACTATGACCTGACGATCGCATATACACCGGGCAAGGAAAACGTCGTTGCTGATGCTATGAGTCGAAAGAACGTGGGCTCGTTATCCATAAACAATCATTTACTTCAGGATCTAGAGGCGATGGGCATCGAGTTCGACATCAAGGAGTGCAGTTGGCACCACTCCATCTTGAACTGAGTTTACGTGATAGAATCAAATCTGCTCAGGAGGGCGATCAGTTTCTGACGAAAGTACGTAGACTGATCTCAGCGGGGAAGACGTCTGACTTTGTGGCAGGCAAAGATGGGGCCTTGCAGATGAAAGGGAGGCTATGTGTTCCTAGCAACCCAGAACTCCGAAGGGAAATTATGATGGAGGCACACTACGCGAAGTATTCCTTGCATCCGGGGAGCACTAAGATGTACATGGACTTATGCAGGACCTTCTGGTGGCACGATATAAAACGGGATGTGGTGACCTTTGTGTCACAGTGCATGGCCTGTCAACAGGTGAAAGCTGAACATCAGAGGCTCGGCGGGGAGCTGCAGAACCTCGCTATTCCCTAGTGGAAATGGGACAACATCACTATGGATTTTATTGTGGGATTTCTGAAGACGCCGCGGGGGCACGATACGATTTGGGTCATAGTTAATCGTTTGACCAAATCAGCCCACTTCCTTCCTATAAAAGTTACTTGGAGCGTCGATCGGTTAGCACAGATTTACATAGACGAGATTGTCCGATTACACGGAGTACCTGTCTCAATCGTCTCTGACCGTGACGGACATTTCTTATCTCGTTTCTGGACTAGCCTACAGTCTTCTTTGGGAACCAAGATAAAGTTCAGTACCGCATACCACCCCCAGACTGATGGCCAGACAGAAAGGACAAATCAGATACTTGAAGATATGTTGCGACTATGTGCAATCGATCTGAAGACTAGTTGGGACACGCACCTTCCGTTGGCGGAGTTCGCGTACAACAACAGTTACCAATCGAGCATCCAGATGACACCGTACGAAGTGCTCTATGGGCGGAAGTGTCGATCTCCAATTTGTTAGGATGAAGTCGGTGAACGGTAGGTACTCGGGCCAGAGCTGGTGGAGCAGGCAGTTGAGAAAGTTTGTTTGATTCGGGAAAGACTCCGCACTGTGCAGAGCCGACAGAAAAGCTATGCTGATGCTCATCATAGACCTTTGGAGTTTATGGTCGGGGATCATGTCTTCTTGAAAGTGATACCGATGCGTAGGGTGATGCGCTTCGGTGTTAAGGGCAAACTAAGTCCGAGGTTTGTTGGCCCCTTTGAGATACTGGAACGAGTGGCAGTTGTGGCATACCGGATTGCACTACCTCCCGCCTTGGCCGACGTGCACGATATTTTCCATGTTTCCCAACTTCTGAAGTACGTGCATGACCCGAGTTATGTGGTTAGTTTTGAATAATTGGAACTGCGCACGGACTTGTCGTACTCAGAGGAGCCCATACAGATTTTGGACCGTAAGGAAAAAGTGCTTCGCAACCGTACGATGTCCTTGGTTCACGTGATGTGGCGGAACCATTCAGTTAGGGAATCAACTTGGGAAATGGAGTCGAAGATAAAGGAGAAGTATCCTTTATTGTTCATTCAGTCGGAGGTAAGGCCTTGTTCTTAAGTTTCGGGACGAAACTTTTTCTTAGTGGTATATTATGTAGTGCCTCAAATCCTAATCCGACCAGGATGTGCACTATGTAATTGGGCTTGTGGCTAGTCCGTCTGAGTCATAGTTTAGATCTTCAGCATCCTCTTGCCACGGACGAAATGCGATGATCCTGTCCAACTCATGGATAGGCCTCTATTGAAACAAGTCCAATAGTTTTTGTGCTTTGTTGCTTGGTTTTCTTGATTGCCGCTTTGGGATTTTAATTTGGTGTTGCTTTCAATTTGCTTGGTTTTCGCTGTTGGCTTTCTCGTTTGGAGCTTTGATTCTTGGGGAGTTCAGGCTGGAAGGATAGGCAAAGGATTCTAACTCGGTGCTTGTGCTGTTTCAGGTCAGCGTAACTGACGCTTGATCGTCGCTAGGCAGGATTCCTTGTTTCAGCATCTTTTCCCTTAACCAGTGAGTGGTTCGGACCCTTCTTTCCTACTTCTTCACGCCCACATCTCTAATGTCTCAAACGTTCACTCGATGATGCCCGGTTGAACGCCTAGGAAATCCTTAGCCACAATGCATGCCAGCCACTAAGAAAGGAACATGGGAATTGTAGACTAGTTTTACTATATGCTTGCACACCTTATAAACTTGAGTTTGTTTGTAAAAGAATTGGTTGTTGGTTGGGGCCTGGTGCCTCGGATAGAGTTTGGACCTATGGGATACCAAAATCGGAACACGTCTTGAGAAAATATGAACTGTTGCATGAGCATATATATTGTTGCTTAACTTCTTCTTTTCATTTCGATGCATTATATGATATATGAATTGTACATGCATTTGCATGATCTGGGATAACTTGTGCACAAGGTTTGGCATTTCCTCGAAATGATATTCCGGAGTACTAGAACCGTATCGATCCGGAGGGAAATATTTGATCGTGCTAGTCGCGATGCATTGTGGGACCTCCAGCAGGGCTTGCTACCCGGGCTGATAGGGTGCGCCGCAGTGCTTGGAATAAGTCCCTAAGGTGTCGATCACACCAATGACCGCATAGAATAGAACACATGCTAATTTATTGTCTTGTGCAGATGGTAAGTATACTTATGTTTCGTTGCAGGGAAGGCGTGCATCGGTTGAGTAAGCAACCGATGTACTTGTTGGATTCGATGTTATTTTCATTCCTATCAAAATATGCAACTGATATGAATTGAATTCACTTACTTCTCTATAGAAAGATCACCTTAATGCATGCTCGCCCCTAATAAGCTAGTGTCAATTTAGTCGAGTGGGTTCGTCCCGCTCACCAGTACAGCTGAGTACTGACCCACGTTGTGGGCATCTATTTCAGGTGCTCAGACGGCACAACGCTAGTGGATAGACGAGGAGGCGTTAGGAGCACCTATATTTTGAAGTATAGTTGGAGTCAGTTCATTTTGGAGGCATGGACTTTCAATCTATACAAGGGCATAATGTATGAACGACGTGGACTATCTGATGGAGCACGCCCTGACTTTTTTTTTTGTAATGCAAATCAAGTAGCCGAGAGGCGCATCAATGTAAACTCTATGTAAATTACTCTGAATTATCAATGAAAAGTATGTTTCTTCCTATACTTGTGTTCAAATATCTGTGAATGTGTTTTCTAAATTGTGTTTACAAATGGGTTCCTATCACTGCACGTTCTTGCCTTGTGCGAGCGCAACTCCAGGCTCGCACGGCATCATGCCCCAGTGAGGACGATCTGTTCCGTAAAGGATCCAGCGAGGACGATTGACCCTTACGGGATCGGGGCATGACAACGGAATGGACAAAGAATCGAGTTGCTCTGATACCACTATGTCACGCCCCAGTCCCGCAGGGCCGTTCGTCCTCGCTTTGGTCCCTATGGAACCGATCGTCCTCGCATGGGCGTGATGCCGTGCAAGCCTAAAATACGCTTGCACAAGGCCAAAGCTTTGAACAAGGGCAAGTAAGCTATTCAATACCGAAGCAGCGGCACACATAATTGCAGAAAAGTAAAGAACATAATGGCACATGAAAATAAGCTCTTTTATTGGTAATCGAAATTGTTACATGCGGCGCATGGCCAAGGTTACAGATCGCTCAAGCACTCATTCTCTCAATTATAATGATATTGTTCCATACATTATGTCCCTCTATATAAAAGCAGCTCAAACTCGATATGGCTCAAGGCATCGACTCCAGATTTCCGGTTCCTTGGGATGAGGTACGGCTATCGCTTCCTCGAACGATCAGGCACCTGAGAATAAGCAAACTGTTGGTGGGTCAGCACTTTTATAAGTACTGGTGAGTATAAAACAACCGAACAGAAGCTACACCCCCTGAAACCTATACTAAGTAAGTATGTAGCAAAATATTACATTACTAGTGATCTTGCTACTTTTACCTAAGTTCATTTCATGCAGCTCGGGACTATAGTCAGATTACATCTTTTGAAAACATAGTTGGAAATAGTTTGACATATTCAAACAATAAGCATACGTTCGGGGCAGTGTTCTATCATGCAGTGTGTAGCATATATTGTGCATCAAAATCTAACTCTTTGGGACGAAGTTCTATAGTGGACTGAATTATTTCAAAGCAAAACAAGCATTTAGTGGACTATCATATTCAAGCACACAAGCATAACTATCTATATGATTTCGGTCCCCGAGAAACTCAGGATCGGTAGCGGTAATCCAGCTAACCAATGACTCACATTCTGATGCTATTAGCAGCTGTGACCAAGGTTCAGCTCTGCACTAATAGTCATTGTCCGACCGATGCGAATGCATGAAGCACTAACAGATAAACTCTATGATGTAGACAAAATGAACGAGCAAGATTTATGTATACACATGTATTTCTTACCCCATAGCCAAACAGTTATCCCTACAACAGATACATAAGTTAGCCACAATATGCATATATGGATAAACTCATGATTCAATCTTTTGGTGTCATTAATTGATAGGTATGCAAGTAGGTAAACCTAGCATGCGCCCTATCTATATGATGGTCCATGAGTTGCCTCATTGAGGGACAACAATACCCCTCTAGATCCTTTCGGAACGGAACATCAGGATGCTCTCACAATCCCTTCCGGACCGACCGATTCCCAATGCCCCAGGAATCGATCGAGAGACTATTACCTTGTGCACAAGTTGTCCGAGACCAATGCATGACAAGCAACATTCATCAATATGCATTAACATTCACATTCACAAGCATTTAACAATCTAATAGCCATACCCCCCTGGAACCCGAAGGAACGGAACATCAGGGTGAACTATTAGACTCTTCTTTTTTATTCGTTCAAGCAGACACATCTTTTCACAAATCTAATAGCGCACCCCCTAGATCCCAAAGGAACGGAACATCAGGGCGCACTATTAGTCACCTCTTGTACAGTTTAGACTGATAGTAGCAAAACAGACAAGCAAAACATATAATGGCAAGCACGATTTTAATTTCATATCTAGCATGCAATATCTATCTCTTTCTTAGCATGACAAAGGTTCGTTTGATAGCTGTGTCGGTGTAACTAAGTATGCAATAATTCTTATATCTCATTAGCATAGCAATGCTTCTATCTCTTTTCAGATAAGCATTCCCAGTTCTCTAGTTAGGCAAGCAAGCAAACAGATTCTTTTTCAATGACAATCTATGTGAGTTCTCTTATTAGCATGCTGAGTCAGTTCTATCATTCTTCTTATAAAATAATCTTCTTAAGAAAATAAGCATTCAAAAACTCAGATTCATTATTAAGTCGTGCAAGAATCATAGAATGCAGTTCTACCCACTCACATTGATCAATCGGTCAAAAACTCTCCGAGAAGACTTCCGTTCGAGCAAGCAAGGCGATATCACTTGTATATAGTGCCTACGCGGAGCGGGGCACTACACTAGCTGCCCTGAGTACTACATCGTAGGTGGTATAATTATGACCTACCGTAAACTGTTGAAGCTCTAGATGTAACCCTTGCTCAAATCTATTGTCTTGGTCTTCTTCGAAAGCTACCATATGGGGAGTAAACCGGCTAAGTCGGCAAAACTCGGCCATATATTGGTCGACCGATCTTGTGTTCTGGCGGAGATTGATGAACTGCTACTGGAGCTGAAACTTAGCGGTTGTGTAGAAATACTTTTTCTAGAAGCGCTCCTTGAACGTCTGCCAGTTAATAGGCTTTAGAAGAGCCATTTCTTGTGCTGTCCACTAGTCTCGGACAAGATCTGATAATTGTAGCTTTACGAATGCCACATTCTCATCATCTGGGATCTTGGTTGCATCCAGGATGGCCTCAAAGTCCTGGAGCCAAGAATCTGCTGAAACTGTATCTTCTGCGCCGAGGAACTTGGTTGGACGCATGCGACTAACATTGGTCGCCGAGTTATGAGTATAACACCCACTGTTGCCGAGTGCTATTCTAACTCCCTGGCAAAGAGTGGCATTGGTATGTTCTTGTCCTTGCTAAAACTGCTGACAAAGTTGGACCACTTGATGCAAAAGCTGGAGTTGTTGTTGCTGTTGTTGTTGTTGTATCATCATCATAGCTTGGAACATCTCTAATATGACCTGCGAGCCTGTCTTCCCTGGTTGTACTGGTAGAACTGGTGGCATTATCTGGGCTAGCTTGGCTGGTATAAATGTCAGAGTGGGCTAAACTGGTTGTTCCGACAAGACTGGTGGAGCTGATTGTGCTGGTCGGATATGCGTGACTTGCAGAGTCGGCTGATGAAAAGCTAATGACGCTTGCCCTTGGTTTAGTGGCGGAATCTGGCCTACTAATGCATCTACTGGAGTTATCGGTGCAACGGAACCCTCGGAAGGAGGAGCAGGTGGGATGTCCATGAAGGATAAGGACACAAGGATATCAACAAGGGACGAGAATGGAACAATCATGTCAAGCAAGTTTGAAGTTCAAGGAAAGCGAGAGGTGCATGTTGCAAGTGGAGTTCAATCGAAGATTAATAGAGGATTGAGATTCTAACAAGATGAGTCCTCCCACAAGTCTGAAAAATAGACCTGCATGGGCCACCAAGAAAACCTTGTCACGTCCCGCTCCCAGAATACTAGATAAATACGGGGACTGGCATGGCCAACCACACCTTGCAGAATACCGAAGTAAGCCACAATGTGTTAAGGTTGTCTAGAAGACAAATGGATGAACTCTAGCATGCTATAACGTCAGTCCTAAGGCCGACAAATCCTATTATCTCAATCTAATAACATAAGTGCAAGAGTATATCATACATGAAAGTAAAGAGGCATCATAAATTACATGTCACATATGATCATGAAGCTAGTGAACACAAAATGTTGTACTAGCATAGTATAAATGTACATGATCAAATATCAGCCATGGTCTAATATATACATCATTATTAGGCCAACTGCATATCATAAATTTTCTCTATCACAACTTATGACAGGACATAAACCTAACATCTCTCATTTGCATAAATTTGGTTGTGCTATTTATGTTCCTATTCTCCCTCCTCAGCGCTCTAAAATGGGACCTCAGCGCAGTTTAGGAATTTATATTGGTTTTGATTCGCCCTCAAACATTAGATATTTAGAACGTTTAACTGGTGATATTTTTACTACTAGATTCGCAGACTGCCATTTTGAGGAGACTAAATTCTCGCCGTTATGGGGAGATAACAAAGAAAATAATGTTCTTACAGAACCATTCGCCATAAATAAATGGCATAAATTATCGTAGGATAATCCCACTCTGTCTCATCCAGATCCTTGTACTAATCAATGTGAAACTGATGTACGAAGGGTATTGCATCTACAGGAGATTATAAAACAAATGCCAGATGCATTTATTGATGCAGCTAAAGTGATTAAATCATATGTGCCCGCTGCAAATACGCCAGCTCGAATTGATATTCCCGTAAAAAAAATAGCAGAGTGGCTAATGAATCTACTGCACGCTAAAAGCATGGTAGACCTATAGGTTCGAAGGACTTAGTCCCTAGAAAGAGAAAATGCACAAGTAACGCTCTTAAGGAGGTTACACATAACGCTCAAGAAGAGGTTATGAATGACAGATCTATACTCTCTAAAAATCCAGAAGAGGTTATTGTCTTAGAAAAGACCTAAGCCCAAGAGGAGGCTCAGGTACCTAAAAGCAAAGAGATCTCTATGTTTTATACATATACAAGAGAGGTATGGGATCACAAAGATATAACAATAGATAAGATATTCTTATTCTCAGTAGCTACTAAAATATCTAAGGGCATTGATGACACTGAACCACGTAGCATCGATGGATGTCGACAAATAAAAAATTGGCCAAAATGGAAGGATGTTATTCAAGCAGAATTGGATTCCCTTAATAAACGTACAATGTTCAGACCTATAGTACAAATACCAAAAGACGTCAGACCGGTAGGTTATAAGTGGGTGTTTGTAAGAAAGTGAAATAAAAAGAATAAAATAGCTCGATTTAAGGCACGATTAGTAGCACAAGTTTTCTCAGAGACCCGGGATTGATTACTAAGAGACGTATTCTCCCGTAATGGATGCAACAAAGTTCCGTTATTTGATAAGTCTGACAGTTGAGAAAAAGCTGGACATGAGACTTATGGACGTTGTAACAACCTATCTATATGGTGATTTAGATAGCGATATCTATATGAAAAATTCAGATGGATTTAACCTACCCAGCTCAAAAGCTAAGAACATGCATTCCATAAAGCTAAGACGTTCATTGTACGGTTTGAAACAATCTGGAAGGATGTGGTACAACCGTCTTAGTGAATATATAAAAAGGGAGGGATATGAGAATAATCATATATGCCCATGTGTCTTCATAAAGGAGTCTAAGGAGGGTTTTGCTATTGTCATGCTCTAGCCCCAAAATATTAAGGGACCAGCCACGTAGCAATGGCCAGCAGCACAACTCCAATAGGCAAACCTAATTTAATGGACCCGTTGTCTACACCATCTATCTCAGTATAATTCTAATCTCATCCACAGAAAGAAACATAACTAAATATGATAGACTAATCAAGATAATAGATAAAAAGAAATATAGTCCATCAACAAGTCTAAATAAGTAGTGTCTTGGGGAACAACCCAATAAAATAAGTCAATAAATAAATCCATAAGTCAAGATATGAAATAACTGAGTAACAGAATACTCAAGAAATTCTCTGGCATAACCTCGTCCTCTAGTGACAATACTGCTCCAGCGTCATCTCATGTCCCGTATATCTCGGGGTATTCCTCCTCTGCTGTACCTGGGGACATAATCCGGATCCAGGTCCTCAGGGGACATAGCAAAGTACAAGAATAACTCAAGCCAAAAGAAATGCAGTATAAAAATAGATCCTCAGGGCAAGCTACGTAACTAGCTATATGAAAATATAAATTGAGAGCATCACTAGTACTCAGGCTGAAAGCACTACAAGCTCTGTGTCGGGGAGCTGATAGCAGTAATATCACGTAATGGGCCAAGCTCTGGAATAGAGACTAAAGCACCGCAATAATAAAACATATATGTATATAATCAACCTGTAGCCTGTGTGTCGCTCTCCACCCAATGGAATCACACGTCTCATGTCCACAAAGTCTCATGTCCATAACATGCAAGATCATGACCTCTAGCTAGTACAACGAGTCATAATAATATCTATGTATATGCAAGTCTTATGTCACAAATCCTGTAAGCATATACAGAATCACCATGAACAACTCAGGAAAGATTCTGTCTCATGAATAGTGTCAAGTTTCCTATGGTATGACGTACTTGGTAAAGCAAGTACGTAAAAATATATAGGATCGTGGTATCAACTCTCTAAGTAACGTTATACGACTCCGCGTACGGCATCGACACCCGAATCTTGTTCGAACGTTAAACAACATCTCACGGTCCTAGGTTAAATAGGTACAACACATAAGTATATAAAAATAACTCAAGCAAATAATATCTCAAGATCTACTGCAAGTTGGCAAGGTACACTTGCCTGGGTTCTGAGCTCCGACAGTTGCTCCAATATAAGTGGAATCTCCAGGTACGCCTCCGGATGCTGAAATAAATATTACCATCACTCTCAGAATATATGAAATAGCTATGATTGACTACCCATAAGTCCAATTTAGACACAGGGACATAATTGACTATTTTAGGTCAAAGCGGGGTCTATATGTGGCCTACTTCGCACCAAAAAATGTGCTAGAGACAAAGTTCTCCAAATTTATCAAACTTAGTGTCTACGAGTCCAGAACGATAGCACAAACCTAACAGAATATCCAGAACTGGATTCCGATGAGCCGGTCACAAAATCGCCCGTTAAGTGGAACCGTGGGGCCCACGAAATGGTGTTTTGTCAATGTTCTCGGAATCGAACCAAACTTGGGTCACAGGACCAGCGTAACATTGCGAATCGATGGCGCAAGTTTTGTTGTAAAATGACAAGCACATACGAAATTATGATAAGTGTCAGAACGGGCCGATACGGGGTTTTTCGATGGATACGCGTTGATTCCGGTGTGCACGCACATCCAAATCAACTTCTGCAAAATCTCACACGTCCTCGTTGATGATACGTGCCTTTCGGTATAATTTGCACACGATAAAGTTGCCTCGTTTAGTGTGACGTATCCCGTTTCGAGAAAATTCAGGTTTAGAAAACCAAGTTTTTGGTCAAATTCAACAGCGAATAAATTACAACATACAACAAATTAAAATAAACTAATTAAAGAGATTAAATCTCGGTTATATTGTCTAAATTACTGTTCAAGTGGAATTTAAAAAATATTAACTAGGTTGGAAGAAAAACAGCCATGAACATGGGTGTTTAGAATAGTTTTCTGAACTACAAATTGAGTCATTTTTTTTGTTTTGTGTCGCGAATTACGACCGACACAGGACACTATATACCAAACTAATTATACAGTGTTCAAGAGGGTCATGTGGTCTTCACATAGGATTTAGCGGGTCTATATTTGGATTACTGTGCAGGTAGATATAATGGTGGAAAGTAGGGTACCTTGCTACTACTGTTGCTCGGAAATTCAAGCGGCCTGTCTTCGCGGCGGCGGTCCGACGTCGGCGGCGGTAGGCGACGGTCGAGAATGAAAAAGGAGATGTTGGTGGTGAGGGTCGGCTAGGCTGAAGGTTATATAGGGGTGAGAGGAGGGCGTTACAAGGAGGGGAAGGGGTCGGGTCGGCGAGCGGTTGGGGGAGAGGAAGGGAACGGTCGGGGGGGTTTGGTACTGTAGCTGAAGGGTTATATAGGGTTTCGGGTTATCGGGTCTGCGGGTTCGGGTATGGGTTAGGATCCGGGTCCGAGTAGTTTTAGTGATTTGGTTCGGTTTGGTTCGTTTTTGGTTGGTTTGGGTTGGTTTATTTAAAATAATGCAATTAGCTATAAAAAAATAGTTTTAGACCCTAATAAATTCCAAAAAATTACACAATATTCTATTTTAATTATACACCCAAAAATATAATTTTGTACTATTTTAAAAATTAATTTAATACACAAAAATATAAAACCATGATCGAACATTTATTATAATTAACT
The DNA here is from genome assembly GCA_036927795.1 of Iris macrosiphon. Lineage (NCBI taxonomy): Eukaryota > Viridiplantae > Streptophyta > Magnoliopsida > Asparagales > Iridaceae > Iris > Iris macrosiphon. The sequence goes on along the minus strand of JAYESA010000045.1, from coordinate 120,109 downwards.
AAAGATAATTAAAAAATTTCTACTATAATAATTAATAAAATTTTAAATTAAATTCTAAAAAATCAGGGTGTTTACAATCTACCCACCTTAAAAAAATTGTGTCCTTGCAATTAAGAATTAACTACTAATAAATTTAAAAATAATCATGGTAACCTATAGGTAGTTCTTAGGTCATACCTGCATCTTCAAATAGGTGAGGATAATACTGGCGTATGATATCCTGTCGCTCCCAAGTAGATTTGCCGGGGGGGGTGATGTTTCCAAGCTACTTGGACTAATCTAATCGTCTGACCCCGTAATATCTTCTCACTAATGTCAAGTATCCAAACTGGCTGCTCTTCATACCTCAAGCTAGGTCCCACTAAAATCTCAGAATGATTGACTACGTGACTTGGGTCAGTCACGTACCACCTCAGCTGTGAGACATGGAATACATCATGCACTCCCTCTAGAGATGGGTTAATACAAGACGATATGCCACCTCACCAATACGCTCTAAAATATCAAACGGCCCAATGTACCTCGGCTCAGCTTGCCTCTGCTCCCAAATCGAATAGTATCTCGAGTAGGTGAGATCCTCAAGAGTACATGTTCTCCTTCCTTGAACTCCAAAGGTCGACGGTGTGTGTCAGCCCAATACTTTTGTCTGTCCTGTGCTGTACGAAGATGACTCTGAATTTGCTTCACCTTCTCAATTGTCTGCATCACTAACTTTGGATCGAGTATCTGACGCTCGCCAACATCACTCCAATATATCGGTGACCTGCACTTCCTGTCGTACAATGCCTCAAAAGGTGCCATATGGATGCTCGCCTGGTAGCTGTTATTGTAAGAAAACTCCACCAAGTACAAATGGTCTTCCCAAGACCCTCCGAAGTCTAACATACATGACCTCAGCATATCCTCCAGGATCTGAATTGTGCGCTCCGACTGACCGTCTGTTTGTGGATGGTAAGCAGTACTGAACTTGAGTCGGGTGCCAAGACTCTCATGCATGCTTCGCCAAAAATGGGATGTGAATCTTGAGTCACGATCAGACACAATACTAACCGGTACTCCATGTAACCTTATGATCTGTCGTATATACATGTCGGCTAGAATCTCCGTGGACTGTCCAACTCTGAACAACAAGAAATGTGCCAATTTGGTGAGTTAATCCACAATAACCCAGACTACATCCTTCCTACTGGGGCTTCTTGGAAATCCTGTAATAAAATCCATAGTGATATGTTTCCACTTCCATTCGGGTATAGGAAGCGATTGTAATATACCGGCGGTTCTCTGATGCTCGACCATAACTTGCTGACAGACCAAATATTTTGCCACAAATCGTGCAATCTCTCTCTCTCTTCATCCCATGCCACCAATAGTACTACCTCAAATCTCGGTACATCTTCGTACCTCCTGGATGAATAAAGTACATGGAGCTATGTGCTTCAGACATCAACTCATGTCTCAACTCTCCATTCGGAATATATAGGTAATTTTCGCATCTTAACGTCCCGTCCTCATGGATTCAAAGTCCCATCTGTATGCCGGCTTCCGTCTTCTCTTTAAATCTCTGGAACCTAGCATCTGTGGGTAATGCCGCCTTAATTATCTTCACTAGTGATGACTTAACTTCAAGATTCACCAACAGCCCACTCTGCCTTTGCAAAATAACCTCTATTTCAAGCTCTTGTAGATCCTCTAATAGTTGGGGCTGCATCATCAAGAAATAAGTTGTGGGCTTTCTGCCGAGTGCGTCTGCTACGACATTCGCCTTGCCCGGATGGTACTGCAAATCTATATCAAAATCTACCATCAACTGTAACCAACGTCTCTGTCTCATATTGAGCTCTTTCTGAGTATAGACATACTTCAGACTCTTGTGATCGGTGAAGATTTCCACCTTCTCTCTATAAAGATAGTGCCTTCATATCTTTAATGCAAATATTATTGCAGCTAGCTCAAGATCGTGCGTCGGGTAGTTCTTAACCTTCAGCTGTCTCGATGCATAAGCTATAGCTTTACCATGTTGCATCAAAACACATCCTAGTCCACTGCCTGACGCATCACTATAAACAATGAATCCTCCCGATCCTGAAGGAAGAGTCAAGACCGGTGTTGTCATCAATCGTCTCTTCAACTCCTCAAAGTCCTTCTGACAATCTTCCGTCCATGCAAACTTCTGGTCCTTACACGTCAACCGCGTCATAGGCTCCGTAATCCTTGAGAAGTTCTCCACGAACCTCCGATAGTATCCAGCAAGTCCGAGAAAACTTCTCACTTCCACAATTAATGTAGGTGTGGGCCAAGTTTCTATTGCAGCAACCTTCTTCGGATCAACTGAAAGTCCTTCTCCTGAGATGATATGTCCCAGGAAATGCACCCTATCCAGACAAAAGTCATATTTACTAAGTTTGGCCTACAACTTCTCCTATCTCAGCGTCTCTAGCACGATTCTGAGATGCTCCTCGTGCTCTTCGTGGCTCTTGGAATATATCAAGATGTCATCAATAAACACAACCATGAACTTGTCCAAGTACTAATGAACAACTCTGTTCATCAAACTCATGAACATAGCTGGCGTGTTGGTTAAACCAATGCATAACTAAGAACTCATAGTGTCCATACTTGGTCCTGAAGGTTGTCTTCGGTATATCCTCTTTTCGTACTCTAATCTGATGATAACAGGATCTAAGATCGATCTTTGAGAATACACTAGCACCACTCAACTGATCGAATAGATCGTCAATGCGTGGCAAGGGATACTGGTTCTTGATGGTTATATCGTTCAGTGTCGTGTAGTCAATACACAGGCATACCGTCCCATCCTTCTTCGGCACAAATAGTATGGGTGCTCCCCATGGTGAAACACTGGACCGAATAAAACCATTCTCCAGAAGATCATCTGTAAACCCCCTCGACCAGATTTCAGTATTTTAGGATTATTTTTATCAATTTAGGATTTATGGCAATATTTTAATTTATTTCGCCTACATATCCTGTAGACTTGTGCACCTGTCCATCACCGAATTATTTAGAGCGTTACACTGACTGTTATCCCCGAACAAAGTTCACATACCTGTCCTAGACATGTCAGACTATTTTCCTGAACTTTGTGCAACTCACAGATGTGCTAAATGAGCCTCGTTTGAGACGCACAAATATCGTTACAAAAGTCCGTATTTATTTCCTATTTTATTTCCTGCTCTTTACCCATCTTTGTACCCCTAGAGATTTGAGGCCCGACATGCACCTGTTTTGCCCAAACAAAAATACGATAATTTTCTACACTGAGTATACTACATTTAGTGTATTGACACCGTAGAAAAATTATGACCCTACCTGCCTCTAAATAATTAGAGAACACCGTGCGCAGTATTTATTATTTAATAAATACGGTGACCCGTATCACCCAGAAACCAGGTCCAACCCCTGCCCAGACTCACCCCCATTTTCCCCAAGGCCCTCACATAGCAATTTCCCTCAATTCTGTGAATTTTAGAATTTTCAGGAATCGGGTGTTTTCCCAGACAATTTCGTAATTGCGCAATTTCCAAAAATAGGATAATTCTACAATTTATGAAACTACAGGGACTTTCCTGCAAATTGCAGTATGAGGTGTCACCCCCTCATTGGCCGGTGAACCTGCACCGTCCATTTGGACGCGGGACCCACCCGAAAAGATCCCGAAAATATCCCGAAAATATCCCAAAAATATCTTGAGATATTTTACTTATTTAATTAATATATTTTTTTATAAAAGAAAACAAAACAAAAGAAAATTAAAATAAAATTAAAATAAAATTAAAAGAAAAAAACCTAAACCCCCCTACAGCCGAACCCTCCCTTCCCCCGCCGGCGGCGAGCCCCGCCCGCCGGAGCCCCCCCCCCCCCCCCCCCCGCCCGCGGCGGAGCAGACCCCCCCCCCCCCCGCCCCAGCCGCTCTCTCCTCCTCCTTCCTCTTCCCGCGGGCCGCAGCCCCTTTCCGCTGCTCCGAACCCGCCGCCCCTCCGGCCTGCTGCCCAGCCGCGGCCGCCTGCGCTGCCTCCCAGCGGCCGTCGAGCACCGCCCGACGACCGGCGATGCTCCCTCAGGCTTCCCCCTTCCTCCTCCTCCTTCTTCCTTAGCAGCACCCTTCCCCGAGCTCGACTCCGGCCGCCATGCCCGCGCCGCCGCCTCCGCCCAGCCTCGCCGGCGCCGCCCCAGCCCCCTCCGGCCTGTCTCCCCCGCCGCAGCGCCGCCAAGCCCCGGCCAGAACCCAAACCCTAGCTTCTGTGAACAGTACCCCGACACGTGTCGGACACGAGAAACGCAGTTTCCCGGAGCCCTGTTCAGGTACTCATAACTCTCTCCTCGTAATTCCAATTTCAATTCCGTCAGTTGCGTCGTGTAGACTATGTAACCATCTCGGTGCCCGTACAACCCGCTCGGAGCATCGCGTCCTGTGGCGATCTCGAACCGCGATCCAAAAACAGAAAAAACAACGACCCGATTCACCCCGGAACTGAGTATGCCCCGCCAAACGGGACGACTTGGTTGTACGCAGTCTTTACCAAAACGTGCGCGCCATTGATACGGACGTGCGGGATTTCGCAGAAGTTGATTTGGATGTGCGTGCACACCGGAATCAACGCGTATCCGCCGACACCGCCCCGTATCCGTCAGTTCTGGAACACGCTGTAACTTTGTGTACACACGTCGGATCGAGACGAAACTTGCGCCATCGGACTCGTAGCAATACGCTGGTCCTGTGATTCAAGTTTGGTTCGATTCTGAGAACGTTGACAGAATCCCGTATCGTGGGCCCCACCGGCTCCACTTGACGGGCGATTTTGTGATCGGCACATCGGAATCCAGATCTGGACATTCCGTTGGGTTCGTATCGATGTTCTGGACTTGTTGACACTAAGTTTGGCAAATTTGGAGACCTTTGACCCTGACACGCTTTTTGTGCAAAGTGGCCCACATGTGGACCCCGCTTTGACCGGAAACTGTCATTTTTGCCCCTGTGTCCAAATTGGACTTAAGGACAGGCGTTTCTAGCTATTTGATATTTTCTGAGACTGTTAGTGATGTTTATTTCAGCATCCGGAGACATTTATTCTGAGGCCATAGTTTTTGGCTTTTGGCACTTGACATCTGGACGTTATATTTTGCAGCTCTCTTGCCAGGCAAGTATACCTTGCCTTGTTGTACTGTTTGATTTCAGTTATTGATAGTTACATGTTTATTTATTATATAAATGTGCGCGTCCGAGAAAACTCGGGTGCAGTCAACGAAGGCGTTGACGTTAGGACTTGTGTCTGACCTAGTGTCTAGTAGACCCACCTAAAGTTGTGAAGTTATTGATATAACTTCTCAGGCCTTGACACGTATCATTACACGTCATAGAGTGAGTACATGTAGGGACGCGTGCCTCATGTGCGACTGGCCATCAGTGTGAGCAACACGTGTAGCGGTATTTAGCTCAGTTGTTTATTTTATTGAGACTTGCATCATAGTTCGAGATGTCCACGTCGTTTTCACGACTTGTATATCTACATTGGGCGGGAAAGACACTTAGTAGGCGTATGGGACACCCCCTCCTTGATTGTTTTATCCTTCGTACCATGCTCCTCGGAGATGGTCGATTGCGGAGTTCCCTTGCGTCAGGGGGCATATGACACATATACTAGCCAGTCCAGACGATTGGTGAATTACGTCAGCATATGTCTAGCCACACATTCCCATGCGTACTACAAGGTCTTTAAATTGCTTTCACCTAGATGGTTAGCACACCCCATTTATTTATTCAGTATTTACATTATGGCATGTTATTTTTATGTATCTTGCTATGTCCCTCTGAGGACCTGGTCCCCTGCCAGGTGTATATGTTCTTGAGTATTCGCAGGAGCACAGATCCGGACATGTTACGTATATTCTGAGGAGGTCTTCTCTTCGAGTCTCGTGATTGTCAGAGGTGTTCTTATATGGTGTGTATCTGGTTCCTTTTAAATTCTATTTCGGCAGTGGATTTGTTTCCATCCGACTGTCATTCTTTAGATATTTGTTTTTGAGTTCTAGTTACATGGTTATTGGTTATTGGTTATTCATATTTGATTTACTGTAGATGAGATTTAGATATTACCCTGTGACTTGTGATTAATTATACCACTGGTGGACTATTGTTCATTATACAGCGTACGAACGTATATATGGTTTCCATATATTGGAGTTGCCATATATACGGGCGGCTGGCATAGTTACGTATCCTAGTCCTACGTATTTTGGGACTGGGGCGTGACAATATTTTTAGTGGTGGCCCATGCAGGTCGAGAGCATATTGTCTCGGTTACGTTACTGTACCGAGCAAGCCTGCGTCTCAGAGCATATTGTCTCGGTTACGTTACTGTACCGAGCAAGCCTGCACCTAGGATTAGAGGATATGATCTCATCCATAATTGACTATGACTTATCTTCCTTTCGGTCTGTCCTACTTGCATAATTGCATCCTGCTTGATTTATGTGCTTCCCTGATAATTCCTTAAGTTTAGCCCCTGCTAGAATATAGGAATCCCTGTTGATAGGATGATAATTAGGGTAGTATTCCTATTAAGAACACAACTAGGGCATTGACATATCATTAAGTTCAGATTACTTAATGAACCCTAGCCTTCCATATTACCTAATGAACCCTAGTCTTCCATATTACCTAATAAACCCTAGCATCACTACCTATAGATTAACTTACCATTATCCCTTGACGTATTTATGTATGACTTAAGAGTAGTATAAACACTACTAGGATTAGTTAGAGTATTGACCATAGTGTTGACCCTAGTCTTGAGGAACCAATATAAATCCAAGGTTAAACACTAGGACTGAAACCTCATCCTATGTTTAGATAAACCCAGTTTTACGCCAAAGACCCTTTACCCTTGTTGGCATAAGAACCAAACAACTGCCTAGTTGGCGTAAAAGCCTAATGACTTTCTTGTGGCGTAAAAACCAAATTATGCAGAAGATTGTCTCCTTTACGCTGCAGTTATAACAACTGCTATCCACATTCCTTTAGTATTCCTTATCCTGCGTAGGACACGTCATGAGAGCCATGTAGGTAACTGCCCTGCGAAAACCTGATGATTCTTGAATAAATAGATAACCAGCGTAGAGTAACCTGATTAGGCGTAGATTATAAGGATAGATGTGAGCGTAATTGTTATAGCCTTAGCTTTCCCCAGTGTTGAACCAATCTTGTGCATTAAATGCAGAGATACGCCTCGAGCTCTGTGCAAAAAGAAACAGCTTTCTGACAAGACATCTGATTTTGTCTCACCTCGAGCGTAGAAATGACTTGTATCCAATAAAGTCACTAAACGACAACATGGGACTCCGTGCAAATTCATCATCAAACTGACCACTCGATCGTTGTACAATTACTTTTGTCAGATGTCAGAATTCACTAAATTTGACTGACAAACTCATGAGTTTCTCGTACAACTTTACGCTACGACGAATGCTAGACTTTACACAGGAGATATTTTTGCGCAAATTTTAGCGCAAAACTTTTACGCCTAGACTTTCACCCAGACTTTTACGTGCAGATTTCTACGCACAGACTTTTTATGCGGACAGCTCTGAAGCTCTACCTTACGCTTCTCTGTTTTACGCGGATAGCTTTGAAGCCATGCATTACGCCAATTTATTTTATCTCTGTTTTACGCAGACAACCTCGAACCCCTACTTTACTCAGACTTCCTTGAATCTCTGTTTTAGACAGACAACCTATATTGTATATTAAGATTGTAGAACTTAGAAGGCCATACCTCTTTTAGGTCAACTAGCGACTTAGACAAGGAATTAGAATAATAACTGTAGAGATTGTAGAGTCTTATCTTTTTGTGATTGTGAATTATGTTGTAATTTCTCTCATCATAATCTAGCATACTTAAAATTGCTGTCCTACCTTAACTTATGATGCTATTATAGCCTAGTTTTGCAAGCTTATTCTTTATCGAGCTTATTCATGACACATGTGTTATTGGGGCCTGATCCACCCCACTAATACAATTGTCTATTCAGAATCAGTGTATTACGGTCTGATCAACCTTAGTGCATTTTGATTCGCTCTTCGCATAATTACTTTACGTGGATTGAGATATATAGTGATTAGTAGACAGATGTACTTGCCCTCTAGATATGTCTGAGCATATCGTATCAGTTACGTAACTGTACTGATACGAGCATATGAATAGGAATTACCAAAAATAATACTTCAATCCACAACTGCCTTGACAAATCCCATTGAAATCTTTAAACGCCTTGATCCCCACACTTCTAATCTATTACCTTCCCCTTGAACTCTTGATTACTGTTTTCCGTCTTCCCTTATTTCGAAAAGACGAAACCTCGTGCTTAGTATAAATACAAAAAGTGTATTGTTTCTGTAGCCATTTCTGTTTGTTTCTTGGGTAATTACCAAAACCTATTATTAGATTAGATTGCAATTTAAAACTGTACTATCTTTAGAATGACCTTCGCTACCTACCTAACGTTTTATTACATTCCTGATACGTGCGCCACTATGGCAGCATGAAATTTTTATTTTGCCTCGTAACTTGGTCAAGTTTAAAACCCAAGTATTACGATGAAGAATGTATCATTTTGCTGACATGAGTCTAAATGAATTTACCTGGATGAACAATTGATTGACTCCTGAATGGATAGCAGCACCTATGACTAGGTTAACTTTTTAGGATTAAGAATTCCTATGGACCAACGAGTGTCAAGCCGCTTTCGAGGAGTTGAAGAAGCGACTGACCACAACACCCGTATTGACTATTCTATCCGGATCAGGCGGTTGTGATCTACAGACGCATCAGGAAAAAGTTTGGGATGCGTATTAATACAGGATGGCAAGGTAATGGCATATGCATCTAGACAATTATGAGTACATGAGAAGAATTTGGAACTTGCAACCGTCGTAATTACTCTGAAGCTATGAAGACATTACTTATATATGAGACAAATCCTAAGATTGCACGGCATACCAGTCAGCATTTTACCAGACAAGGATTCACGTGACCAGAGTTGGTAGTCAACGCAGTAAAGGCAGTTAAGTAATACAAGGACACTTGCGAGCAGCGCAAGACAGACAGAAATAGTGGACAGACGTCATCATCGTCCCTTGGAATTCAAAGAGGACAATCATGTCATCTCGAGGATATCACCTACTAGAGACACCATTCGATTCGGAGGATGCAGCAAGTTGAGTCCAAGATATTTCGGACCATTGACGTGCTAGAAAGAGTGGGAGTAGTGGCATATCAACTTGCGCTACCACCTTCACTTGAGGGAGTACTTGATGTATTCCACGTGTCGCAACTCAGGCGATATGTGTCAGACAGTAGTCATGTTCTCAACCATTCGGAGATCACCATTAGGCCGAGCTTGTCGTATCAGGAGCAGCCCGTAGAAATCCTTGATCATTGAGAAAAAGTGTTGAGAAATCAGTCTATTCCCTTGGTCCGCGTGGCATGGAAGAATGGCGCGCCAGGAGAATCTACTTGGAAGAATGTGGACGACATGCGTAAACGTATTTCGAACCTATTCGTAAACCAAGATATAAATTACTTTGTTAAATTATATCTTATGCCGTCTTTGACTTCTACCGTGGCTTAGTTTTAATTTCGAGGACGAAATTTTTATAAGTTGGGTAGATTGTAAACCCCCTCGACCAGATTTCAGTATTTTAGGATTATTTTTATCAATTTAGGATTTATGGCAATATTTTAATTTATTTCGCCTACATATCCTGTAGACTTGTGCACCTGTCCATCACCGAATTATTTAGAGCGTTACACTGACTGTTATCCCCGAACAAAGTTCACATACCTGTCCTAGACATGTCAGACTATTTTCCTAAACTTTGTGCAACTCACAGATGTGCTAAAATGAGCCTCGTTTGAGACGCACAAATATCGTTACAAAAGTCCGTATTTATTTCCTATTTTATTTCCTGCTCTTTACCCATCTTTGTACCCCTAGAGATTTGAGGCCCGACATGCACCTGTTTTGCCCAAACAAAAATACGATAATTTTCTACACTGAGTATACTACATTTAGTGTATTGACACCGTAGAAAAATTATGACCCTACCTGCCTCTAAATAATTAGAGAACACCGTACGCAGTATTTATTATTTAATAAATACGGTGACCCGTATCACCCAGAAATCAGGTCCAACCCCTGCCCAGACTCACCCCCATTTTCCCCAAGGCCCTCACATAGCAATTTCCCTCAATTCTGTGAATTTTAGAATTTTCAGGAATCGGGTGTTTTCCTAGACAATTTCGTAATTGTGCAATTTCCAAAAATAGGACAATTCTGCAATTTATGAAACTATAGGGACTTTCTTGCAAATTGCAGTGCGAGGTGTCACCCCCTCATTGGCCGGTGAACCTGCACCGTCCATTTGGACGCGGGACCCACCCGAAAAAATCTCGGAAATATTCCAAAAATATCCCAAAAATATCTTGAGATATTTTACTTATTTAATTAATATAATTTTTTATAAAAGAAAACAAAAGAAAAATAAAATAAAATTAAAAGAAAAAAACCCAAACCCCCCCTACAGCCGAACCCTCCCTTCCCCCGCCGGCGGCGAGCCCCGCCCGCCGGAGCCCCCCCCCCCCGCCCGCGGCGGAGCCGACCCCCCCCGCCCCGGCCGCTCTCTCCTCCTCCTTCCTCTTCCCGCGGGCCGCAGCCCCTTGCCGCTGCTCCGAACCCGCCGCCCCTCCGGCCTGCTGCCCAGCCGCGGCCGCCTGCGCTGCCTCCCAGCGACCGCCGAGCACCGCCCGACGATCGACGACGCTCCCTCAGGCTTCCCCCTTCCTCCTCCTCCTTCTTCCTTGGCAGCACCCTTCCCCGAGCTCGACTCCGGCCGCCATGCCCGCGCCGCCGCCTCCGCCCAGCCTCGCCGGCGCCGCCCCAGCCCCCTCCGGCCGGTCTCCCCCGCCGCAGCGCCGCCAAGCTCCGGCCAGAACCCAAACCCTAGCTTCTGTGAACAGTACCCCGACACGTGTCGGACACGAGAAACGCAGTTTCCCGGAGCCCTGTTTAGGTACTCATATCTCTCTCCTCGTAATTTCGATTTCAATTCCGTCAGTTGCGTCGAGTAGACTATGTAACCATCTCGGTGCCCGTGCAACCCGCTCGGAGCATCGCGTCCTGTGGCGATCGCGAACCGCGATCCAAAAACAGGAAAAACAACGACCCGATTCACCCCGGAACTGAGTACGCCCCACCAAACGGGACGACTTGGTCGCACGCGGTCTTTACCAAAATGTGCGCGCCATTGATACGGACGTGCGGGATTTCGCAGAAGTTGATTTGGATGTGCGTGCACACCGGAATCAACGCGTATCCGCCGACACCGCCCCGTATCCGTCAGTTCTGGAACACGTTGTAACTTTGTGTACACACGTCGGATCGAGACGAAACTTGCGCCATCGGACTCGTAGCAATACGCTGGTCCTGTGATTCAAGTTTGGTTCGATTCTGAGAACGTTGACAGAATCCCTTATCGTGGGCCCCACCGGCTCCACTTGACGGGCAATTTTGTGATCGGCACATCGGAATCCAGATCTGGACATTCCGTTGGGTTCGTATCGATGTTTTGGACTTGTTGACACTAAGTTTGGCGAATTTGGAGACCTTTGACCCTGACACGCTTTTCGGTGCAAAGTGGCCCACATGTGGACCCCGCTTTGACCGGAAACTGTCATTTTTGCCCCTGTGTCCAAATTGGACTTAAGGACAGGCATTTCTAGCTATTTGATATTTTCTGAGACTGTTAGTGATGTTTATTTCAGCATCCGGAGACATTTATTCTGAGGCCATAGTTTTTGGCTTTTGGCACTTGACATCTGGACGTTATATTTTGCAGCTCTCTTGCCAGGCAAGTATACCTTGCCTTGTTGTACTGTTTGATTTCAGTTATTGATAGTTACATGTTTATTTATTATATAAATGTGCGCGTCCGAGAAAACTCGGGTGCAGTCAACGAAGGCGTTGACGTTAGGACTTGTGTCTGACCTAGTGTCTAGTAGACCCACCTAAAGTTGTGAAGTTATTGATATAACTTCTCAGGCCTTGACACGTATCATTACACGTCACAGAGTGAGTACATGTAGGAACGCGTGCCTCATGCGCGACTGGCCATCAGTGTGAGCAACACGTGTAGCGGTATTTAGCTCAGTTGTTTATTTTATTGAGACTTGCATCATAGTTCGAGATATCCACGTCGTTTTCACGACTTGTATATCTACATTGGGCGGGAAAGACACTTAGTAGGCGTATGGGACACCCCCTCCTTGATTGTTTTATCCTTCGTACCATGCTCCTCGGAGATGGTCGATTGCGGAGTTCCCTTGCGTCAGGGGGCATATGACACATATACTAGCCAGTCCCGACGATTGGTGAATTACGTCAGCATATGTCTAGCCACACATTCCCATGCGTACTACAAGGTCTTTAAATTGCATTCACCTAGATGGTTAGCACACCCCATTTATTTATTCAGTATTTACATTATGGCATGTTATTTTTATGTATCTTGCTATGTCCCTCTGAGGACCTGGTCCCCTGCCAGGTGTATATGTTCTTGAGTATTCGCAGGAGCACAGATCCGGACATGTTACGTATATTCCGAGGAGGTCTTCTCTTCGAGTCTCGTGATTGTCAGAGGTGTTCTTATATGGTGTGTATCTGGTTCCTTTTATATTCTATTTCGGCAGTGGATTTGTTTCCATCCGACTGTCATTCTTTAGATATTTGTTTTTGAGTTCTAGTTACATGGTTATTGATTATTGGTTATTCATATTTGATTTACTGTGGATGAGATTTAGATATTACCCTGTGACTTGTGATTAATTATACCACTGGTGGATTATTGTTCATTATACAGCGTACGCACGTATATATGGTTTCCATATATTGGAGTTGCCATATATACGGGCGGCTGGCATAGTTACGTATCATAGTCCTACGTATTTTGGGACTGGGGCGTGACATCATCAACTTGCTCCTTTAATTCTACCAACTCCTTAGGTGCTAGCCGGTACACTGATGAAGTGATAGGCTCCGCTCCTGGAGTCAAGTCTATTATGAATTCTATTTTTCGATCAAGTGGTAAGCCTGGAAGATCATTGAGAAATACATCCACAAACTCAGATACAATCTTTGGGTACTCGGGCTCCCCTTCTGCAGAGAGTACCTTAAGTGTAAGCTGAACACCTTGCTCTTTGGCTCCCCGAAGAAACTCAAACTTCGGATGTCCAGGTGGTCTAAATACAACCCGTCCAAGCCGACAATCTAGAGTCGCATGGTACTGACTCATCCAGTCCATACCAAGTACAATATTATAATCCGACATGGAAAAGATCAATAATTGAGCTCGCATCTCTCTCCCACAGACTACTACTGTCACACCCCGCACCCGGTATAGGGGCACGAGAGCGTGGGTACGTCCAGCCTACGCCGCAGCATCGGCGGTAGAACGCTGTCTAGGTCACAATGCTATCTAATCATTCTCACACGAGCATCCAACTCCATAAGGAGACACATATATCACAATATAATATGGAATACTCAATCACATAATCTAAAGCACGATAAGATATCGAAGAAATAAATAAATCAAAATGCAACTCAAGTCTAAAATAGAAATAATCTAACTCAACAGTAATATCCAAGTCTCAACTAAATATGCCGGAGACAAATCCGGTACCAAAAACTGCTAAAAGAAACTAACTAAATAACTAGTGATCCCGACTAGACCTCCCGGGAATCACACCTGTGCTACAGAGTCCAAGGCTGCAGGTACTCTCCCTGTGGTCCATAATATATCGGACACCAGTCCTCTAAGGCGCAGTCTGGAAAAATATTTTCAGTCAGGATGGAGCAAAGTACATCTCAAATAACAGTTCCAGTTAATTGATAAGGACTATAAAACAATAAATAGATGATGCTATATACTGAGAGAAGGCAATAAATAAATACAATGGCAAAATAAAGAGACAGGCAATATAGGCAATATGGTACAGTCAGTGCATATATGAAATGAAGAGAACGAGGTACAATATCATATACGGGTGATGTAGTATATGAACTAAAATAGAGAACTGTAACTATCTAAGTGTTTGAAATCGTAGTTTCGAAATGTGATCGGCTTGGGAACTTATTCGATGACTACATGGCCTGGCTAATCATACGTGAGGTGTATGATTAACACCGTTCAATGTCTACACTTGTACGATAGGTATTTTGATCACATCTCTCACTAGCAATTTCCCCGCCCCCAACTAGTACTGTGGATCCAATCATGACACGTCACGATACACGATCAATGTCCAATATATCATGTACAATGTCTAATATCAATGTCGTGTACAATGTCAATGCGATAACCAATGTAACATCTCATGACTAAAGATCCAATCTATACTAGTCCGTGTAGCACAGTGTCAAGAGTCAGATGTAACATTTCTAAATACTTGAATTATAGAAATTATCAATTAACGAAAATTATCAGAGAATGTACTCGCCTGGGGTCCTGCTACTGGTATGAATCAGAGTCCAAGTCACAGTCCAAATAGCCTATGTATTACAATTTACCATGTCAAAAGATAATTTATTTTAATTTATTTAATTCTGGAATAATTACTCTAAAATCCTATTTTAATCTTATTATTCTGATTTTTAGGTTAATTCCTAAATTTTGTCCAAAGGAACTGAATTTTATCAACTCGAGACTCATGGCACGTAAATCGAGGCGATCTGTTGACTGAAAAGTCAACCGACACAAACTCGACTTTCATGCATGATTTCCTGTAGATTTCAGCGTCAAAAATATGCTAGAATTTATGGCTTGTTCGAATTCAAATTCGTTTGGAAATTATGCCACATACAAATTTCGTATCGTGCACCGATGGTTAAATTCTAACCTAGAAGTTCTACAGAATTAAAAGTATATAAATACTTCGAATTAAATTCTGGGAAAAATATATGTCAATGATCTCGATATTAGCTTTCCGAAACTTTAAACAGTTCGTGATTCTGATTCCTGGTTCTCCCGGAATCGCAAAAACATCAAAACGCGTCTATTTTTGGACATGATGTGTTCTACGAATTTTCCAGAATTTAATACTCATAATTTCGTAAAACAATTTTATAATCAAAAAGCTAACCTCAATATCGTTCTACGCAAGAAACTGGGCCTCGTTTGGAGTCCGGAGCTATGCGCAATGGCTTCTGGAAGATGAAGGAACCCTAGATGGCAATTCTCCAAATCTCTCTCTCTCTCTCTCTCTCTCTTTCTAAAATAATGGGATAATTAGGGTTATTATATTATATATATATATAGATGTACCTGCGGCTGAATGGATATCTATAGGCTGACACGTGTCAAAATCTGATTGGATGATTTTATTTATATTATTTATTTTTGATTTGCCTTTATCAAAATATTATTTAAGTCGTTTTAAATCTAAATAACTCAAAATAAATATTAAAAATAATCATAAAAATCTGAAAAAATTACAAAAAATATATTTCGAACCTAAAAACCCTAAAAAAATATTTGGGATAATTTTATATTCATAGATTTACTACTATAATTAGGAGAAGCTATAAACATTAGTTTTACCCATTTAACTAAAAATAAATACTAAAATTATTCCAAAAATTCTGAAATAATTCCAGAAAATATATAATAATATTATAAACCGTAGAAAATAACATGGGTCCATTCTATATTCCTGGTCTTGCACAATAAATTCTACAACTCCTAAAAATTAGTTATTAGTCTAAATAACTCCCAATAAATACTAAAAGTATTCAGAAAATTTCCAAAAAAAATTCTAGAAAATATATTTTATTATTTAGAACCTAAAATAAAAGTTTGGGATATTTTTAATTAAGTTTGACCCTAAAATAAATTCTTACAAGTCCTAAGAAATTAGTGTTACTAGTTTTTAATTAACTAAAAATTATGAAAAAATCCCAATAGTCCCAAATTAACCTAATAACAACATTTAAGCACGAATTTCAGGATACGGAGGTTACAAGTCTACCCACCTTAAAAAATTTCGTCCTCAAAATTTAAAATCCTCAATTATTTTATTTATTTATTACCATCAAAATTGAATTCATCAAATCATATAATCATGAACTAATCCACATTGTTATTTCACAATATTTCTCAAAATTCTATAAATATCATATCCCTAAAAATCTTCAAATATAAAATCAAATTCCATTCTTATCACAATCTCCTCCAAAATTTTAAGTTAATAACGAATACAAGAATTTAATATTCAATCCTCTAATTGAAATCCAATCAATGCATATTTATAAAATTTAAAAATTGTATCCCAAAATTTGAATTCAAACACTAATCCATTAATGATCTTACTCCTCTAATTTAAATCCAATCAATGCATATTATAAAATTGAATCTCATCCCAAAATTTGAATTCAACACTAATCCATTTGTGTTCTTATTCCTCGATTTTTTTTTCACAATACTCAACGATATAATACTTATGAAACCTCCAACACAATATTCAAAATATAAGTTCATAACTTGCAGTCCAATAAATATATTGATAGCCTTCTTAAATTCCTCAAAATTCAATGATAATTTCAATCATTTCATAATCTTTATAAAAATCAATGATTTAACAAAATCGTCAATTCTGCCATATTAAATTCCCAACTCTTTATTTAATTTAATATTTTTCCTCGAAATTTAAGACACCTTGTCTCACTTTGTCAAGTCATAACCTCTTCGTTAATCTTTACTACAGTCAAATCCTCAACAATCAAAGTCTAAGGGAATTCTACCTACAATTATACAACATGCAATCTAAGGAAAATATGTATGGTTATGGTCACTTTTGTTATGGTATTGCAGTCTCTGTCAGGGTGTACTACTAACTATATTCTAACAAGAAAATCATGAATACAAACTACGGTACTAAGGAATCAATCAAGGCAATAGATGTGATATAATCAAGGGAGGACAGTAAAATTCTAAGGAAGCAATATTCAGAAGAAAAATAAGGACAACAAGATAATAGATTAGAAATTTTCCTAGTTGTGATTGAGTATCCGCTCTCATCCTAGTATGCTATATCCTAGATCCTATCGCAGGCACGCAGTAGTACTACTAAGTTGTCGCACTACCACGATATCGCTCTAATTGCAAAGTCTGACATGCATGGGCCACCACTTAAAAATGTGTCACGACCCGCACCCGGTATAGGGGCACGAGAGCGTGGGTACGTCCAGCCTACGCCGCAGCATCGGCGGTAGAACGTTGTCTAGGTCACAATGCTATCTAATCATTCTCACACGAGCATCCAACTCCATAAGGAGACACAGATATCACAATATAATATGGAATACTCAATCACATAATCTAAAGCACGATAAGATATCAAAGAAATAAATAAATCAAAATGCAACTCAAGTCTAAAATAGAAATAATCTAACTCAACAGTAATATCCAAGTCTCAACTAAATATGCCGGAGACAAATCCGGTACCAAAAACTGCTAAAAGAAACTAACTAAATAACTAGTGATCCCGACTAGACCTCCCGAGAATCACACCTGTGCTACAGAGTCCAAGGCTGCAGCTACTCTCCCTGTGGTCCATAATATGTCGGACACCAGTCCTCTAAGACGCAGTCTGGAAAAATATTTTCAGTCAGGATGGAGCAAAGTACATCTCAAATAACAGTTTCAGTTAATTGATAAGGACTATAAAACAATAAATAGATGATGCTATATACTGAGAGAAGGAAATAAATAAATACAATGGCAAAATAAAGAGACAGGCAATATAGGCAATATGGTACAGTCAGTGCATATATGAAATGAAGAAAATGAGGTACAATATCATATACGGGTGATGTAGTATATGAACTAAAATAGAGAACTGTAACTATCTAAGTGTTTGAAATCGTAATTTTGAAATGTGATCGGCTTGGGAACTTGTTCGATGACTACATAGCCTGGCTAATCATACGTGAGGTGTATGATTAACACCGTTCAATGTCTACACTTGTACGATAGGTATTTTGATCACATCTCTCACTAGCAATTTCCCCGCCCCCAACTAGTACTGTGGATCCAATCATGACACGTCACGATACACGATCAATGTCCAATATATCATGTACAATGTCTAATATCAATGTCGTGTACAATGTCAATGCGATAACCAATGTAACATCTCATGACTAAAGATCCAATCTATACTAGTCCGTGTAGCACAGTGTCAAGAGTCAGATGTAATATTTCTAAATACTTGAATTATAGAAATTATCAAATAACGAAAATTATCAGAGAATGTACTCGCCTGGGGTCCTGCTACTGGTATGAATCAGAGTCCAAGTCACAGTCCAAATAGCCTATGTATTACAATTTACCATGTCAAAAGATAATTTATTTTAATTTATTTAATTCTGGAATAATTATTCTAAAATCCTATTTTAATCTTATTATTCTGATTTTTAGGTTAATTCCTAAATTTTGTCCAAAGGAACTGAATTTTATCAACTCGAGACTCATGATACGTAAATCGAGGCGATCTGTTGACTGAAAAGTCAACCAACACAAACTCGACTTTCATGCATGATTTCTTGTAGATTTCAGCGTCAAAAACATGCTGGAATTTACGGCTCGTTCGAATTCAAATTCGTTTGGGAATTATGGCACATACAAATTTCGTATCGTGCACCGATGGTTAAATTCTAACCTAGAAGTTCTACAGAATTAACAATATATAAATACTTCAAATTAAATTCTGGGAAAAACATATGTCAATGATCTCGATATTAGCTTTCCTAAACTTTAAACAGTTCATGATTCTGAATCCTGGTTCTCCCGGAATCGCGAAAACATCAAAACGCGTCTATTTTTGGACATGCTATGTTCTATGAATTTTCCAGAATTTAATACTCATAATTTTGTAAAACAATTTATATAATCAGAAAGTTAACCTCAATATCGTTCTAACGCAAGAAACTGGGCCTCGTTTGGAGTCCAGAGCTATGCGCAATGGCTTCTGGAAGATGAAGGAACCCTAGATGGCAATTCTCCAAATCTCTCTCTCTCTCTCTAAAATAATGGGATAATTAGGGTTATTATATTATATATATATAGATGTACCTGCGGCTGAATGGATATCTATAGGCTGACACTTGTCAAAATCTGATAGGATGATTTTATTTATATTATTTATTTTTGATTTGCCTTTATCAAAACATTATTTAAGTCGTTTTAAATCTAAATAACTCAAAATAAATATTAAAAATAATCATAAAAATCTGGAAAAATTACAAAAAATATATTTTGAACCTAAAAACCCTAGAAAAATATTTGGGATAATTTTATATTCATAAATTTACTACTATAATTAGGAGAAGCTCTAAACATTAGTTTTACCCATTTAACTAAAAATAAATAATAAAATTATTCCAAAAATTCTGAAATAATTCCAAAAAATATATAATAATATTATAAACCCTAGAAAATAATGTGGGTCCATTATATATTCCTGGGATTGCACAATAAATTCTACAAGTCCTAAAAATTAGTTATTAGTCTAAATAACTCCCAATAAATACTAAAAGTATTCAGAAAATTTCCAAAAAAAATTCTAGAAAATATATTTTATTATTTAGAACCTAAAATAAAAGTTTGGGATATTTTTAATTAAGTTTGACCCTAAAATAAATTATTACAAGTCCTAAGAAATTAGTGTTACTAGTTTTTAATTAACTAAAAATTATGAAAAAAATCCCAATAGTCCCAAATTAACCTAATAACAACATTTAAGCACGAATTTCAGGATACAGAGGTTACAACTACCGAACAAGATCTATAAATATCACTAACTGGGATAATTTTGCCTCCCGTAAGAATTCTCATAGTCTTCGGAAGGGGTGTGGTAGCTACTCTATGTGTGGCTACGAAGCTAGCAGCTATGAATGAATACGATGCTCCAGAATCGAATAAAGCTACAGTAGGTAATGAAGCTACTAATATAGTACCTACTATGACCTCTCCTGCAGTAGCTTCCTCTTCAATAGCCAATGCAAATGCCTGTCCTCGTCCCTGAGTTGTTCCTCTCTGATGCCGAGCTTACTGGAATAGTGCTGCCTGTGGTGCCAAAGGTGGCCTCGGCTGATACCCTCCTGGAGCTGGTGGTCTGACTACTCCAACTCCCGTCTGTGGTGCTCCCAATGCTGAATAAGCTGGCCTAGGTGGCTGCTAGGCTGGTCTCGGTGATGGTAAAGCTGGTCGGTCTACCATCGGTGGTCCCTCTCGATGCTCAGGGCAATCCTTGGCTGGATGTTGGTTGGATCCTCAAATCAAGCATAGTCCCAACTTGCGTCTGCACTCCCTCTCAATATGGCCTACCTTGCCATAATAGTGACAAGTAGGAAGGGATGGAGATCTTGATGCTTCTCTCTGTTGTGGATTTCTCTGGGGTTTCTTTGCAAACTCTCCTTGTGGTGCTCTGGCTAGTTCTGATATGAACGGTCATTTCAGACTGGACTCTCTCCTGGTGACATGCTCCATGTGTCGTACTATAGTAAGGACTTCCGTATATGAAGTAGGTGCAATAGATCCGATCAATCTCTGTAGCTCAAAGCTAAGTCCGTCGAAGAACTTCTCCGTCTTTTTCTCTTCTGTCAGAATCAAAGTAGGGGTGAAGCGACTCAAATGAATGAACTCTGCATTGTACTCTTCTACCGTCATGTTGTCTTGAATGAGGCGGTTAAATTTATCCCTAAGTTCTGCTCTGGCAATGGCTGAAATATACATCTCCTGGAAGAGTCTAGAGAAATCCTCCTAAGTGACTTGGTCCGGTCCGAGCCGTCTCCCCTCAGATAGCCACCAATGATGTGCATTGCCCGTCAACTGCATCCTGGCGGCAGTCATCCAACGCTCCCTCGGAAGCTCAGCTGCTTCCAATTGGTGTTGAGTGTTTGTGAGCCACTCATAAACTTCAGTGGGCTCCTTCTTGCCAGAAAAGATACGGGGCTTCAGCTGACAAAAAATCAGTGATAGATCCCGTCGATGGTCGCCTAGCTGGTGGGTTCGCCTGCTCCAGTGCAGTTACTAGGCTGTTCCTCAAGTTCTCTGTCTCGTGACACTGAGCCTCTTGATGAACCTGTTGTTGGGCTTGCATTATTGCGTAGAACATTTGGAACATCTGTTGTCCGTCCATAGGCAGTCCTGGTGGAAAAATGGGTATTGGTGGAGTAAACTGCGGCGGTGGTGGAATATCGTCTCGTCAGAATCTCGAGGCATGCTGATCTGCTTGATTGCTTTGTTGAGTGGAGGGATCTCCACCCAATGGTGTCACTCCATCATCGTAGGTGACCACTGTCACGCCCCGGACCCGCCCGGGCCACCGCTCCGCCTTGCCTCGCCCCTATATAGCCGGATTATCGAACCGGGCACGAATCACCGTGCCTTGGCACGCCGGACGCGAATCACCGCGCCCGTCCCGCGGGTGCGAGAAAGGGGATGGATGTGGCCCGCACGAGTGTATCGGGGGACGTGATGCCGTACGAGCCTGGGGTTGCGCCCGCACAAGGCCTTATCGTTTAAGTTGATTTGTTGGCTATCATCGCATCAATCGAGTAAGCAGCGGAAAGGGACTTGTTGCAATGCAATGCATTTAGCCAACTGAGTATTCGGGACAATCGAGGGACTTGGGTTCTCTTATGCAAAGGCATTCGTTCGTTCCATACATTATGCCCCCTTATACGATAGCATCTTGGGGCAACAATCGAAACCAGGATTCCGGGTCTTAGGGACTGTGGCACACCTATCGCTCCCTCGAACGATCCAGTACCTGCAAGCAAGTAAACTGTTGGTGGGTCAGCACTTGTATAAGTACTGGTGAGATAAAATAACTGAACAGAAACAAGCATTCACTAAAACCAACACTAAGTAATCATGTTATAAAACATTACATTACTAGTGATCTTTCTAGTTTTACCTAGGTTCGTTTCATGCAGTTCTAGCAGAGTCATATTACATTGTTTGAAAACATCTTTGGAAACAAAGTTTCATAAGCAATAAGCAAGACAATCAATCGTTCATGTTTTAGGGTATACGCAGCATGTCTCGTGAGACTCCAGGGTCAAATGCATAGCTAGACACACAATGCACATCTTAGGGGCAGCCCTCTATCCAAGCCAACACAATGACTTAGCTATATGCAGGGCGGTCCTCGAGTATCTCAGGATCGGCAGCAGGTTGTACAGCATACTAACGACTCATTCATCTGATGCTAATTGCAGCTGTGACTCATGGTTGCTTTCCACTATCTCTGTAGCAGCCGTGACACATGCAGTTCAGCTCTCCACCAAAAGCCATTGTCCGACCGCATGCGAATGCATGGAACACTATCAAATAAACTCTAGTATGCAGACGAGACGAACCATCAGAATAGTTATCGTTGTTGCGGGGCAATCCGACTTATCACTTGAACACATTCAGGCACGATATGGTTCTCTCGAAGCATAGACGATAGTGAACATGTTCATGCACTCTAGGCAAGCGTTTCAGGATTCTCGTTTAGCAGACTTATTCATTTCGAAGACAAGCTAGGTGAGTTCATTCATTAACATGCAAGACAGGTTCTATCATTCCCTTATGAAAACATTGCAAGCAAAAACTCAGGTTATTATTAAGGCGTGCAAGAATCAGAGAACGAAGTTCTGCCCACTCACCTTGATACATAATGCCGACGCGGAGCGGGGCATTACATACTTACCAACCAACAAAAAGTTTCGTCCTCGAAACTTCAAGGATAAACTTCTCGATATTCTGAGCAGCGATAGTGCCATCCCTCGCCGTACTCAATCGAAACAATGAAGCAATTCAAGTTCAGAAAACATTTGCACTTTGAGAATATCTATGGACTTATTGTATGGAACGCTCTATTGCAATACCATATCGATAATATCTCAGAGTCGTAGCAACAGATTTCGGCCAAGAGATCAATTCCGCTCTGATACCATTCTGTCACTCCCCGGACCCGCCCGGGCCGCCGCTCCGCCTTGCCTCGCCCCCGTATAGCCGAATTATCGAACCGGGCACGAATCACCGTGCCTCGGCGTGCCGGACGCGAATCACCGCGCCCGTCCCGCGGGTGCGAGGAAGGGGATGGATGTGGCCCGCACGAGTGTATCAGGGGATATGATGCCGTGCGAGCCTGGTGTTGCGTCCGCACAAGGCCTTATCGTTTAAGTTGATTTGTTGGCTACCATCGCATTAATCGAGTAAGCAACGGAAAAGGGATTTGTTGTAATACAATGCATTTAGCCAACTGAGTATTCGGGACAATCGAGGGACTTGGGTTCTCTTATGCAAAGGCATTCGTTCGTTCCATACATTATACCCCCTTATACGATAGCATCTTGGGGCAACAATCGAAACCAGGATTCCGGGTCTTAGGGACTGTGGCACGCCTATTGCTCCCTCGGACGATCCAGTACCTGCAAGCAAGTAAATTGTTTGTGGGTCAGCACTTTTATAAGTACTGGTGAGATAAAATAACTGAACAGAAATAAGCATTCACTAAAACCAACACTAAGTAATCATGTTATAAAATATTACATTACTAGTGATCTTTTTAGTTTTACCTAGGTTCGTTTCATGCAGTTCTAGCAGAGTCATATTACATTGTTTGGAAACATCTTTGGAAACAGAGTTTCATAAGCAATAAGCAAGACAAGTAATCGTTCATATTTCAGGGTGTACGCAGCGTGTCTCGTGAGACTCCAGGGTCAAATGCATAGCTAGACACACAATGCACATCTTAGGGGCAGCCCTCTATCCAAGCCAACACAATGACTTAGCTATATGCAGGGCGGTCCCCGAGTATCTCAGGATCGGCAGCTGGTTGTACAGCATACCAATGACTTATTCATCTGATGCTAATGGCAGCTGTGACTCATGGTTGCTTTCCACTATCTCTGTAGCAGCCGTGACATATGTAGTTCAGCTCTCCACCAAAAGCCATTGTCCGACCGTATGTGAATGCATGGAACACTATCAAATAAACTCTAGTATGCAGACGAGACGAACCATCAGAACAGTTATCGTTATTGTGGGGTAATCTGACTTATCACTTGAATACATTCAGGCACAATATGGTTATCTCGAAGCATAGACGATAGTGAACATGTTCATGCACTCTAGGCAAGCATTTCAGAATTCTCGTTTAGCAGACTTATTCATTTCAAAGACAAGCTAGGTGAGTTTGTTCATTAACATGCAAGGCAGGTTCTATCATTCTCTTATGAAAATATTGCAAGCAAAAACTCAGGTTATTATTAAGGCGTGCAAGAATCAGAGAACGAAGTTCTGCCCACTCACCTTGATACATAATGCCGACGCGGAGTGGGGCATTACAACCACAACACCTTGTGGTGTACCTACGGGAGTCTCGTCGCAGGCTCGTGGATCCATTACTCTGTATTTAAAGTAAACTATGAGAATCGCACAGAGAAATTAAGACAGGATGCAAGTCAAGAAATTATTTTGAAGTCGATATAGAGGTCAAGAACAGATCAACAAGTGGATGAGATCCTATAACTTATCCTATCCTAATCGCAGGCTTGCTCGGTTTCTTAGTTGAAACTAAAGCAATATAATCGCAGGCCACCATAAAAACTATGTCACTCCCCAGTCCCAAAATATCTAGGGACCAGCCACGTGGCAATGGCCAGCAGCACAACTCCAATGGGCAAACCCAATTTAATGGACCCGTTAGAGTGCACTTAAGCTGTATTAAATATAAATACAAGTCTACACCATCTATCTTAGTATAATTCTAATCTTATCCACAGAAAGAAACATAACTAAATATGATAAACTAATCAAGATAATAGATAAAAAGAAATATAGTCCATCAACAAGTCCAAATAAATAGTATCTCGGGGAACAACCCGATAAAATAAGTCAATACATAAATCCATGAGTCAAGATATGAAATAACTGGAAGCAGAAATAACTGAGTATGTAACAGAATACTCAGGAGAAATCCTCTGGCATAACCTCGACCTCTGGTGCAAGTACTGCTCCAACGTCAGCTCATGTCCCGTATATCTCAGGGTATTCCTTCTCTGCTGTATCTGGGGACATAATCCGGATCCAGGTCATCATGGGACATAGCAAGGTACAAGAATAACTCAAGCCAAAAGAAATGGAGTATAAAAATAGATCCTCAGGGCAAGCTATGTAACCAACTATATGAAAATGCAAATTGAGAGCATCACTAGTACTCAGGCTGAAACTACTACAAGCTCTGTGTCGAGGAGCCGATAGCAGTAATATCACGCGTAATGGGCCAAGCTCTGGAACATAGACTAAAGAACCAAAAATATATATGTATATAATCAGCATGTAGCCTGTGTGTCTCTCCCCACCCAATGGAATCACACGTCTTATGTCAACAACATCTCATGTCCATAACACACAAGATCATGACCTCTAGCTAGTACAATGAGTCATAATAATATCTATGTATATGCAAGTCTTATGTCACGAATCCTGTAAGCCTATACAGAATCACCATGAATAACTCAGGAAAGATTCCGTCTCATGAATAGTGTCAAGTGTCCTATGGTATGACGTACCTGGTAAAGCAAGCACGTAAAAATATATAGAATCGTGGTATCAACTCTCTAAATGACGTTACACGACTCCGCGTACGGCGTTGACACCCGAATCTTGTTCGGATGTTAAGCAATGTCTCACGGTCCTAGGTTAAACAGGTACAACACAGAAGTATATAGAAATAACTCAAGCAAATAATATCTCAAGATCTACTGCAAGTTGGCAAGGTACACTTGTTTGGGTTCTGAGCTCCGACAGTTGCTCCGATATAAGTGGAATCTCCAAGTACGCCTCCGGATGATAAAACAAATTTTACTATCACTCTCAGAATATATGAAATAGCTATGATTGACTACCCATAAGTCCAATTTAGACACAGGGACAGAATTGACAGTTTTTGGTCAAAGCGGGGTCCACATGGGGCCCACTACGCACCAAAAAATGTGCCAACGACAAAGTTATCCAAATTTGTCAAACTTAGTATCTATGAGTCTAGAATGATAGCACAAACCCAACAGATGTCAAAAACTGAATTCCGATGAGCCGGTCACGAAATCGCCCGTCAAGTAAAACCGTGGGGCCCACGAACGGTATTTCGTCAACGTTCTCAGAATCGAACCAAACTTGGGTCATAGGACCAGCGTAACACTACGAATCCGATGACACAAGTTTCGTTGTGAAACGACAAATACACACAAAATTATGATGAGTGTCGGAACGGGTCAATACAGGGTTTTTTGACGGATACGCGTTGATTCCGGTGTGCACGCACATCCAAATCAACTTCCGTGAAATCTCACACGTCCGCGTTGACGATACACGCCTTTCAGTACAATTCGCACACGACAAAGTCGCCTCGTTTAGTAGGACGTACCTAGTTTCAGGAATATTTGGGTTTAGAAAACCAAGTTTTTGGTCAAATTCAACAGCGAATAAATCACAGCATACAACAAATTAAAATAAACTAATTAAAGAGATTAAATCTCGGTTATGTTGTCTAAATTACTGTTCAAATAGAATTTAAAAAATATTAACTAGGTTGAAAGAAAAATAGCCATGAACATGGGTGTTTGGGACAATTTTCTGAACTACAAATTGAATCATTTTTTCCTGTTTTGCGTCACAAATTACGACCGACACAGGACACGATACACCGAACTAATTATACATGGTTCAAGAGGGTCATATGGTCTTCACATAGGATTCAACGGGTCGACATTTGGATTACTGTGCAGGTAGATACAAGGATGAAAAGTAGGGTATCTTACTACTGTTGTTGCTCGGGAATTCATACAGCTTGTCTTCGCGGCGGCGTGCGGCGGCGGCGGTAGGAAATGAAAGAGGAGATGTTGATGGTGAGGGTCGGCTAAGCTGGAGGTTATATAGGGGTGAGAGGAGGGCGTTACAAGGAGGGGAAGGGATCGGGTCGGCGGCCAGTTGGGGGAGAGAAAGGGAACGGTCGGGGGGGGGGGGGGTTGGTACTATAGCTGAAGGATTATATAGGGTTTCGGATTATCGGGTCTGCGGGTTTGAGTATGGGTTAGGATCCGGGTCCGAGTAGTTTTAGTGAGTTGGTTTGGTTCGATTTGGTTCGTTTTGGGTTGGTTTGGTTTATTTAAAACAACGCAATTAACTATAAAAAAATAGTTTTAGACCCCAATAAATTCTAAAAAAATTACACAATATTCTATTATTAATTATACACCCAAAAATATTTTTTTTTTACTATTTTACTAATTAATCTAATACACAAAAATATAAATCCATGATCGAATATTTATTATAATTAACTAAAGATAATTAAAAAATTTCTACAATAATAATTAATTAAATTTTAAATTAAATTCTAAAAAATTAGGGTATTTACAGCTATAGTTGCAGTATATGTCGATGACATAAACTTGATTGGGATAAGACATGAAATCAATGAGACTGCAAACTATCTGAACAAGGAGTTCGAGATGAAAGATCTCGGAGACACGAAATATTATCTCGGATTGCAAATTGAGCATTGCACTAATGGAATTTTAGTGCATCAATCCAAATACACAAAAATATATTAAAACAGTTCAATATGGATAAAGCTCATCCTCTTAGCACTCCAATGATTGTTCGATCTTTAGATATCAATAAAGATCCATATCGTCCTAAGGACGATAATAAAATGATGCTAGGACCCGAAGTACCGTACCTTAGTGCCATTGGGGCATTAATGTATCTATCACAATGTACAAGGTCAGACATATCATTCTCTGTCAATCTGTTGGCTAGATATAGCTCGGCGCCAACTCGCAGACATTGAAAAAATATTAAATATGTGATGATATATCTTCGTGGAACTACCGATATAGGATTATTTTATACTTGTGGTTTATCTGACATCGCGAATCTAGTTGGTTTTGCAGATCCAGGTTATTTATCTTATCCCCATAAAGGTCGTTCATAAACTGGATATGTGTTTCTTAATAGTAATGCAGCTATTTCTTAGAGTTCAACAAAACATACAATGGTTGCTACCTCTTGGAGTTCAACAAAACATACAATAGGTGGTAATTTATCGTAGTTACTGCGAGGTCAAATATTATGTTATTAAACCTCATTGACTATATGTTTCATTTTGGCTAACGTCGACGGTCACTCATACCTTTGTCAAATTCGTCTGTATCCTACATCTTTGTCTCTTTTATTATATCTAAAAACTAAATGAAATAGTGGACAAGGTGGAGAAAGAGAGAGTTTCGCTGACAAAGTGGAGAAGGAGTGGAGTTCGTCCGTAACAAAAATATTAACTTTTTAATTTTAAAAACACAAAAATGTTAAAATAGTAATTTACTTTTACTGTTTTTATAGATATGGAGCATATAGTATAAATGTAATAATAATATTATAGATTATAGATTATAGATATAGATTAATCATATAATGGAGCAAATTAGCATTATATGTTGTGCACGTATTCATATATTCTCGACTATCTAACATTTTTGCTATTTGGATTATATATTAGTATATATATAGATTAATTATATAATGAAGCAAATTAACTATAGCATTATATGTTATGCTCTTATTCATACTAGTATACATGTACATGCATTATGCGTATTTTATAATTTATTATTAGTAAGCCTAAAAGGTAGCTGTTCTAATTATTCTAATTTTTATTAACACTATTTTGAAAGACTAAAATACAACAACCTTAATTATTCCAATTTTATTTTTATATTACTATTATCATATTATTATATATAATGTTTTATATATGCTTGTAAGACTATTTAGGAAGACGAAAATACAGCTTATGTAATTACCTAGATGCACCTATTGACTTTAACGAATAATTTTAATTAGTAAACATATATAAGGATATATTTTGAAAGAAAAAAATTTACAGTGAAACTAAACTTTTCTCATTATACAGTAACTAGTAAATGCACGTACGTTGCACGTAAAATAATTTTATTCTGATATTATTATAAAATAGTTTAAATATTTAAATATATTTGAATCAAATTTTGTTTATATATATATATATATATATATATATATATATATATATATATATATATATATATATATATATATATATATATATATTCATTATAATTTATTATAAATACATTTCTACTTTTTATAAGAAGTCTCGAAACTGCTAGCCGTCTAAGCCGTATATCCTAACGTAATAAAAAAAAAATGACTACATAATATTATATAAATATAACCATACATCTCTTCTAGCTCATGTGGTTAAGGTGTAAAACATTATTCCTATTACATATGGGCCCCACTTTTGTTTTATACCGGCTGGAACCCACATGTAATATGGTGGGAACAAAATATAGAAAAATAGTGGGACAGCAGATATGGTCTGCTCCTTGGTTGGTTAGGCTCAAATTCCCATGGAATTATTTATAACAAATTTAGCTTTTTAAAACAATTTTTTTTACGTAATATTTTTTTTTAACAAATTGTGGAAAATTTATAAACGGTTTATATTACTCACTTTTGAGCCGTTTTCAATCCCATTATTGGAGTAGAGATAGATTAGTACTATCAAATTATTATATATAATATTTTATATATACTTGTAAGACTATTTAGAAAGACGAAAAGACAGATCCCATAATTACCTACATGTCCCTATTAACTTTAATGAATAATTTTAATTAGTAAACATATGTAAGAATATTTGGAAAGAACAATTTCACGTTGAAACTAAACTTTTCTCATTATATAATAGTATTAATTAGTATTATCATATTATTATATATAATATTTTATATATGTTTGTAAGGCTATTTAGGAAGACCAAAAGGCAACTTTCATAATTACCTAGATGTCTTTATTAACTTTAATGGACAATTTTAATTAGTAAACACATGTAAGGGTTAGAAGAAAAAAAAATATGGTGAAGTTGAACTTTTTACATTATATAGTAGTATATGTCACGCCCCGATCTCCCGCAGGCAAATCGGCCGTTCCCGCTAGGCGAGAATCATCACGCCAGTGCTCCCGCGGAACGATCACTTTGACCCATCCGGGCGTGATGCCGCACGAGCGTGAGCCACGCCCGTGCAAGGCCGTGGTTCATTGGCTGGCGGTAAGAGTTCTAAGCCACAGAGTCGCACAGATTGTCCGAGTGCAGCGGAGTCATGAACGCATAGGCGATCGGTAACAGGTTCACTGAGTCGACAATATAGCGGAAGCATTGAATAACACAAGTAGAAGTAAAGCAACTCTTTTATTGATATAAACAAGTGTTACAAGCGGCGTATAGCCGAGATTACAAGTCGCTCAAGCCTCTCTCTCTAAAATAATAAAGCGTGCCAAGTGGCTACAATTGTGGAATGATTGTACAGACGATGTTCCGGCAATGTTCACAACATTATGTCTTGTATATGTGCTTCAGTTCCGAACGCAGCGCAGCTTCCGAGTGATCTCCACGCCTTAGCACGCACGAACGAGCATCCGCACCGAACGAGGTTCTCCCGTACCCTGCAAACGATCTGGTGGGTTATCAGTACATGAATGCACTGGTGGGGAGGCTACTCGCTCGCTCGACAAATCCAAACACGTAACACAGGTTCCGTGCACCAACTATTAAGTTGTCTTTCTAGTTGCCTTAGGATCAGTTTCATGCAAGAATTAAATAGTCTAACCCGTGTGGCAGTGCGTCGTGCGACATGAGAGGAAACACGGCGAGACTTACCAACTTACCATTTGACCTTCCCTGTCCAAGGCAAACATTGTTAATTCAAGCACGAACAAGTATAAACATTCAGGAGGCATAGCATATGCAAACACGAGTATTGTTGTATCATGATCATTCAGGTGTTCAGTTGTTCATTGATGCGATGCAATGTCTCGCACGCGGATAGCCGCTAAGCGAGGATGACTTATCTATATGAACAGGAGTCGCTGGCATAGCCATAAAAGACACTAGTCATAAACGAATGGTTTGCAGGGAAAGTACAGTGGGCGCTACAAGCCATCTCGTTTAGTACAATAGACTATACAGTAGAGTTCAGCCATGGAGAGAATGGCATGCAGCGAAAGAACAATGGACGCTACACGCCATCTTGTCCAGTACAGTAGGCTGAACAATGGAGTTACATCCGAATCGGAGCGGCTCCAGTGCCCCGGTGACCGTCTGTGGAACTATGCCTCATTTTTGAGTTGTCCGCGACATGCATGTCAGGGTCTATTCCAATTTCATGAGATATACGAGCACACGAGAACATGAGTACAGGAGATACTTGAATCTTGTTCTGTAGAGTGAATAACTTGCCTTGATGCATTCCCCTGGCTCAGGGCTGCCTGGTGACCTAACGGTCCCGGATACTTGCAGGTTCAATCATGCACGGAACTACTACTTAGTAGTCTCCCGGGGTTTGGATGAAAACAAGGCAACATACAAGAAGACAAGTATGCATTTGTATAAACACACATATTCACGATAGCTCGGGCCCGAAGGTAAGCCGAGGAGTGAGATCGTTAGGCACTTCCCGAGGGACACGTTCTAGGGTAGCATATGAGGGTCTGAACATATATAAGCAGTATTTTATTTCCATGTTCTAGCATAAGCAATACAAGTTGGGATTACTCCCTTAGCTAGGTGCGTTGAATTCTTATTAGCATGCAGGGGGTGATTCACCTAGCGACAAGCATGAACATTCAGTATTTTAAGTGTGCTGGCTAAGCAAAGACAAGTTCACCGTAGCCACCCACCTTAGCGATGATTCGCCTCGGTAGAGCGATACGTCAAGCGAGCCTCTGAAAGCGTAAGCCAGATACCTGTAGGGACAAGTCTGGATATCCTTTGCTTCTCGTTTGAGGCAAAGCGGGTCAGGACAGTTGCACTTTGCCGTTTGAGCCGGCAGTCCGCTTGAGCGGAACGGGGTGTTACATCCTACCCAACTCAGAAAAAGTCTCGTCCTCGAGACTTACTGAGGACAAGCAGTACATTTCAATCAATTTTGATTTAACGATACAAGGCTGAGGCAAACCTATACAAGTCGTTGTACTTGTTCATTTGGATATTCACTTGCACAAGCATTCGAGATCAGCATATCGCGAGTATGGATCGTATACATACTCGAAGTACCCCTCTAATACATGGATCTCACCAACTCGGCGATAGCGAAGTCTTAGCACTCGAGTTTCACATCTTCTAAGTCTTGGATCGTGCACAAGTTCAAGGCGTCCCTTGAACAGATGCATTCAACCAAACTTAGAGATAGTGAAATCGGATAAGCTACTTGCGATAATCTCAAGGGTCTCACTCAGGTTGGCACAAAGGCCACTCGCAGTACAATATCATACAAGCAATCATATCATTCAAAACGTATTTTGAAAGTATTTAGACTTATTGTTGGAACATTCCATTGGGACAATGAGAGAGAGCGTGCACATAACCCACGAACGAGCTTTCGAAACAGAGATATTCGAATCAAAGTCCAAAGGCGTAGAAGTCAGGCTCTGATACCATTATGTCATGCCCCGATCTCCCGCAGGCAAATCGGTCGTTCCCGCTAGGCGAGAATCACCGTGCCAGCGCTCCCGCGGAACGATCGCTTTGACCCATCCGGGCGTGATGTCGCACGAGCGTGAGCCACGCCCGTGCAAGGTCGTGGTTCATTGGCTGGCGGTAAGAGTTCTAAGCCACAGAGTCGCACAGATTGTCCGAGTGTAGCGGAGTCATGAACGCATAGGCGATCGGTAACAGGTTCACTGAGTCAACAATATAGCGGAAGCATTGAATAACACAAGTAGAAGTAAAGCAACTCTTTTATTGATATAAACAAGTGTTACAGGTGGCATATAGCCGAGATTACAAGTCGCTCAAGCCTCTCTCTCTAAAACAATAAAGCGTGCCAAGTGGTTACAATTGTGGAATGATTGTACAGGCGATGTTTCGGCAATGTTCATAACATTATGTCTTGTATATGTGCTTCAGTTCCGGACGCAGCGCTGCTTCAGAGTGATCTCCATGCCTTAGCACGCACGAAGGAGCATTCGCACCGAACGAGGTTCTCCCGCACCCTGCAAATGATCTGGTGGGTTATCAGTACATGAATGCACTGGTGGGGAGGCTACTCGCCCGCTCGACAAATCCAAACACGTAATACAGGTTCCGTGCATCAACTATTAAGTTGTCTTTCTAGTTGCCTTAGGATCAGTTTCATGTAAGAATTGAATAGTCTAACCCGTGTGGCAGTGCGCCGTGCGACATGAGAGGAAACATGGCGAGACTTACCAACTTACCATTTGGCCTTCCCTGTCCAAGGCAAACATTGTTAATTCAAGCACGGACAAGTATAAACATTCAGGAGGCATAGCATATGCAAACACGAGTATTGTTGTATCATGATCGTTCAGGTGTTCAGTTATTCATTGATGCGATGTAATGTCTCACACGCGGATAGCCGCTAAGCGAGGATGACTTATCTATATGAACAGGAGTCACTGGCATAGCCATAAAGGACACTAGTCATAAACGAATGGTTTGCAGCGAAAGTACAGTGGGCGCTATAAGCCATCTCGTTTAGTACAATAGACTATACAGTAGAGTTCAGCCATGGAGAGAATGGCATGCAGCGAAAGAATAATGGGCGCTACACGCCATCTCGTCCAGTACAGTAGGCTGAACAATGGAGTTCCATCCGGATCGGAGCGGCCCTAGTGCCCCGGTAACCGTCCGTGGAACTATGCCTCGTTTTCGAGTTGTCCGCGACATACAGGTCAGGGTCTATTCCAATTTCACGAGATACACGAGCATACGAGAATAGGAGTACAGTAGAACACGAGTACAGGAGATACTTGAATCTTGATTCTGTACAGTGAATAACTTGCCTTGATGCATTCCCCTGGCTCGGGGCTGCCTGGTGACCTAACGGTCCCGGATACTTGTAGGTTCAATCATGCACGGAATGACTACTTAGTAGTCTCCCAGGGTTTGGATGAAAACAAGGCAACATACAAGCAGACAAGCATGCATTTGTATAAACACACATATTCACGATAGCTCGGGCCCGAAGGTAAGCCGAGGAGTGAGATCGTTAGGAACTTCCCGAGGGACACGTTCTAGGGTAGCATATGAGGGTCTGAACATATATAAGCAGTATTTCATTTCCATGTTCTAGCATAAGCAATACAAATTGGGATTACTCCCTTAGCTAGGTGCGTTGAATTCTTATTAGCATGCAGGGGGTGATTCACCTAGCGACTAGCATGAATATTCAGTATTTTAAGTATGCTGGCTAAGCAAAGACAAGTTCACCGTAGCCACCCACCTTAGCGATGATTCGCCTCGGTAGAGCGATACGTCAAGCGATCCTCTGAAGGCGTAAGCCAGATACCTGTAGGAACAAGTCTGGATATCCTTTACTTCTCGTTTGAGGCAAAGCGGGTCGGGACAGTTGTACTTTGCCGTTTGAGCCGGCAGTCCGCTTGAGCGGAACGGGGTT
Source organism: Iris macrosiphon (assembly GCA_036927795.1). Lineage (NCBI taxonomy): Eukaryota > Viridiplantae > Streptophyta > Magnoliopsida > Asparagales > Iridaceae > Iris > Iris macrosiphon. The sequence goes on along the minus strand of JAYESA010000045.1, from coordinate 85,462 downwards.
TTACATCCTACCCAACTCAGAAAAAGTCTCATCCTCGAGACTTACTGAGGACAAGCAGTACGTTTCAATCAATTTTGATTTAACGATACAAGGCTGAGGCAAACCTATATAAGTCATTGTACTTGTTCATTTGGATATTCACTTGCACAAGCATTCGAGATCAGCATATCGCGAGTGTGGATCGTACACATACTCGAAGTGCCCCTCTAATACATGCATCTCACCAACTCGGCGATAGTGAAGTCTTAGCACTCGAGTTTCACATCTTCTAAGTCTTGGATCGTGCACAAGTTCAAGGCGTCCCTCGAACAGATGCATTCAACCAAACTTAGAGATAGTGAAATCGGACAAGCTACTTGCGATAATCTCAAGGGTCTCACTCAGGTTGGCACAAAGGCCACTCGCAGCACAATATCATACAAGCAATCATATCATTCAAAACACATTTTGAAAGTATTTAGACTTATTGTTGGAATATTCCATTGGGACAAAGAGAGATAGCGTGCACATAACCCACGAACGAGCTTTCGAAATAGAGATATTCGAATCGAAGTCCAAAGGCGTAGAAGCCAGGCTCTGATACCATTATGTCATGCCCCGATCTCCCGTAGGCAAATCGGCCGTTCCCGCTTGGCGAGAATCACCGCACCAACGCTCCCGCGGAACGATCGCTTTGACCCATCCGGGCGTGATGCCGCACGAGCGTGACCCACGCCCGTACAAGGCCGTGGTTCATTGGCTGGCGGTAAGAGTTCTAATCCACAGAGTCGCACAGATTGTCCGAGTGCAGCGGAGTCATGAATGCATAGGCGATCGGTAACAGGTTCACTGAGTCAACAATATAGCGAAAGCATTGAATAACACAAGTAGAAGTAAAGCAACTCTTTTATTGATATAAACAAGTGTTACAGGCGGCATATAGTCGAGATTACAAGTCGCTCAAGCCTCTCTCTCTGAAACAATAAAGCGTGCCAAGTGGCTACAATTGTGGAATGATTGTACAGGCGATGTTCCGGCAATGTTCACAACATTATGTCTTGTATATGTGCTTCAGTTCCGGATGCAGCGCTGCTTCGGAGTGATCTCCATGCCTTAGCACGCACGAAGGAGCATCCGCACCGAACGAGGTTCTTCCGTACCCTGCAAACAATCTGGTGGGTTATCAGTACATGAATGCACTGGTGGGGAGGCTACTCGCCCGCTCGACAAATCCAAACACGTAATACAGGTTCCGTGCACCAACTATTAAGTTATCTTTCTAGTTGCCTTAGGATCAGTTTCATGCAAGAATTGAATAGTCTAACCCGTGTGGCAGTGCGCCGTGCGACATGAGAGAAAACACGGCGAGACTTACCAACTTACCATTTGGCCTTCCCTGTCCAAGGCAAACATTGTTAATTCAAGCACGGACAAGTATAAACATTCAGGAGGCATAGCATATGCAAACACGAGTATTGTTGTATCATGATCGTTCAGGTGTTCAGTTGTTCATTGATGCGATGCAATACCTCGCACGCGGATAGCCGCTAAGCGATGATGACTTATCTATATGAACAGGAGTCACTAGCATAGCCATAAAGGACACTAGTCATAAACGAATGGTTTGCAGCGAAAGTACAGTGGGCGCTACAAGCCATCTTGTTTAGTACAATAGACTATACAGTATAGTTCAGCCATGGAGAGAATGGCATGCAGTGAAAGAACAATTGGCGCTACACGCCATCTCGTCCAGTATAGTAGGCTGAACAATGGAGTTTCATCCGGATCGGAGCGGCCCCAGTGCCCCGGTGACCGTCCGTGGAACTATGCCTCGTTTCCGAGTTATCCGCGACATGCAGGTCAGGGTCTATTCCAATTTCACGAGATACACGAGCACACGAGAACAGGAGTACAGTAGAACACGAGTACAAGAGATACTTGAATCTTGATTCTGTACAGTGAATAACTTGCCTTGATGCATTCCCCTGGCTCGGGGCTGCCTGGTGACCTAACGGTCCCGGATACTTGCAGGTTCAATCATGCACGGAACGACTACTTAGTAGTCTCCCGGGGTTTGGATGAAAACAAGGCAACATACAAGCAGACAAGCATGCATTTGTATAAACACACGTATTCACGATAGCTCGGGCCCGAAGGTAAGCCGAGGAGTGAGATCGTTAGGGACTTCCCGAGGGACACGTTCTAGGGTAGCATGTGAGGGTCTGAACATATATAAGCAGTATTTCATTTCCATGATCTAGCATAAGCAATACAAGTTGGGATTACTACCTTAGCTAGGTGCGTTGAATTCTTATTAGCATGCAGGGGGTGATTCACCTAGCGACTAGCATGAACATTCAGTATTTTAAGTGTGCTGGCTAAGCAAAGACAAGTTTACCGTAGCCACCCACCTTAGCGATGATTCGCCTCGGTAGAGGGATATGTCAAGCGAGCCTCTGAAAGCGTAAGCCAGATACCTGTAGGGACAAGTCTGGATATCCTTTGCTTCTCGTTTGAGGCAAAGCGGGTCGGGACAATTGTACTTTGCCGTTTGAGCCGGCAGTCCGCTTAAACGGAACGGGGTGTTACATCCTACCCAACTCAGAAAAAGTCTCGTCCTCGAGACTTACTGAGGACAAGCAGTACGTTTTAATCAATTTTGATTTAACGATACAAGGCTGAGGCAAACCTATACAAGTCGTTGTACTTGTTTATTTGGATATTCACTTGCACAAGCATTCGAGATTAGCATATCGCGAGTGTGGATCATACACATACTCGAAGTGCCCCTCTAATACATGCATTTCACCAACTCGGCGATAGCGAAGTCTTAGCACTCGAGTTTCACATCTTCTAAGTCTTGGATCGTGCACAAGTTCAAGGCGTCCCTCGAACAGATGCATTCAACCAAACTTAGAGATAGTAAAATTGGATAAGCTACTTGCGATAATCTCAAGGGTCTCACTCAGGTTGGCACAAAGGCCACTCACAGCACAATATCATACAAGCAATCATATCATTCAAAACGCATTTTGAAAGTATTTAGACTTATTGTTGGAACATTCATTGGGACAATGAGAGAGAGCGTGCACATAACCCACGAACGAGCTTTCGAAACAAAGATATTCGAATCAAAGTCCAAAGGCGTAGAAGCCAGGCTCTGATACCATTATGTCACGCCCCGATCTCCCGCAGGCAAATCGGCCGTTCCCGCTAGGCAAGAATCACCGCGCCAGCGCTCCTGCGGAACGATCGCTTTGACCCATCCGGGCGTGATGCCGCACGAGCATGAGCCACGCTCATGCAAGGCCATGGTTCATTGGCTGGCGGTAAGAGTTCTAAGCCACAGAGTCGCACAGATTGTCCGAGTGCAGCGGAGTCATGAACGCATAGGCGATCGGTAATAGGTTCACTGAGTCAATAATATAGCGAAAGCATTGAATAACACAAGTAGAAGTAAAGCAACTCTTTTATTGATATAAACAAGTATTACAGGCGGCATATAGCCGAGATTACAAGTCGCTCAAGTCTCTCTCTCTGAAACAATAAAGCGTGCCAAGTGGCTACAATTGTGGAATGATTGTATAGGCGATGTTCCGGCAATATTCACAACATTATGTCTTGTATATGTGCTTAAGTTCCTGATGCAGCGCTGCTTCGGAGTAATCTCCATGCCTTAGCACGTACGAAGGAGCATCCGCACCGAACGAGGTTCTTCCGCACCCTGCAAACGATCTGGTGGGTTATCAGTACATGAATGCACTGGTGGGGAGGCTACTCGCCCGCTCAACAAATCCAAACACGTAATACAGGTTCCGTGCACCAACTATTAAGTTGTCTTTCTAGTTGCCGTAGGATCAGTTTCATGCAAGAATTGAATAGTCTAACCCGTGTGGTAGTGCGCCGTGCGACATGAGAGAAAACACGGCGAGACTTACCAACTTACCATTTGGCCTTCCCTGTCCAAGGCAAACATTGTTAATTCAAGCACGGACAAGTATAAACATTCAGGAGGCATAACATATGCAAACACGAGTATTGTTGTATCATGATCGTTCAGGTGTTCAGTTGTTCATTGATGCGATGCAATACCTCGCACACGGATAGCCGCTAAGCAAGGATGACTTATCTATATGAACAGGAGTCGCTAGCATAGCCATAAAGGACACTAGTCATAAACGAATGGTTTGCAGCGAAAGTACAGTGGGCGCTACAAGCCATCTCGTTTAGTACAATAGACTATACAGTAGAGTTCAGCCATGGAGAGAATGGCATGCAGTGAAAGAACAATGGGCGCTACATGCCATCTCGTCCAGTACAGTAGGCTGAACAATGGAGTTCCATCCGGATCGGAGCGGCCCCAGTGCCCCGGTGACCATCCGTGGAACTATGCCTCATTTCCGAGTTGTCCGCGACATGCAGGTCAGGGTCTATTCCAATTTCACGAGATACACAAGCACACGAGAACAGGAGTACAGTAGAACACGAGTACATGAGATACTTGAATCTTTATTCTGTACAGTGAATAACTTGCCTTGATGCATTCCCCTGGCTCGGGGCTGCCTGGTGACCTAACGGTCCCGGATACTTGCAGGTTCAATCATGCACGGAACGACTACTTAGTAGTCTCCCGGGGTTTGGATGAAAACAAGGCAACATACAAGCAGGCAAGCATGCATTTGTATAAACACACGTATTCACGATAGCTCAGGCCCGAAGGTAAGCCGAGGAGTGAGATCGTTAGGGACTTCTCGAGGGACACGTTCTAGGGTAGCATGTGAGGGTCTGAACATATATAAGCAGTGTTTCATTTTCATGTTCTAGCATAAGCAATACAAGTTGGGATTACTCCCTTAGCTAGGTGCGTTGAATTCTTATTAGCATGCAGGGGGTGATTCACCTAGCGACTAGCATGAACATTCAGTATTTTAAGTGTGCTGGCTAAGCAAAGACAAGTTTACCGTAGCCACCCACCTTAGCGATGATTCGCCTCGGTAGAACGATACGTCAAGCGAGCCTCTGAAAGCGTAAGCCAGATACCTGTAGGGACAAGTCTGGATATCCTTTGCTTCTCGTTTGAGGCAAAGCGGGTCAGGACAGTTGCACTTTGCCGTTTGAGCCTGCAGTCCGCTTGAGCAGAACGGGGTGTTACAGTATAGACTAGTATATATGCACACGTATTGTACGTATTTTAACACTCTCTTAATTATCTTTTTCTGCATATGAGAAGAGCAAAAGGTAAAAAAAATAAACTATACTTCGATGGAGTTTAGGTCCTAACATGTCCATTTAGAGAGTTTGGTCCCTAAATTTAGTATTTTTGTATCCTAAAATGTACACTATAATACTAAGGGCTCGTTTGGATCAAGGATTTGTATTCCTAAAAATTTATTTTCCATTCAATTTATATACCCATGTTTAGTTAGATTAGGTTGGGAATATGAAAAAAAATGTTAGTTTATTTAGATACCCTTTCATGTTTCTATTATTTAAATTTATATGTTTGGGGTAGAAGTTAAAATTTTGAAAGTAAAATAAGGATGTTATTGTCCAAGCAAAATATTCAACAATATTCCTAAGAAAACAAAACTATTTCCAATAGGGACCTTGAGAATTACTTTCCCACAACAATAGAAATATGAAGCCCCTCATATTCCCTCATAATTTTCAATCATACATAGACCAAACAATGGTAAGGAATCTAAAACCCATTCCCAAACCTAAAAAAATTGAATCAAACGCCACCTAAATTCAGGGACTAAACTCTCTAAATGAACACGTCGGACCATAAACTCTAAGCTGTAACGTCGGACCATAAACTCTAAGAGCATCTCCAACCATGTTGTGAGTTTGAAAAAAATAGTTGGCACGTAGGAATCTTATTATTTCAATTTTTTTTTTCCAATGCAAATGTGAAATAAATTTTGAAGTTGATATGTCAATGACATGTCAAAGATAATGTAAAGTTGGTTGTCTAGATCTAGACAATGTACTTCACAATGCTTTACTTTCACATAATCAATTATAAATAAAAGAAATTATAAAAAAAAGAATAAGTGGAAAAGTTGACTTGGAAGTTGAAAAAAAATAACTTTTATTGTCTTCTCAATACTTTTACATTGGAGAGCACTTTTCTATCTCATTGTCTTGTGTGAATATAATCTTGCCACATAGGAAAGACATTATCTTATGTCTCATGCAACATAGGAATCACAACACAAAACAAGACAATAGGGTTGGAGATGCTCTAAGCTGGTATAAACTCTAGGGTCTAAACTAGGGATGACAATTTTTTCAAAACCCGATGGGGATTCGATTTTTTTTTCTGACAGGAGTGGGTTTGGGGATTTAAAAACGGGGACGGAGATGGGTATGGAGATTAAAAAAAAAATCGGTTGGGTTCGGGGCCGGGTATGGATATAATACTCCCCGACCCGGTAAATTCCTGACCCTGATTACTTATACCCATATGTTTTTGTTACATGAAAATGTAGATCTCGATTTGAAATATGTTTTGTGGGATTAACATTCATTCTTTGTTGTATTGTATTGTAGACTTATACTTAGTACTTGTATATTTTTTTGTTGGATTAATATTTATTTATTTATTTTTGTATTGTATTATTTTATCTATCTAGTAGTATATTTATTTTACGGAAACCAGGTTTTATTAACATGTCTTGTAGTTTTTTGAATAAAAAAAACTTTTTATGCTTATAATATACAGAAAAAATTATTAACATGGCAAGAGACGGAAAAATTCAGTCCCGAAAGTGTTAACGGAGACGAAAATAGGGATAAAATCCGAACGAAAACAAAAATAGAAATGAAGAGTATATTATTTAATAGAAATGAAGAGTATATTATTTAATAGGAACGAGAATAAAAATTAAATCCGAACGAAGATGGAGTCGGAAATGAAGATTCAAATACTATTCTGCGACGGAGATGAGAGGCATACTCCCCGCCATCCCCTAGTCTAAACTCTAATTAGCCATTTTATACATATTCTCAACTAGATCTAACATTAAAATCGAAAAAACAAAACAAAACTAGATCTAACATTCGTTTTGCAAATAATTACTGTTCTTGCCCCTAAAGGGACCATACATATCCACGTCTCTCTTTTCCTCCAACACGAGTGCTCTTTTGTCTTCTCTCCGACGAAAATTAGGGTTTTATCAGAAAGCCCCTAAAAAGCTAGGGTTTCACTTAACCTCTCTCTCTCTCTCTCTCTCTCTCTCACCCCTCACCAATCCCGACGAATCAAGACCGTCGATTCCCAAGATCGGACGATGCTGGGCGGCCGGAACTACAAGACGAGACTGTGTACACTGTACCAGAGGGGCCGCTGCCCCCGCCCCAACTGCAACTTCGCCCACGGCGAGGCCGAGCTCCGGAGATTCTCCAGCAGCTCCTCTTTCAACGGTAATTGTCACCCCCGCGCCGTCAAAGTCGGATTTTTTTTTTTAGTATATAATTTGGTTCATTGAAATTTAATGGTGGATTCGTATTAAAATTCTAACATTTCTTGTTTTGACACGGTTTAGCTGGATTTCCATGGTTACTTGAATTAGTTTGATATATGACCCATGTTTAATAATGATCAGTGGAGAAGGTGCAACTCTCTTAATCCTCGTAACGTAATATTGTACAATTTTGTGTGTTTGGCTATGGTTTGGATTGATGGAAAGCGAGGGGAAGGAAAGGAAAAAAAAAATGGAAGTTGTTCCCTGTAGAAATGTGATCCAATTTACATATAATTGAGTTTCGTTTCCCCGTCATTTCGTCACTTTCTTGGCAAAACCAAACACAGCCGGAGGGTTTGCCAACATTAGAAGTGTCGAGCAGATCAAATGGATCTCATTTTTAGCTCCGAGATGATAGCAATGGTAATGATAACAACCATTTTTTTATTTTTTTTGGTTTGGCTACTTAAACGACTAATCTTCCATTCTGTTATGTTAAGGCTAAAGGGCCATCACTTTCTGTCATATTAGCGCAAATCATCTTATTTTTCACCCGCAGTTCAAGAATTGTAGCTTGTTCAGGTCTGGCCCTACTTCTCCTGTTTAGCTAAACGGCTATCACTTTTGTTGCATCAAGGGTTGGGGGGGGGGGGGGGGGGGGGGGTAGTGAAACCACCTTCGACAAAACTTTCCCGTTTGATTACGAATCAGTGTCATCCCCTAACTTTTTATGAATGCACTGATTTGTTTATTCTATCATTTAGTGTTCCTTATCATTCATTTCAGCCTTCTAATTTTGATGTCTATGCCCATTTATTGCAATGCCTTTTATGCCAAATATTTGGGGTCAGCTAATGCACATCCATGGACTATTATTTTAATTCTTCTGATTTTTTTGGCTAAAGCTAGAATATTTATGCTTTTATCCTTTTAATTTAAAACATAATGATTCCGGAGCTTCTCTCCACACTATATAGAAGTTAATCCTTTCTTTAGACTTACCGAGTAACAACAAATGCACCACCAGGCCTCGCCCTTAGGAGCCTGGAATTTTCATAATTACTGCAAGAATAACTTGGTTTTTGATGATGTAAGTCCATGATTATGGAAAATGGACTTCTATCTCCATTTTTTATTAGTAGCAGTGACAATTCCATTGTTCATGTCTTTACGAGTGCATATCTTTATGAATCCCACATAACTATCGGGAACTTGTTTCTTCTCCAAAACCTACATCATAATTCTCAAGGTACCCCACCTCAAGCATTCATTAAACTAGTTTGCATATCTTTCTTATTTTCTCTAAATTTTTTCATAAATTTCTTAGCAAGTTAATAGGTTCCTCCATGATAGACCTCCTTAGAAGCAAACCGGGTTGATTCTCAACAATCAATTTTAGGCGTTACTTATACTTAGTACTTTTAGACATTTGACAAACTTAGCACAGATTAAAGCCTCATAATACTCAATTTAACCCATTGCCAAATGCTACCAAGGACATGTCAGGTTTTTGCTGCCTTCCTTTTCTGACTGTATAGTATATTCGGTTGTGCAGATTTTGCTTTTCAAAAAGATGTAGGGCTGTTAGCTTGGTTAAGGTAATGTCTTTTTTCATGTTGCTTCATAGAAAATAAGTGACAAATAGAAACGCTAATTTTAACTACACTGACTAGTAATTATCTCGTCAAAAGATACATAGGAAGTCAGTTAGAAAGAATCAATACAATGAGTTCTAACTGAACAAAGTGAGATTTTTCTTCTTCTCATCTTGTCATGCAGGGACTTAGTTTAGTTGCTCTTCTATATTTTCCTTTTTGCTTGCATTATGCAGTTTCATGAATGCCTTCTGCCGTCTGCTTGCAAATAATTGTGGGGTTGAATATCATTGCCTGCAGATGAAAAAAGTATGTCATAGTTTTCTTCTGATCAAAAAATCTTGCTCATGTGAAGCTTATTGCAGAGCAATTGTGGCATAATTCTTGGTTCATTTCTTTACTTTGTTTACGTCTCAAATCAATCAAAGCACCTTTCAACAGCACTACCTATTGCTAACAGTGGCTTCCGTCTACATGTGGTTCATCAGTGTGAAGTTTAGTCTATGTGAAAGATCTAATATCTTCTGCACTTGAAGGATGATTTTCTTGGTACTTCTTGTCTGGATATTGTTTATCACATGGTTCTCTCTCTTAATGGTTTCTTGTCACAGTTTATATAAAGGATCATATATATTATGTTTGCCTCGTGATTGTTGGAGTATACTTTATCTATTCTGCGCTCTAAATTATTAGCAGGTTCAGTGATTAGTGATACCTTAAGTATAGAATATCATGCAGTTGGTTTGGTGTTGTTCAACAAGCTCATTGTTGGAGGTTCTGGGAGATATCAGAGCAAGTTTACTTGATGGGCAGTTCTTCACTATATCTAATTATACTATGAGGCATATTTCTCTTTAATCTCTCCTGAAGGCAGCTATTTCGTATGTTTATGGACTCCCTCAATGATCCAAGGCCATACATGGGCATTTCTCAAATTAATTTTATAGGCACATTTATATCTGGCCTTTGGATTGGCAAGGAGGATCTATTGCTTTTCATTATTGAATTTCTCATATAGCTTATGGTGATGGTAAGATTGACGAGGTTTTGTGGGTTATCTCCTTGCTTTCATCTAAGGTAAGAAGAAGCTGTCTTCTCCTGCTTGAATATCTCACATTCGACACTTGCAGGTAGACGGGATTATCGAAGTGCTGACCTAAGAGATAAGCTTGACAGAAGGCATTCTCCTCATCGAAGATATTCACCGGGAAGGGATGCAAGAAGTTATCATTCTTTTCAAAAGCCAGCTTTGCATGACAAAGGTAAATATTTTGTAGAACTGTATAATCTTTTTTTTTCTTTTCTTTTTTCCCCTTTTAAGGTAATGTGCTATAATTTCATAGTGTAAAAGGCATTATTATGGACCATGGTTATTGCTCATATAATCTCAGTCAGAAGTCCTCTTTTCCCTATAAAATAATTGTCTTATAACATATTTTAGTTCTTGTTATGACCTTTGGAACTCTACTTGCAGGAATGAGCGTTTCAAGATCACCTGTCAAAAGGGGGTAAGCAAATGTATAAGCTACTTAATTTGTATCAGCTGATCAAAGGCCTAAAATATTTTGCATATCTGCCTGCATTCATGCCATGTTTAATATTCTTTAAAGCATTAGTCTGCTTCAAATGATATTTGGTGTCTGGTGAATTGCTTTACTTTTGTTTTCTTGGTTTTTGTTATGAAGTAACCTACATCTATTATCTTGCAAAGTTTTTAAACATTCTCCCTAGAGGCTTTGTAATCCTTTCATGATTTTAGTGGTAGCTTGTGTAAGTTAGAATGTTACATTTATCCCCTTGTGAGGCTTGTTCCTTTAAAATAGCTGGACAATTATCAAATCTGGATGGCTTTTTTGCATATTGAGCCCCCCTTAAATCTACCATATTTTAAAATAAGTCCCCTCGAATCCTGTTATTTGCTTAGAAGCCACAAATTAAGTAACTTTCTTAATTAATAGTGTAAAAAACCTTTCCCCATCATCTTCTTCCTTTATTCCTCTCTCTCCTCCCTACCTCCCTCTCCTCCATCTCGAAACCCACCCTCTCCCTCTTTCCTCCCCTACCATTTGCCCCCTCCCTCCCCATGTCACCCATGTCAGACCATTTTCTAGTTTGTGTTACAATTCACTTCACAATAGAACGTTGTAATCAGCTTATTAATACTTAAGAGGGCATCATCTGGCGCGACAATAAGGGTTGTTGTTTGCATCCTGGAGGATGCAGGTTCGAGTCACGGAAACCACCTCTCCATATATATGGCGGTAAGGTTGTGTACATCTTGATCCTCCCAAGACCTTGTGTAAGCAGGAGCCTCGTGGCACTGAGACACCCTTTTACTTCACGAGTCATAATTATATTTGTTTCTTGCTCTCATTGAGATATTTTGTTTGGCTCTTCTTTCACATGTTTTTTTCCAGACCTGTCTTATGGATACTTATGTCGTAGGGATACTGATATGTCAACATGATGCAAAATTGATGAAAATACAACAATTTTGAAAAAAAAAACTGGAACACAACACATTATGACATATAAATATACAGAGATGCATATTAGCCTCATTTTTTGTCATCTAAAATAAAATATTATATTAATATAAAAGGTTAATTCACTTAATTACCCTGAGGGAGGGTTGGGGATGTGGGGTTAGGTTTTGAACTCCAAGCCATTCTACTAGCGTTGATAACTTTTCTTTAAAAAACAAAATTTAGGAAATTCAATTAATAATGAATAATTGGAGTGGCAGTATGGTCTTTCATGCTTTTATTATCCTAAGTCCAAAAAGAAACTACAATTTTAAAAACTTTAGGGTATCAACTTGCCAAAGAAATAGTTTAGGGTATTAAAGTGCCAAAAGTTGATAAATTAGGTACTTAATTGGAACTTAGCCATATAAGAAAGAAATTATTTTTGTATCGCTATAAATGGAAATAGTGGATGCTGGAGAAAAGAAACCAATTCCCCAAAGTAGAGGGAAAGGTAAAGTCGGTTATTGAAATAAAAACATGTAATGAACATGCATTTTAATTCATATCTTTTAAGCATTATTTCTTCTTGTTACAAGCGTAATTGTGGCCTTTTCTCCTTTACATCATTGATATACCTTGGTTGCTGAAAATGTTCTAGATTCTAGGACGGAAATAAATTAATCCAACATGTATCAAGTATTAGAGTGACCAGCAACGCCTCCACTGAACTACTGTGGAATATATTCTGGACCTTGCTACTTAGAGTGGTATCCAACGTCAAGATTGTGAAATATTTTTGGTTTGACGTGCAATGCTGAATACTTGTAATGCTGCTAACTTCAGGAATGTGATTCCATTAACATTTAATGCTTAATGGGATGGCCCTTTCCTGCCCAATCTTGGTCTTAGCTAGCAATATGGCAGCAAGTCATTAGAGGTTGGCAGATGGTGTGAAAATTTGTGCCAACCTTTACAACTAGGCTCTTGAGATTTGTGGACACCGAATTCTCCATCCAACCCCCCTTCCAGAAGGTGAAGACTCGAATCACTGTGATGGCAGTAACTTTGCTGATCAACATGATACAATAATACAAAACATCTAATTTTCTATATTATCCGTATGCTGGTCATTTCTTGAGCGCGTTGACAAACTTTATCATAGGTATGCATGAGAAGATGAGATGTAACAGCCCGTCCTGGTCCCAGTCTGGGATGATAAAGATTGGGTTGGCATTAGGCTGTCAACCAATTGTGCTAGGGTGTATAAAATGCCACCAATTGGAGATAGTTCAATTGATGGTGAAAGCAATATTACATTGTAGTATTTCTTTTAACATATAAGATTAGTGATGTAGGATAATGTTAGATAAAATGAATAAACTAGATCATGCTACAGTGCTCCTCTCCTGGTGAAATTTCCATGCTGGTCCTTGTTTTGCTTTGTTTTGCTTGGTACCTCTTAAAGATGCAGTGATGCAGTAATAGTTGTTGATTTAGCTCATGTATAGACTACCTCTCTTCTAGAGTCGTCTCAGATATATCTTGCTTGTTTGGATAATCAGAAATTAGTGCTGATAACCTTCTGAATTTTATCAAGTAACAATTCATTGAGGAAGTTTTGATCTCCTATAACAAGAAACTAAATAACTAATGAAAATGATTATAGTTGCGTAATATGTTCCTGTGAGAGAACCGTAGGAAACTCATTTATCATCCAGAAGATCTTCAAAGTTTTAGCTGGAGGCACTTGTTTGTGGAATCCATTTCATTGTTCAATGTGACATCAGTTTCTCGGAATAAACAAAATTATCTTTGTGTTATGAAAGGACCCCAAACTTCCCAAACCTGTCACCACTTCATATAGTGTATACTCAGCAATTTGGATCTTTCGCCTCCAAGCTCAGCACTCAAGCTATTGAATGATGTACGGAAAGGTCAGAAGAGTATAATGTACAAGAGGATAAAGCCATGCAGGAAAACAAGTATTATGTGATATATGCTAAATGTTTATGTTCTTATCTAAAACGAAAACACACACCTCATTTATGACACGTTTCAGGCAACAGGCTCTATTGCATAGCCATAGCCACTTTATCATGATGTATAATGGAAACTGTCTGCTTTTTGGACTATGATAGTGCCCTAAAATGTATTCATGTTGATGTAATTGTTATTACTCTTGTGAAATAGCTGATTACCTTCTTAATCATTTAGTTGCTGGTCTCTAACGTTATCAATTCATTCCCATTATGACGCATGGTTTAGTGAGAGAAGGCATAGGAAGAAGCAACATACGGACGGAGAAACTGATGATTCCGATAGCTATAGAATATCTGACGGTGCTGAAGATCATAAAAGAGAAGACAAATTGTCGTCATATGATGAAAAAGATGTTATTGAAGATCAGGTTTGAATTAATTCTTCTATAACCGATCACTTTATATATTGGGAATTGCAATGTGTGTTATTTTGCTTTTGTTCACCATTGGTCATTCCTGTGCTGTCTTCTATACATTCTTTGTGCAGTTAAAGCAGCTACATTCTGATATCAAAAGGCTTGAAGATCATAAATCTCAACTCGAGGTAAGTTTTAACAAAATTTGTTTTGTGGTATCCGTTGTTCCTTTGGATTCTCAAGTACTAAATAGGGGTTTATGTCCTTCATATTGTTTTTTAATGACTGATTCAAGCATCACACTTTAAACATGTTTGCAAGCATGGAGATGAGTTGTGGTAACTCATTTTCACTTAAGCTTCACAACATACTTCAATCTAGTCACATTCTAGGAAAATAAATGCCGTAAGGTTGTGGTAGTCTTAGAAGCCAGAATAACCTAGGAGGCCAACGAATCTCACTAAGAACCGCGATTCCGTTGTTCTTACTTAGGAGCGCTTGGGAGTTCGTTTTCCGGTGATTGGAGCTCTTTTTTTCCGATGACGGGAGCACGCTTCTCCCACTACAAGAGTGCGTTTTTCCGACGACGGGGAGTGCTTCCCGTAACATGACTGGAATTTTAAAAGATGATATAAATTTAGGAAGAAAGTTACAGAATTTTTAATACCACTACTGATTATTTTACCTTGACATAAAAAAAATCCATGCGAATGATCTCTCTGTAACTTTGAAATGAACTTTATAAATTTTAATAAATTTGAAGATATCTATAGATTTTGATAACAATAATTAATAAACATAAAACATTTTATTAGCACACGCTCCCAACTTTAGAATCTTGTAAGTAGTCGCTTCCCCCGCTCCGTCTTCGCTCATGCTTCTGGTTTCTAAGGTACTAATTTATATTTTACAATTGACATTTTGTATTAATATCTTTGTAATTGGCATAATCTAATAATATGAGTACTTTCCTACTTTCTAGTGTACCAATTATATTATCTTCTTTCTTCATGTAGACTCTTTATTGTCTAGGAAAATTTGGAGGGTACTTCTTGGTTGCTTGAGCGTAGACTGTACAACCAACAACTAGGTCTACATAGCCACCAATTGGTCGTCTAGGTTATATGGCATGACTTTCTTAAGTTATATCTACATGGCTAGAGATCTGGCACCAACATAGTGGCACCAACATAGAGGGCTTATCTCAGTTCGACAACTGATCATAAAAACTGTCTAATTCTTTTATGGAGCAAACATATGCCATAGGTAAACCCATTATGATGATAGAAGGCTTAGATGATAGAGATGATTCTCGCTTGTTATGGTCTTTTGGTTTTGAATTGTTAAAAAATTGAAGATGTGTGTATGCATGGTGATGGTGATGGTGATGGTGATGGTGGGGAGAGTTGAGAGCAAGATTTTTTGTACCAACAATATTTTTGGGTACCAATGTAGTTGGGTGTTATATTGTGATATTAATGAGATTAGCTCTATGTTGGGAAATCAAGAACATGTCCAAAAAATTAGTGTAACGGAAAAGAGAATGTTAAGATGGATGAGTGGCAATACATGAAAGATGAAGACAAGAAATGAAAGTGTTCTAGGGAAGTTAAGAGGTGACACTGATTGTGGATAGAATGAGAATTTTTTTGTCTAAAGTGGTTTGGCATGTGCAACATAGGAACAATAAGATTGTAGTTAAAGGAGCTAATAGGACTAGAGGTTGGTATGCCTAAATGAACATGTATGGAGGTTTTAAAGAAGGATGTGCTTTTTGTTAGTGTTACAAAGTACATGGTCCTGCCCTTAACAAAGTTGAATGAAAAAAAAAAAGGATTCAGACAGTCGACCCCAAAGATTTTGGACAAAGACTTTGTTGTTATATATATTTGGTATTTGAGAGAGTCGTGAGCGAGAGTTTTTGTACCAATAGTATTTTCTCGGGACCTGTTTTATACAGAGATTGATTAAATTATCTCTAATATATGGGTTATGTTTGCGTCTCTCTCTTTATATCTATCCCATGGTAGTCAATGTCTCGGGCACACCTAAGGTGCGCCTCACAACAAGCCACAATAGTTGCGCCTCGCACCTCACTAGGCGATACACCTTTCTCCATGCGCGCCTTTCAGCAAGACAAAACTCAGAAAAGGTGCGTTTTTTTATATTGTACTTTGAGGTTGGGAGATAGCCCTTACCTCATACAAGTGGGAGGGAGGTAGTTCTTTCCATGGTTATCAAAGTTGGCTACAATTGAACCGAAGAACTAAAATTTACTAAAAGCGTGGTAGGAAAAACACAAATTCTTTTTAGTTCCATTGATTGCTACTTCTGCTCTGCTAGTTCGTTTGGTTATGTTTAACATGTTTTTGTTGGTTTTAATATATTATTTTATTTTATTTCTGATATTACTAATTTATTTATTTATATTATTATTATTATTTATCATTGTTCCTCGCTTCGCTCGGGTGTGCCTTAAGTGCGCCTTGCGCCTCGGACGATGTGGACTCTTTGCATCTCGAGTACGCCTTTGACTACCTTATTCTAACCTCAAAGCACCCTAATAACAAAAAAATCCAAGCCATAGACTCGTAAATACTCTGTAGCGAAGTACCACTTAGGAAATTGCAAAGTAAATGTAGTGATAGAAAAGCAGGAAAACATAAGAAAGAACATTTGCTGCAATCATGAGTTTCCGACAACTTTGGCAATGGTTTGCAACTTCATGGGGAGCTTTCTCTATGGTGCTGTTAAACCCCGTCTCTTCTCTCTCTCTCTTCAAGAACTTCCGTATTATTATGAACTGTGATCCAATCATGTCTTTGTTTACGCACCTCTGATGAGTACGCTGGTTGATTATCCAAGCTAATCAATAAAAACAAGGCATATTTGAATAAATAAAATGAGCCTGAATAAATCCAAGAAGCTAGGCGTTAGCCAGAGACACTTGTGACAAGTATTGGATGTGCCAAGAACTTTCTGACAAGGATTTTCTGGCAGTCAACATCTGGATCCGAATTACAAGTACTGACAGATTGGAATAATTTGATGTACCAAGATGGGTATGACACCTGTTCAAAGGTGTTGGTGCTTCCTAACTGATTTCCTGAGTTTCGATGCTACCTCTTGTATTTCCTGGATAGCTTTTAGACTTTTAGTTTGCTCTCCCAGTTTGAGTTGAAAACTCACCTTGTAAATAGGATTTACTTGCTGTAAACAAACAGTGAAATTGCACTCTTTAAATTGACACGGCCAAAATATTTTGTGAGCACTTTATGTCAATTATTGTCTGCCATTTCAATGAGAAAACCAACCATAAGTCTATTGAGTTAGGATTCTGATATAGAAATTATATTTGGAATTCAATATAACCTTTATGAGTAATGCTAAAGAATGGTACAAATGACTGTCTATGACTAGATCCAGATTTATTAGTGATGCTTGTTTACCATGAAGCATTCTGTTTTGCTAGCTTCTTGAAGCAAAACAGAACCCAATAGCAAGTTGTGGGTTTTGATAATTTAAGTTGTGTTGTTGATGTATCGGGAACCCTGTTGTATAAAACTGTAAATTTTCATGTCAAGTAGTTTGTTCTCTTTATGTGCCTTTTGTCATGTATCAGCTGGCTATGTAGCAGGCACACTCTCATCTTAGTAACACGTCGTGCCGGACATGTATCGGACACTGACACTCTCAGACACTCTTTGGACAAATGTCGAACCTTCATTTTTAGGTGTCCTCATATTATTTTTACGTGTCCTCGTATTTCATTTGAAATCACGCATGAACACTCCAAATAAGAATACGTCTCGCTTCGTGTCCTTGTATTTTCATTTGAAATTGCGCACATACACTCTCTGAATAAGGACACGTGCTTCACACTTTTTATAGTATTTTTGTTTAAAATAAGGATAAAATCAAATATGAAAGGTAAAAGTTAAAAGCATTTTGTTTGTGGCATTTTAGTTTAATATTAACAATCTACCTATTTCTCAAATTTTAGAAAAATGCGTGTCACCGTGTCCATGACGCATCGTCTTCCACATCCCTTGTCCTGTCCGTGTTCTGCATCGTGTTCCACTTTCCTCGTCGTGTCCGTGTTCTGCATCCTCGTCGTGTCCGTGCAACATAGATAGCTGGTCATATCACATCCTTTTGCTGTTCTGATTCAGTTATGACATATTATAACATAAACCAATGATGCTTTTTTATTTAGGTCTTTCTGGAGGAGAATGTTGATGAAGCAAATAAGCTATCCAAAAGAAATGAGGATCTTGAGATCCAACTAAACAAAGAGCAAGAAGACTGCAAAAGGTTATATTTCCCCGGTCTACTATTAGAAATTACCATCGTGAAGAAGCTGCTGATATATTTGTTTCCACATCTTAACTCAGTGTGTTTGTTTACTAGGATTACTTCGAAAATTAAGAAGTTTGTTAGAGCTCATGGGCGTTACATAAAGGCACAAGAGGAGTTGAAAAGGCATGCTTTTGTAGTTTTATTTTACTAGTCTTGTATTTACTTATGCTGATATTTGGTATGACAGAAATATTATGACAATTCAAAATGACCAGGTCACAAGCACGTTTTGAGAGGCTGGGTGATCAGCTGGGTTCAGACATTTTAAAGCCTGGTATTAATGAAGAAGATTCAAGTGTGAATATTCTAAGTGATGTGGAGATGAATGGTGGTAGCAGGAGAAGTCCTAGGAATGATGAGATGGAGAATAATGCTTCACCATTTAAGAAGCGAACACATGTTTTATCTACAGCCAGTGAAGAAGCAAAAACAGGTATTTAAAGATAAGTTCATGATATTTGACACACCGATATTACTTTTATCACTTTTCCCATTTGGATTCCGATGCAGTCTTACTGAGATCACACATGGTGTTGCAGGAAATACACAAAAAAGAGGAAGATTCTCTGCCATATTTTCAAGACCAGAGAAGCTTATTAGATCAGAGGGACCTACCATCCACCAGGAGACGGATAACAAGGACAATGAGCCAATGAAAGGAGTCCAGAATAAGAAAGATGTTCTCAAGTCACTGATGGATGATTACAAGATGAAACGAGGAAAGATTAATTATGGTAACATTAATTCCTCGGATAAGGTCAGATTGTTATATATTAATGCTTGTTTACTTGTGACTTATTAATTGTTGTTTACTATATTGTTAGCTGGTTGCAAAAGTTTATAATTGTATGTTGTGTGATGTTTAAGAATATACTTCGTACTTAGCAGGTGAAGTCGTCTGAAGGGGGGCGCTCACTGCCTTCAACTAGTATTGCTGCTCATGCAGTAGATGAATTAATTGAAATAGAGGAGAGATCTGAGGCTCTGGATGTTCATGTCGCTTATGAAAATGGGGCTTCAGATAATAAAGCAACTCTGCCACTCCCACCTCCACCAGTCAATCAAATTGCTTACAAACAGGTGAAAAAGAAGTCTCCTATTTATTTTTTGAAGTTGCATTGACATCCTAATTTCCATGCTTTGTTAGTGGTGACCTCTTATATATTAGCACTTTTCTGAGTTTTAACAGGTTGATTGTGTAATAACACATTAGTTTGGTTACTCTTAATGGAAGTTAATGTGTGTGTGTGTGTGTGTGTCACTGACAAAAAGTTGATGATCATTTGAAACAGGGATAAATTGGTGATTTACCAATGTATATGTATGTATATATATAGAGTCAGAGAGAAGAGTAGCAGATTTTAGGCCGTAATAGATATCAGGACAAAGGTTCCTACTGTCTGGAGACCCCTAATTCATATTCTATGTATCAAATGGGCATATATGTTTTGTTTTCAAGTAGTTGACCAACCATTCATTTTAGAGCAATTTTGGAGAGGAGAGAAAGAGGGGAGTTGGTTAGGATCCCAGTCCATTTGTTTGGTTTTATGATAGAAGGGCGTGAATGAGGTTATCCTTCAAATGATTATTAGTCATCCTCATGTTTTTAAGATGTAAAAATCACAATAGGTGGGTGCAGTTCACGAAAGTTCATTTTTTGTTCTAGGTGCATAATTAAGCAACTCCTAACCTGTTTTTTTGGTTTATATAAAGAATTTTTATTACATATTAACCATGTTTGTTTCCCAGTTAAGGTGCCTGTTTGTGCAAGAAGGGTTTGTGGTGTACAAATGGTTTAATATTTTAGTACAACCTTTAATAGTTTCCTTTTAGTACTTCCCCACAACTTTGTACTTTTGTTTACATAGTTAATAAAAGCATTTACACGATCTCCTGTGTTTTTCTATTTCAGTATGAGAGTGACGATGAGGATGGATGTGGATGTGTTTATGGGTTAAAAAAGAATTTTTGTAACATTATTAGCAATGTTTGTTTTCCCAGTTAAGGTGCCCGTTTGTACATTAAGAGTTTTGTGGTGTTACTACGGCTTAATAATTTAGTATACCTATTAATTAGTTTCGTTTTAGTAGTTTCCCTCAATTTAGTTTGTACTTTTTTTAAGTAGCTAATAAAAGAAATTTACACTATTTCCTGTGTTTGCTACCGCAGTATGAGGGCGATGATGAGGATGTTGACGTGGAAAAAGTGGAGAACGAGATGCTAGATATAGATCTCAACAGTGAAGTGGAAATTGAGCAGATATAGTTGCATCTTCAATGCATAAATTTTGATATGATGCCAATGATGTAGCTGGAAGTTGGTTATGCCTTTATGGCCCATTCTTGCTCTGCGTTGCCAGTTTGGTCATCCTGTTTATTATTGGCGTTATAGAGCTGGGAGTGAAGACAACTCAGGTCCAAACTAGTTCTTAAATGTGTATTCGGCTATATGCTTTTTGTTTATAAAAAAGTTAATTTCATCTTCTAAATTCATGTTTGTTTCTATTTCTCTTCCTTGGAATGCTTGTAACTATCAAGTTTATGCAGTGAGCAAGCAGTACTGATGAATTTGAACTTCAAAAGTTACTTTTAGTTTCTATTAAGCTGTATTTGCTTGTGAGTTCAAAAGTGGAGGAAAATTATGTAGTGATTTTTCCATTGGGAGCAAACTGGTGCCCTATCCTATGTACAAGTAATTGCCTTCCTACCATAGTAGTCTTGCATCTTATGTAGCTAGGCTGTTGTTTTATTTGGTCTTAGTTGCAGTTTCAGCAACCTTAGAAGATTCTTTATTATATGCAATAACTCGTCGTAATTAAACTGGAAAAGATAAGTGTACCTAGGTTGATATTATGTTGTTACTATGTTTAATGACCAAATATTTGACTTCCCCCAATAATGTGCGTTATCTTTGATTATATATCATCTCACATTGTCAGGCTGTAGATAACTTATATATATATATATATATATATATATATATATATATATATATATATATATATGTGTGGGTAAACGGGATAGAAGTCTATGGTTCATATTCCTATATGAGCCATGCACATGTGGACCAATAGAAATGAATTTTTACATTCCATGTGCACCCACACTCCATTTCTATTGGTCCACATGCGTATTGGCTAATATAGAAATACGAGTCTATGGTTCATATATATATATATATATATATATATATATATATATATATATGTTATCAATGCCGAACTTGTATAAGAAGTGATGAAACTCAGTACGAGGGAGAGGCTTGGTAAGTAGATCGGCAATTTGGCCCACATAGTGAGTAAATTTATTGTATATTTGTCTGCCTATGCTTTAGCCATGACAACGTTGCGAACGAAATGAACGGTTCTCTCATGAAAGCTAGGGTTGCTAACCTTGAAAATGCTGGTTTGGTTGTCACGATGCATAGGTAATGGTTTACTTGTGTTGGATGTCAAGATCAGTCATCACCCTTTAGCCACATTATCTGACCAATAGTGCGGGTCATAGTTCTGTATTTTGCTCCAACACTAGATTTAGTGACAATTGTCTATTCTTGCTCCTTTAAGTAACCAGCAGGTTTCCAACATTCGCAAAGGCCCGGTCATAATTTGGTTCAGGAGCACTCTGCCAATAATCGTCTTTTGCATAAAAATGGTAGAAGAGACGTACTTCTGAAAAGTGAATCATAATGTTTTGAGAAATTTTGACTTATCTTTCACTTTATTTACTATATTTAAGGATGTATTTCACAGTTTTGTCATAATGTACAAGTTTTTTTTACTTTTGACGGAATCCTTGACGGTCAATTCATTTGATCCAAAAAAATTGACGAATTTCTCCCCCTCTATTTTCTTCTTTCCTCTCACCCGCCCCTCCTCCTCTCCCGTGATAAGCCCGCAGCCACCGCTTGCTCCCCCTCCCACCCCCCCACGCATCAGCAACAACAGCATCAGCAGCCGCGTGTGGTTAAGCTCCCTCTCCGCCGCTCCTCGCCATCCTCCCCCCACCGTCTCCCCTTGCCTCTCTGCACTCGCTCCCTCCCTCCCTGAACCTACTACCCCCGGTCCTAGCTATCGCGAGTTGCAGCAGCAGCCGCCGTCGCGACGGAGAATGCGCGACGGTGGCGACGAGCGGCGACGCATGAGTAGGGGTTATTGCTGCTGTCAGGCAGGGAGGGGGATAGCAGGGACGGGGAGAGCGAGTGCGGGGAGGGGGGCGTGGACGGACCCGCGGCTCGCGATGGGGGGTGAGCGGGGGAGGGGAGGGCGGGGGGGGGGGGGGGGGGGTGTGGCCGGTGGCGGCCCGCAGTGCGGGAGGGGGGGGGGGGGTGAGTTGAGGAGGTGAGGGAGGGGGACTGAGAAGAAGACATTGAGGATATTTTAGTCAAAATTTTCGAGTCAAAGTTGTTGACCGTCAATTTTTGACGGATTTCGTCAAAAATGGAGGAACTTATACATTATGGAAAAACAGTGGAATGCACTCTTAAATATGGTAAATAAAGTGGAGGATAAGTCAAAATTTTTTTTTATTGTTTTATATACAATGAGCATCTGTCTGCCAGGTGATGGAAACAGTTGCGGGTAATACTCTCAGTGAAAGTGAGGCTTCCAACAACTCCTTGCTTGCTATCAAACGATTTTCGGCCAATTAATTACTTCTTATTTATGCAGTTCGGTAGAGCAGAAGACTGAAATAGCGAGAGAAATGATGTAAATATAGCCACAAGTGGTGGTGATCTTGGTTAACTTCTTTGGGATCATCTATGCGCAGTGACATCGTTTCTGGTGTGCACCAGTGTACCAGATAGGTGTCCGGCTGGACACGACAACTGTTGCGGAGCATCCACACTCTTGTTAGCAATTCGGTAAACGGAAAAAAATCGGGACGACAAAAGTACGAGTATAAATCGGCACAGTACAAGTAAAATACGTTAATCCCGAGACTTAATCAAAGATGATAGAACCAGAAGTTGAAGTCGAGATCAGGAGTTCACACAAGAGTTCCCTTCCTGATATCTCTCGATCAAACAAAAAGATAATATATAGGAACTGATTACAACTAGAAACAAGATAATAAAGAATCAGAGAAAACTATCTTCTCGTTCTTCCTTGCAATCGCAGTTACAAACGGACAGAACATAGTTACAACTCACAGAAGAAGAAGAAGAAGAAGAAGAAGAAGAAGAAGAAGAAGCGACTTTGCTTGCTGGCGTAATAAAGATCACCGTTGCTCAAAGCAAGATTCGTCCCACACGATCTGTTCCCAGGTTCCAACAAGTTCACGTAGAACTTCTGGAACGCTCGTTGTCACCTCTGTCTGGACTCACACGAACTCCCTGGACTCCAATGGTGGCGGCAGCAACAACTCTCTTCGTCTCCTCTTTTTCTCACCTTACTCCCAAGCACTGGTTTGCGCATTTGTAAGCAGGAACATTTCTTAGGTTATCAAATTATCAGTTTTGAGCAGCTCGAGCAAGAGCGTACGACTAGAGAAAGAGAGGAGACGCGCTGAAGGGATCCTATTTCAATAGGAACTTGATGAGTCGATCAAGTCAGAGTAGGCGCGAATTTTCCCAATTTGTATCTCATTTAAGTTGGGCCAGCCTGTTTCTGGGGTCAACAGTTAAGGCATAAAAGCTTTCTCTGTCCCGTACCACCTTGTCTTGGTGGTTCCCCAGCGGCTGCTCCTACTCCTTTAGCTGGTAAGTAAGTTCTCAAAGAGACACGAAGAGAGTATTTATAGAGAGAGAGGGTGAAAACCCTATCCGCCCAACAGTTACGGAAAGATAGGAACATATTAATTAAGAATCCCTAAAAGATAGGCACGTATTAATTTCAAATCCCTCAAAAAATGGATCTGAATAACATACCGTATCTTTCCATAACCGTTCAAATATATCTGCAGCAGCAGCAGCAGCCCATGCGGCCAGACCATGCAACCGCGCATGAGAGAGCGCATCAAATGTGCCCAAACGCCTGCGTCGATGCTGACGTGCTAAGTGCGCCAACAAAGCGCCACTTTGCGCCCTTGAGCCCGAGCCCGAGTCCGAGTCCGAGTCGCTAAGCCTCTTTGGGACTTAGCTCCTATGGAATAAATTCCAAGAGAATGACAAAAAATATTAATTCTTTCATTAAGGAGTTAATCATTCTTCATCCTAATAAAATACCCTCACATGGCACCCATGTGCCTCACTACACCCCATGTGCACACCTCAACAAAAGCAAAACATTATATTGAGATACCCACTTGGTGGTGTAGCCAATGTGAGACTATCTTTCATAGTTCAAAGGCAAAAACCCCAACAATCCTCCACATATCTCAATATATGGGTTGAGCGTTCCTCACAGTGACTGTCCATCATGCATTATGATAGATGTCGCTTCGACTTGAATCTTCCTGCATGGGTCAAAATAACAGTATGATACAAGAATGGACTAAGCCTTGAATTTTGTACCATAGTTGCAATTCTTCTCACTCACACAATGATATCAACTATGCTTCCGGTTGCACATTGAAGGTCCTGTGCACGTCTGGTTTCGATGTATGTATTTTGGTTGTCAAGTTTTCTCTCAAGAGACGACATGTATCTCTTTTCATACACTATAGGTGAGTTCTTTAAGAGTCCTTGGTATAAAGCATTGCGCTTTCTTGCAGTGCTACGCCGCTATGACATGACCTTCTGCCGAGGTTCACTCATGTGGTGTCATCCACTGTAGCATGAGGTTCACTCCCTCTTTGTAGTGCCAAACTACCCATCACGAAGCTTTACGCTTCCTTGCGGTGTTACGCCGCTGTAACATGACTTTCCGTCGAGAATTTACATCTTTTACCTCTGTGGTGTCACACCACTGTAACATGAGGTTCACTCCCTCTTTGTAGTGCTGTCTACCACTCTTCATTCTACAGCATTAGGCTCTATGTGCGGTGCTACGCCGCTGTGACATGACTTAATGCCGAGGATTTATATCTTATATCTCTGTGGTGTCACACCACTGTAGCATGAGTTACAAGTCCCTTGTAGTGCTGAAACTACGTGCTTCCTGTAAAGCACACCGGACATTCACTCTGTCCGAGAACTCATTAAGGCGTCAAAGCCATCATTCCACAGGAAATTGTTCTTCATAAAGAATAAGAAGTATACAACAGTGGTTATGGGTCAGTAACCCCTCAATATCTCAAATGACTATCCACTATTCGTGATATTCTCCCAGTCAATAGTCATTCTTTGAACCAAAAGCTAGATGCCTAGTAGATTTTTCTTTGAACTAATAACATAAAATTTTATGGTAGAATTACATAGACACAATATCAGAATGTCTTCAAGCCTATTTTGGTTGCTGTATCCTCGACCAGCTGGCGCTTGAGACCCTTGGTGAACGGGTCCGCCAGGTTCTCCTGACTCCGAATATGAATTACGGCAATGACTCCAGTCTTTATCAGATCATTCACTGCCATGTGCCTCAACCGCACAGTCCTCTTCTTACTATTGAAGAGGTCATTTGATGCCACCGTTGCAGTCGTTTGGTTGTCGCAGTATATCAGTACCGTCAAAATCTGCGCATCAACCAATGGAAGATCATACATGAGCCCCCGAAGCCACTCTGCTTCATCCGCTGCAGCAGCCAGTGCATAAAACTCAGATTCCATCGAGGAATGAGAGAGTATAGTCTGCTTCTTCGACTTACACGATATAGCAACTCCACCTATGGAAAAGACATATCCTCCTATGGACCTTTCGCTCTCTACTTCTGAACACCAGCTTGCATCACTGAAGCCTTCCACTACTGTCGGATACCCGCTGTAGTGCAGTGCATACTTCTGAGTCCTCCTGAGATATCTCATCACTCTCTTCACAGCCTTCCAGTGCTCCACACCTGGGTTGCTCGTGAATCGACTCAGCATCCCCACGACAAAAGCCATGTCAGGCCTTGTGGCAGTTGTTGCATACATCAAACTCCCAATGACGCTTGAATACTCCAGCTGCTTGACACTTTCCTTAGGATTTGGCTTCAGCTTCTTGTCATACCTGTACGGAGTATCGAT
The DNA here is from genome assembly GCA_036927795.1 of Iris macrosiphon. Lineage (NCBI taxonomy): Eukaryota > Viridiplantae > Streptophyta > Magnoliopsida > Asparagales > Iridaceae > Iris > Iris macrosiphon. Next base: position 59,155 of record JAYESA010000045.1, on the reverse strand, counting down.
CCCTGGAAGATCCTGATATCCATAGCGTATGAGCATCTTCTCAATATAATGGGACTGTGACAACGCCACTTCAGTGTCCGTCCGGGTGATATTTATCCTCAGGATAATATCAGCTTCCCCTAAGTCCTTCATACTGAACTTGGATGAGAGAAACTTCTTTGTCTTAGTGACACGTGCTAGATCCATACCCAGGATTAGCATGTCATCCACGTATAGACAAACGATGACTCCTCTCCCGTCAACGAACTTAGTGTAAATTCAGTTGTCCGTTTCACTGACCCTGTAGCCGTTTGATCTTATGACTTTATCAAACTTCTCGTGCCACATCTTGGGAGCTTGCTTCAGACCGTATAATGATTTCACAAACTTGCAGATTTTGTCTTCAAGCCCTTTGATGACAAATTCTTCTGGTTGTTGCATGCAAATCTCTTCGGTTAATTCTCCATTCAGGAATGCTGTCTTAAAATCCATCTGATGAATGACTAGCTTGTGTATTGCACTTAGAGCAATCAACATCCTGATGGTCGCCATCCATGCTACTGGAACATATGTGTCGAAGTAGTCGATCCCCTGCTTCTGAGAAAACCCCTTAGCAACCAGTCTTGCCTTGAACTTGTCAATAGTTCCATTGGCCTTCATCTTCTTTTTGAAGATCCACTTGCATCCGATCGGTTTTGCCCCTTCAGGTAGATCGACCAACACCCAAGTGTTGTTGGAGGTTATTGATTCATACTCGTCATTGATAGCCTTCCTCTAGAAGACAGCGTTTCTGGTCTTCATCGCCTCATCACATGTAAGCGAATTTGCTTCCACATGATATGTGACAAAATCTTCTCCGAAGTCCTTCTGTCTCCTCACCCGCTTAGTTCTCGGTTCTGTGAGTTCTGGTTCGAACGTTGTCTCTGGAATGGCAACTTCTTCATGTACTACATCTTCTTTGGAAGCTTCAACCTCCTGTGCACCCACACTATTCTCCAGAATATCCGTGATAATAATGTTCTTGTGCCTTCCAAATTTATCTTCAAAGAATTCTGCGTCGCGAGATTCAATGATATGATTTGATTCTATATCAAGAAACCTATGAGAATCACTCTTCTCAGCATAACCCAAGAAGATGGTCTTCGTTATCCTCTTACCCAGTTTATGAATCTTCAAGTCCTGGAGCTTCACATATGCCAGACACCCCCACACTCGAATGACATTCAAGTTGGGTCTGACTTTGAACCAGAGTTCATGAGGAGTGACATCGTATGTCGCGTACGACACTCTGTTCAGGATGAACGTAGCCGTCAACGCAGCTTCTCCCCAGAAGTAGTTTGGAAGACCCGCAATTAACATCATTGAGTTCATCATTTATGTCAACGTCATGTTCTTTCTCTCAGCTACTCCATTTGATTGAGGAGAATACGGAGCAGTCGTCTCATTGACAATTTAATGTTCTTTGCAGAACGATGCGATAATAGACCTATACTCTCTGTCTCGATTACTTCTAAGTATCTTGAGTTGTTGCCCTGTCTGACGTTCAGCTTCAGCCCTGAACTCTTTGAACTTCTCAAATGCTTCGTCGTTTGACTTGAGCAGATGGACGAACGCATACTTCGAGTAGTCCTCGATGAATGTAATAAAATACTTCATCTTGGCCTTTGTGAAAAACTGTTTGAAGTCACAGATATCATAGTGCACCAACTCCAGAAGATCTGTGCTTCGGTTAACCCGTTTGAACGACTTTCTGGTGATCTTTGTCTGCGCACAGACCTCACACTTCTCCACCTTCTTACCCCCACATTTGGAGATAAGCCCTAGACTAGACATCTTATTTATTCTTTTACAATGAACATGTCCTAGTCTATTGTGCCATAACTTAAGAGAATAACCGGAATAAGCGACTACATTTATCATTGTAGCAGGAGTTACAAGTTGAAGTTTGAACATCCCTTCGGTACAGAAAGCTTTTCCGAAGTATGTTTCTTTGAAAGACATCACCATCTGTCCAGCATTAATGTCCATCCTCAAGCCTGCGTTGCAGAACAGACTTCCTGAGACCAGATTCTTGGCTATCATTAGTACATGCTTCACATCCTGAAGCGTCAGTGACTTCCCCGAAGTCAGGTTCAGTACCACCGTTCCGGTCCCTAGAACTTTAGCTTGTGCCTGGTTCGCCACCATAACCTTCTCAGATGTAGGCTTGTAGTTGGTGAACAACTCCTTCTTTGAGCAAACATGGCAGGATGCGCCAGTGTCCACCCACCAGTCAGAGTCGACACCATTCGTGACAACCTGCGCAATCATAGCAATGTTATTAGGCTCATCTTGCTCTGTCTATTTGGACTTGGATCTGTAGTCACTCCGGTAGTGGCCCTTCTTGCCATAATTGAAGCAAGTCACTTCGGACTTGGGCTTTGGCTTCGGTTTGAACGAAGCCGACTTCACCTTCAGATGGTTGAAGTCATTTTTCTTGTTGTGAGAAGCCTTCTGCTTTTCCTTGGAATCACCAGCATGCACCAAGTTGGCTTTTGCCAACTGTTTAGACAGGGAATCCAACTTCAATTGTCCCCTGGCCCCATCTTCAATGTGAATCCAATGAAGAAGATCTTCGAGCTGGATCTCCATATTCTTATGGTACATGTCAGTCTTGAACCTGATCCAGCCTGGAGGAATCTTGGTGACGATAGCCCCCACCATGAACTTATATTCCTGCTTCATGCTCTCTTCCTCCAGCTTCTGCTGCATGTTCAGAAGTTCCTTGACTTGCGGCAACATTACCTTCTCGTCTTCAAATTGTAAAGTGAATTTTTTTTTCAACGAGATGGATTTTTGACATCTTTTCATCAGTTTTCTAATGCTTCTCAAGAGCTTCCCAGACGTCTTTCGCCTTCTCTTTCTTGCTGTAAGACTCTGCCATCGAGTCCTCCATTGCATTGAGGATCAATAGCCTGCAGCGGTCGTTGTCTTCTTTCCCCTTGTTGTGCGCATCCTTGGCCACACCAACTTCAAGTTCTCCTCCATCTCCAGGGATGGTAGTTTATGGATAAACTAACACATAAGCAACTTTGACAAGACGAAGATTCAGAGAGATCTTCCTCTTCCAAACGTTGTAGTGTTCGCCATCAAACTTCTCAAGATTGTGAAAGCTAGTATCGAGAAGGTTTGATCGGTTCTCCATCTTACTCTAATCTTGCTTTGAGATTGTTACTCCCGAGGCTTAATCAAAGATGATAGAATCAGAAGTTGAAGTCGAGATCAGGAGTTCACACAAGAGTTCCCTTCCTGATATCTCTCGATCCAACAAGAAGATAATATATAGGAACTGATTACAACTAGAAACAAGATAATAAAGAATCAGAGAAAACTATCTTCTCGTTCTTCCTTGCAATCGCAGTTACAAACGGACAGAATAGAGTTACAACTCACAGAAGAGAGGAGGAAGAAGAAGAAGAAGACAAAGAGACTTTGCTTGCTGGGGTGATAAAGATCACTGTTTCTCAAAGCAAGATTCGTCCCACACGATCTGCTTCCAGGAACTAGCATGTTCACGTAGAACTTCTGGAACACTCGCTGTCACCTCTGTCTGGACTCACACGAACTTCCTGGACTCCAATGGTGGAGGCAGCAACAACTCTCTTCGTCTTTTCTTTTTCGGAGTAAGTTCTCATAGATACACGAAGAGAGTATTTATAGAGAGAAGGTGAAAACCCTAACCGCCCAACAGTTACGAAAAGATATGAACAAATTAATTACGAATCACTAAAAGATATGCACGTGTTAATTTCAAATCCCTCAAAAAATATATCTGAATAACATACCGTATCTTTCCATAACCGTTCAAATATATCCGCAGCAGCAGCAGCAGCGCATGCGGCAAGCACCTGCGCCGATGCTGACGTGCAAAGTGCAAAGTGAGCCAACAAAATGCCACTTTGCGCACTTGAGCCCGAGTCCGAGCCCGAGTCCGAGTCGCTAAGCCGCTTTGAGGCTTAGCTCCTATGGAATAAATTTCAAGAGAATGACAAAAAGCATAAATGCTTTCATTAAAGAGTTAATCCTTCTTCATCTTAATAAAATACCCCCACATGGCACCCATGTGTCTCACCACACCCCATGTACACACCTCAACACAAGCAAAGCATTATATTGAGATACCCACTTGGTGGTGTAGCCAATGTGGGACTATCTTTCATAGTCCAAAGGCAAAAACATCAATTCGGTAAACGGAGAAAAATCGGGATGACAAAAGTACGAGTATAAATCGGCACTGTACAAGTAAAATACGTTAAAAAATTTCGTCAAATATTCGTCAAACGAGAAACATACGGGTTAGATTTAATTCATGTTTAGTATGATATGAACAAATTCGACACAAAAAATTCGACATGTATTTTTTTTTAATTCCTAACAAACAAACAACTCATTAAACACAAATTCATAAGTTCACATTTTCACCCATCTCACAAAATGATCATTGATGCAAGCAACAAGACTGTTGAATTTCTTTCTTGATTAATTAAATAGGTTGTATGTGAGAATTTTTCTTTCAAAAGTATGTAAGTATTATACGTATTCGTACGAAACGTGTTTAAAACGTCACATCCATGAATTCGTGTATTAATTCGAATCTTTCAAAAGTACATAAGTATTATATGTTTATGAAAAATACAGATAAATTCATTTATTATACGCGTTTTATTCTAACAAGATCTACACCTCAAGATGGAGATTTTTTTTTGGCTTTTTTTTATCATTGCTAAGCCACCTAGTTTGTGCATCAGCTTTCTGCTTCATCCAAAACTTGAATAACTTTTTCTCTCCCCAAATTTTGTTCTCTTTAGCCTCCACTAAAATATATGATCTTGGAAAGAAGTTGCACAAAAGATGCAGCAAAGAAGACCTAGTAGGTATATCATTATCAATGCTATGCATGAACCGTCAATAAATTGGTGGATGTGACCAACACTTTTCTCCATGACAACATTCTAGTTCCTGACAATGATTTAGCTCAAATATCCAATCTAAAGAAAATATTTAGATGACAAATTTCATATTCTAAGATGTTGGAAAATCTAAAATATTTCTTAGGCTTGGAAGTTGCTCTATCCAAATCCGGAATTCATATGCCACCATTTGATCTCATTACAAACTGGGTTGGCTGGGGGTGGTAAAGCCAGTGGATTTTCCATGGGACAACAACAAAAGTTTTCAGGAGAAAATGTTGAGTTATTGCATGATCCAACTAAATATAGGCGGCCTATTGTGCGCTTAATATATTTGACGGTTATGCGTCCTGATATTACTTCTTCTTCTTCTTTGTTTACCCCCAATACGAGTATTATGTTTATTTTTACAACTTTGTCAAAGTCTTCTGGCTTGAGTGATTAGCAGGTGGAGAGATAACTTTTTTCTGGATGATTCAAAATACGAATAGACGGAAAAATAAATTCATTAATAAATGGTGTTAGTAAAATAAATCCATTTTAGCGGCTGACAAATACATCTATTGTTTATATTGTTCTATTGATCTCTGTTGCACATATCTACATCATATACATATATTCAGGCAGGAGTTTCAATTAACCTAGTTTTGGAAGCTGAAATTTCACCTCATCTCTCAGTAGATTAAGCCAAAGCATCCATAATACGACTTATATAAGCTTTATCCAAAGTAACTTCCCTCAATTGGCGTATCTGATACTATCGATATCGCCGCTGTCTCTGACAACCACTTAAAGCTATATACATAACTTCTCCAACAAATATCCGATTTTGATTCTAAGCTTGGGTATGATACAAACTTATAAAGTTGCTTCTACCTTCTTCTTTTGACTATTGAGAAAATGTGGATTTTCAGGTATTGTTTTTGCACTGGTATAGTTTACACCATAGGTTGTAGGAGCTATTGCTCCCTCTTGAGCTAGCATGGCCGGTCCTGATCTCATGGGAGCCCATGTGAGCTTTCAAAATGGACCTATATACATAATGTGAAAAATAAATAAATAAATAAATAAGAAACTAGAAATAAAAGTAAATATAATAAAAAGTAATATGTTGCCACAAAAAACTGAACCAACTACCTCTAGTGTGCAAGTCTAACATGATAACCACTACACTATATATATTTTATGTTAACGATGGCCCATGATACATACTACTTCTATTTTAGATGCATCCATATTTATGTTCTTTTAATCTTTGGATCCATAGCCGTCGCCCAGCCTGTCCTGGGCCAGGGCCGTCCTGCTCTCGAGTTTCCAGTTTTTCTTTGTACACTATTTGCTAATCTTAAATTTTACTTTGTTTTTTCATAAAATTTTTTTTTAACATGTAGTAATTTAGTTGCTAAGTATATGAGGTTATGTTGATACTGGTTATTATTTTTGACCTCTTTATAATTTAAGCTAATTTATATAGATTTTTTTTTATGAAAGTGAATGTTGGGGACCGAATAACTTAAGCTGTTGGTCCAATGTGGTCATGGTAAACCTGATTCTTATAATAGACAAAATCAGATTCAATACAACTGACTGCTATCGACGACACGACATCTGCTACAGCTTTCTGAAAACTTTGGTCGTCTGGTCTTTTGTACTTTTATTGTTATATTTTGTTCTTTATTGCTAGGACATTATGTACATCGGGTTTGCAGTTGGTACTAGGGAGCTTAAACCTATCCAAACAAACAACCTAGTCCACAAACCAAACTAGACCCAAAAATCCAAACTGATCATAAACTGTCTAAAACAATTATGGTCATATGGAGACTGAACTCATGCCAAACTTGGTCCCTGACTGAACCGAACTCGGTTCCCATAACCTAATTCTGGCCGATCTATTCATTCCAGAGATCAGGACTCCAACGTTCGAAATTATGAACGTTTGATGACTGAACTCTACCCGAACTCTGTCCACGGAATACCTATAAATAGGCATTGAACCCTCCATAGTTTTTCACTAATTCACTCATACTTTCACTTTCCTATTGAGAGCTTTACAATCTTCTTCTTCCCAAGATCAATTCTCTAGCGTTCTAGTACCAAGTGCGATCACAGTTAGAAGTCTGTTCGAGTTGTAAAAGCTTGATTTTTGACTTTTTTTTTCAAATGTTTGAAGTCGGCGTGCCCTTCGAATCAAATCATGTGGTAGTAAGAAGTCGGTAAGCCTTCGGATCAAAGCTTGTGGTTGTACCATATTTCACAAATAGTAGATTTAACTCCGAGCAAGAGTTCTCGGGACTGGATTAGTCCTCCGCGAGAGAAACCAGTATATATCGTAGTGTTTGCGTTTATGATCTCTAAAATCTATTTTACTTTTCATATACTTGCTATTGCTGTTATAGTTTTAGTTGGTTATTAGCCTTAACTTTAATTGGGATAATTATTTTGCTGCACTATATGTCACGCCCCGGTCCCGCAGGTGTAGCGCCCTGCTCCGCATCGACACTACGTACAAAGTGAGATCGTCTTGCTTGCTCGAACGGAAATCTTCTCGGAGAGTTTCCGACCGATTGATCAATGTGAGTGGGCAGAACTGCATTCTCTGATTCTTGCACGACTTAATAATGAATCTGAGTTTTTGAATGCTTGTTTGCTTAAGAAGAAATGTTTTCATAAGAGAATGATAGAACCGACTCAGTATGCTAATAAGGGAACGCACATAGCTTGTCATCGAAACGATTATGCTGCCTAATAAGAGAATATGAATGCTTGTCAGAGATGAAATAGAACCTTTGCTATGCTAAGAGAAAAGATAGAAATGTTGCATGCTTAGAAACACCGACACAGCTATTGAACGAACCTTTGCTATGCTAACAAGATAAGTAAATGAATCGTTCGAATATGTCCCTTTGAATATGCTAAGAAGAGATAGTTATTGCATATGTTAGAAATGAAATCAATCGTGCTTGCCTTTATATGTTTCGCTTGTCTGTTTGCTATATCAGATTGCTAAGTGAATGTGTGAGTGCAGTGACTAATAGTACGCCCTGAGGATACGGCTCGCAAGGGTCTAGTGGGGTGTGCTATTAGATATGTGAAATGTGTGCTTCGTCTGGGAAAGATATGCTTCGTTTCGATAAGATGTGTTTCGCTAAGACCGCATATGTTTTGCTTGATCATTGTTTTGCTTGCACTATGTGTTTATGTCATTGCATTGGTCTCGGACAACTTGTGCACAAGGTCTTGTCTCTCGAACGGTTCCTGGGGCACTGGGAACCGCTCGGTCCGGAAGAGATTTTTGGATCGCCCTGAGGTGTACGGCTCGCAAGGGTCTAGTGGGGCGATATGTCTATTAGTGTTGTGCAGAACCCATGATGTCACAGCTGCTTGCACTCGGGTGTGTTGGTGAAGTGCTGAACCTTGGGTCACAGCTGCCGACACCCATGCGTGCTAGTGAAGAGCTGGACCTTGGGCAACTGCTGCTAATCATGGGGCAACCCATGGACCGTCATATAGATAGGGCGCATGCTAGGTTTACCTTCTTGCATACCTATTGATTGATGACACCAAGTGATTGATACATAAGTTATGAATATGTAAATTGTGGCTAACTTGTGTGTCTGCTGCAGGGATAACCGTTCGGCTATGGGGTAAGAAATATGAGTGTATGCATAAGCCTGCTTTGTTCATTTAGTCTGCATCGTAGAGCTTATATGTTAGTGCTTCATGCATTGCATCGGTCAGACAATGACTATTAGTGCAGAGCTGAACCTCGGTCACAGCTGCTAATAGTATCAGAATGTGAGTCATTGGATAGCTGGATTACCGCTACCAATCCTGAGTTTCTCGGGGACCGACCTCTGTTTGATAGTTAACTTGTGTGCTCGATATGTTTGCCTCAATTCGATATGCTCAGTCTGCTAGATAAGCTTCGCCCCTAAGAGTTAGATTTGATGCACAATACATGCTGCACACTGCACGATAGAGCACTGTCCCGTTTCGTATGCTTATAGTTTGAATATGCAAAACTGTTTCAAAGTTATGTTTTCAAAAGATGTAATATGACTCTGCTAGAACTGCATGAAACGAACTTAGGTAAAACTAGCAAGATCACTAGAAATGCAATGTTTTGCCACAAGTCTACTTAGTGTGGGTTTCAGGGGGTGTAGCTTCTGTTCAGTTGTTTATCTCACCAGTACTTGTATAAAGTGCTGACCCACCAACAGTTTGCTTGTTCTCAGGTGCTCGTTCGTTCGGGAAGCGATAGCCGTGCCTCATCCCAAGGAGCCGGAAATCTGGAGTCGATGCCTTGAGCCGCATCGAGTTTGTGCCTGCTTTGGAGCTGCTTTCATATAGAGGGACATAATGTATGAAACGGTATCATTGACATCGAGAGAAGAGTGCTTGAGCGATATGTAACCTCGGCCATGTGCCGCTTGTAACACCTCTCATTTATCAATAAAGAGCTTGTTTATCATGTGCCACTGTGTTCTTTACTTTTCTGCAATATGTGTGCCGCTGCTTCAGTATCGAATAGCTTACTTGCCCTTGTTCAAAGCTTTGGCCTTGTGCAAGCGCACTTTAGGCTTGCACGACATCACGCCCGTGCGAGGACGATCGGTTCCGTAGGGACCCAAGCGAGGACGAACGGCCCTGCGGGACCGGGGCGTGACAGCAGGGCCGTTCGTCCTCGCTTTGGTCCCTACGGAACCGTTCGTCCTCGCACGGGCGTGATGACGTGCAAGCCTAAAGTGCGCTTGCACAAGGCCAAAGCTTTGAACAAGGGCAAGTAAGCTATTCAATACTGAAGCAGCGACACACATATTGCAGAAAAGTAAAGAACACAATGGCACATTAATAACAAGCTCTTTTATTGATAATCGAAAGTGTTACAAGCGGCTCATGGCCGAGGTTACAGATCGCTCAAGCACTCTTTCTCTCGATTACAATGACACCGTTCCATACATTATGTCCCTCTATACAAAAGCAGCTCAAAGCAATCTCGATACGGCTCAAGGCATCTACTCCAGATTTCCGGTTCCTTGGGATGAGGCATGACTATCGCTTCCTCGGACGAACAGGCACTGAGAACAAGCAAACTGTTGGTGGGTCAGCACTTTTATAAGTACTGGTGAGTATAAACAACTGAACAGAAATTACACCCCCTGAAACCCACACTAAGTAATCATGTGGCAAAATATTGCATTACTAGTGATCTTGCTAGTTTTACTTAAGTTTATTTCATGCAGCTCAGAACTATAGTCAGATTACATCTTTTGAAAACACAAGTTGGAAACCAGTTTTGCATATTCAATACTCAAGCATTCAAGCAACTATAAGGGACAGTGTCTTCATCGTGCAGTGCGCAGCATATATTGTGCAATCAATCTAACTCTTTGGGGCAAAGCTTATCTAGCAGATGGATCACCTCAAATCAGAGCAAGCATATCAAGTGGACTATCATTCATACAAGAATTTAAGGCAACACATCTATATGATTTCGGTCCCCGAGAAACTCAGGATCGGTAGCAGTAATCCAGCTAACCAATGACTCACATTCTGATCCTATTAGCAGCTGTGACCGAGGTTCAGCTCTGCACTAATAGTCATTGTCTGACCGATGCAATGCATGAAGCACTAACAGATAATCTCTACGATGCAGACAAAATGAACAAGCATGTTTATGTATAAACTCATATTTCTTACCCCATAGCCGAACGGTTATTCCTGCAGCAGACACACAAGTTAGCCACAAATTGCATATTCATAACTCATAATCAATCTCTGGTGTCATCAATCGATAGGTATGCAAGAAGGTAGACCTAGCATGCGCCCTATCTATATGACGGTCCATGGTTAGCCCCATGATTAGCAGCGGTTGCCCAAGGTTCAGCTCTTCACTAGCACGCATGGGTGTCGGCAGCTGTGACTCATGGTTCAGCTCTTCACCAACACCCGAGTGTAAGCAGCTGTGACATCATGGGTTCCACACAACACTAATAGACATATCGCCCCAATAGACCCTTGCGAGCCGTACACCTCAGGGCGATCCAAAAATCTCTTCCGGACCGAGCGATTCCCAATGCCCCAGGAATCGTTCGAGAGACAAGACCTTGTGCACAAGTTGTCCGAGACCAATGCAATGACATAAACACATAGTACAAGCAAAATAATGATCAAGCAAAACATATGCGGTCTAGCGAAACATATCTTATCAAACGAAGCACATATTACTCAGACGAAGCACACATTTCACATATCTAATAGCACACCCCACTAGACCCTTGCGAGTCGTACCCTCAGGGCGTACTATTAGTCACTGCGATCACACATTTCACTTATAGCAGTTCGATATAGCAAACAGACAAGCGAAACATATAATGGCAAGCACGGTTGATTTCAAATCTAACATGCAATAACTATCTCTTTCTTAGCATATTCAAAGGGACATATTCAAGCGATTCATTTACTTATCTTTCTTAGCATAGCAAGGGTTCGTTCGATAGCTGTGTCGGTGTTTCTAAGCATGCAACATTTCTATCTTTCTCTTAGCATGGTAATGGTTCTATCTCATTTCCGATAAGCATTTCCAGTTCTCTAGTTAGGCAAGCAAACAGATTCGTTTTAATGACAAGCTATGTGAGTTCTCTTATTAGCATACTGAGTCGGTTCTATCATTCTTCTTATGAAACAATCTTCTTAAGCAAACAAGAATTCAAAAACTCAGATTCATTATTAAGTCGTGCAAGAATCAGAGAATGCAGTTCTGCCCACTCACTTTGATCAATCGGTCGGGAACTCTCCGAGAAGACTTTTGTTCGAGCAAGCAAGGCGATATCACTTGTACATAGTGCCTACGCGGAGCGGGGCGCTACATACTTACCCACCAACAAAGAGTTTCGTCCTCGAAACTCAAGGAGAAACTCACGAAAACACAGAGCAGCGATAGTCCTCATCCCTCACCTTCCTTAATCAAAACTCAGCAATCCAGAAATCATAAATCATATCTCAAGCAATGAAAACAAATCCAGAAAACTTTTGCGCGCATCTTTGAGAATATCTATGGACTTATTGTATGGAACGTTCATTGTAACACAATCACAACTCAGAGTCGGAGGCAACAGAATAGGCAAAGAATCGAGTTGCTCTGATACCACTATGTCACGCTCCGGTCTCGCAGGGCCGTTCGTCCTCGCTTTGGTCCCTACGGAACCGATCGTCCTCGCACGGGCGTGATGCCGTGCAAGCCTAAAGTGCGCTTGCACAAGGCCAAAGCTTTGAACAAGGGCAAGTAAGCTATTCAATATTGAAGCAGCGGTACACATATTGCAGAAAAGTAAAGAACACAATGGCACATTAAATACAAGCTCTTTTATTGATAATCGAAAGTGTTACAAGCGGCTCATGGACGAGGTTACAGATCGCTCAAGCACTCTTTCACTCGATTACAATGACACCGTTCTATACATTATGTCCCTCTATAAAAAGCAGCTCAAAGCAATCTCGATATGGCTCAAGGCATCGACTCCAGATTTCCGGTTCCTTGGGATGAGGCATGGCTATCGCTTTCTCGGACGAACAGGCACCTGAGAACAAGCAAACTGTTGGTGGGTCAGCACTTTTATAAGTACTGGTGAGTATAAACAACTGAACATAAGCTATACCCCCTGAAACCCACACTAAGTAATCATGTGGCAAAACATTGCATTACTAGTGATCTTGCTAGTTTTACTTAAGTTTATTTCATGCAGCTCAGAACTATAGTCAGATTACATCTTTTGAAAACACAAGTTGGAAACCAGTTTTGCATATTCAATACTCAAGCATTCAAGCAACTATAAGGGACAGTGTCTTCATCGTGCAGTGCGCAGCATGTATTGTGCAATCAATCTAACTCTTTGGGGCAAAGCTTATCTAACAGATGGATCACCTCAAATCAGAGCAAGCATATCAAGTGGACTATCATTCATTCAAGAATTTAAGGCAACACATCTATATGATTTCGGTCCCCGAGAAACTCAGGATCGGTAGCGGTAATCCAGCTAACCAATGACACATTCTGATCCTATTAGCAGCTGTGATCGAGGTTCAGCTCTGCACTAATAGTCATTGTTTGACCGATGCAATGCATGAAGCACTAACAGATAATCTCTACGATGCAGACAAAATGAACAAGCATGTTTATGTATAAACTCATATTTCTTACCCCATAGCCGAACGGTTATTCCTGCAGCAGACACACAAGTTAGCCACAAATTGCATATTCATAACTCATAATCAATCTCTGGTGTCATCAATCGATAGGTATGCAAGAAGGTAGACCTAGCATGCGCCCTATCTATATGACGGTCCATGGGTAGCCCCATGATTAGCAACGGTTGCCCAAGGTTCAGCTCTTCACTAGCATGCATGGGTGTCGGCAGCTGTGACTCATGGTTCAGCTCTTCACCAACACCCGAGTACAAGCAGCTGTGACATCATGGGTTCCACACAACACTAATAGACATATCGCCCCACTAGACCCTTGCGAGCCGTACACCTCAGGGCGATCCAAAAATCTCTTCCGGACCGAGCGATCCCAATGCCCCAGGAATCGTTCGAGAGACAAGACCTTGTGCACAAGTTGTCCGAGACCAATGCAATGACATAAACACACAGTGCAAGCAAAACAATCATCAAGCAAAACATATGCGGTCTAGCGAAACATATCTTATCAAATGAAGCACATCTTACTCAGACGAAGCACACATTTCACATATCTAATAGCACACCCTACTAGACCCTTGCGAGCCGTACCCTCAGGGCGTACTATTAGTCACTGCGATCACACATTTTACTTATAGCAGTTCGATATAGAAAACAGACAAGCAAAACATATAATGGCAAGCACGGTTGATTTCAAATCTAACATGCAATAACTATCTCTTTCTTAGCATATTCAAAGGGACATATTCGAGCGATTCATTTACTTATCTTTCTTAGCATAGCAAGGGTTCGTTCGATAGCTGTGTCGGTGTTTCTAAGCATGCAACATTTCTATCTTTCTCTTAGCATGGTAATGGTTCTATCTCATTTCCAACAAGCATTTCCAGTTCTCTAATTAGGCAAGCAAACATATTCGTTTCAATGACAAGCTATGTGAGTTCTCTTATTAGCATACTGAGTCGGTTCTATCATTCTTCTTATGAAACAATCTTCTTAAGCAAACAAGTATTCAAAAACTCAGATTCATTATTAAGTCGTGCAAGAATCAGAGAATGCAGTTCTGCCCACTCACTTTGATCAATCGGTCGGGAACTCTCCGAGAAGACTTTCGTTCGAGCAAGCAAGACGATATCACTTGTACATAGTGCCTACGCGGAGCGGGGCGCTACATACTTACCCACCAACAAAGAGTTTCGTCCTCGAAACTCAAGAAGAAACTCACGAAAACACAGAGCAGCGATAGTCCTCATCCCTAGCATTCCTTAATCAAAACTCAGCAATCCAGAAATCACAAATCACATCTCAAGCAATAAAAACAAATCCAGAAAACTTTTGCGCGCATCTTTGAGAATATCTATGGACTTATTGTATGGAACGTTCATTGTAACACAATCACAACTCAGAGTCGGAGGCAACATAATGGACAAAGAATCGAGTTGCTCTGATACCACTATGTCATGCTCTGGTCTCGCAGGGCCGTTCGTCCTCGCTTTGGTCCCTACGGAACCGATCGTCCTCGCACGGGCGTGATGCCGTGCAAGCCTAAAGTGCGCTTGCACAAGGCCAAAGCTTTGAACAAGGGCAAGTAAGCTATTCAATACTGAAGCAGCGGCACACATATTGCAGAAAAGTAAAGAACACAATGGCACATTAAAAACAAGCTCTTTTATTGATAATCGAAAGTGTTACAAGCGGCTCATGGCCGAGGTTACAGATCGCTCAAGTACTCTTTCTCTCGATTACAATGACACCGTTCTATACATTATGTCCCTCTATACAAAAGTAGCTCAAAGCAATCTCGATACGGCTCAAGGCATCGACTCCAGATTTTTGGTTCCTTGGGATGAGGCATGGCTATCGTTTCCTCGGACGAACAGGCACCTGAGAATAAGCAAACTGTTGGTGGGTCAGCACTTTTATAAGTACTGGTGAGTATAAACAACTGAACAGAAGTTACACCCCCTGAAACCCACACTAAGTAATCATGTGGCAAAATATTGCATTACTAGTGATCTTGCTAGTTTTACTTAAGTTCATTTCATGCAGCTCAGAACTATAGTCAGATTACATCTTTTGAAAACACAAGTTGGAAACCAGTTTTGTATATTCAATACTCAAGCATTCAAGCAACTATAAGGGACAGTGTCTTCATCGTGCAGTGTGCAGCATGTATTGTGCAATCAATCTAACTCTTTGGGGAAAAGCTTATCTAGCAGATGGATCACCTCAAATCAGAGCAAGCATATCAAGTGGACTATCATTCATTCAAGAATTTTAGGCAACACATCTATATAATTTCGGTCCCCGAGAAACTCAGGATCGGTAGCGGTAATCCAGCTAACCAATGACTCACATTCTGATCCTATTAGCAGCTGTGACCGAGGTTCAGCTCTGCACTAATAGTCATTGTCTGACCGATGCAATGCATGAAGCACTAACAGATAATCTCTACGATGCAGACAAAATAAACAAGCAGGCTTATGTATAAACCCATATTTCTTACCCCATAGCCGAACGGTTATCCCTGCAGCAGACACACAAGTTAGCCACAAATTGCATATTCATAACTCATAATTAATCTCTGGTGTCATCAATCGATAGGTATGCAAGAAGGTAGACCTAGCATGCGCCTGTCACGCCCCAGTCCCAAAATATACGGAACTAGGCCACGTGGCATTGGCCAGCTGACACGTCACTAAGGGTTTACCCAATTTAATGGACCCAAATGAACGTGCTACGCTGTCCTTAAAGTACTAACAAGTTTAATACAGGTAAATCTAATCTCATCCACAAAATATATCAAGGAATAAGTGCTGAAATATATAATGCCAAGTCTGAAATGTCATAGTACAAATCAGATAATGTCAGGTGGAAACAAATTCACTACAAAAGATAAAGTGCAGAAATAAGATAGACTAGAGTGTCGTCTATCTAGGTAGTAGCTCCAGCTCCAGGTGCACTAAGAGATCAGGCAGACTCTGATGGCAGCTCCTCTAACTCCTCCTCAGTGGCATATCTAGTCTCCTGTCCAGGTCCATACACTGTGGGGGTAGAATGCCTCTTCTAAATCTGGAAGGAAACCATGTCCTCAGTGGGACATAACAAGATACATAAAAACATGCCATGAATGTAAATACTGAATAAATAAATACAGGGTGTGCTAACCATCTATGTGAATGCAATGTGAAGACCTCATAGTACGTATAGGAAAGTGTGGGCTAGACATATGCTGACTTAATTCACCAATCGTGGTGACTGGCTAATATATGTGTCATATGCCCCCAGACACATGGGCACTCTGCAATCGGCCATCTCCGAGGAGCATGGTATCCGAAGGTATAACATTCAAGGAAGGGGGTGTCCCATACGTCTACTAGTTATCTTTCCCGCCCAATGTAACTAATGCCAAGTCATAGCTTTCCTGAGTATTCCTGCTTCCGTGCTAAGCCGTGATGCACGTCACACGTACTGGTAGCTAATCGAGTACGCAACTTGCATCCCAAAATGAAGTGCAACCTTGTTGCGTGTACAAGTGTTAGGGTTTAGGAGGATATTAGGATACCCTCGCAGCTGTAGGTAAGTCTGCTAAAGTCTAAGTTAGCTATACTACATGTCAACGTATTTGTTGACAATACACAGTTATATGTAATTTGAAGCAGAATAGAATACAACAGTTTAATGTTTAATCGGTAAAACTTGGCAAGGTATACTTGCCTACGTCTCTGTGCTGGAAGTGCCAAAAACCTGTTCTCGCAGTCAAGTCTGAGGGGTCCTGTGACCTGGGGTCACTGACTGCGTCGTAGGTGCACTCTGTTCAAGACGTACAGGGTTCGTGAATTTAGCATTAAAATGATGCGTACATTAAATACCATAGTATAGTATATATTTACTTAAGTATAAATAAAAGACATAATATATATATTTATAATTTATACATATATAATACATATATACATATTTAGAGCATATAAATATATAAACATAATATTTATATACTAGATAAATATATGTATATATCTATATATAATAGCATATGTAAATATACATATATACATATATATAATAGTACTTATATAAATATATATATATATATACATATACATATATAAATAGTGGTAAATATGTATATACATATACATATATAAATATACATATATATACATATAATGATATATGTATTTATAATAATAATAGTATATATAATATAGTTATATATATAGCATTTATATACTTAATAAATATATACATAAATATAAATATATAATTAAATGCAAGGAGATTAATAATAAAATATATATGTTATACATATATTTTATGTACTTAAATATTTATATATATAATAATATACATATTTATAATAAATGCATATATATATATAGAAATATATATATATACATATATAGCTTATATAATAATAATATATGTATAATACATAATATATATATACATATATATACATATATACTATACATATATATGCTAAAAATATAAATACATATATATATATATATATATTTAATATATATATATATATAATCTGAGTATAATATATATATATATATATATATATATATATATATATATATATATATATATATATATATATATATATATATATATATATATATATATATATATATATATATATATATATATATATAATATAATACTATATATATATATATATATATATATATATATATATATATATATATATATATATATATATATATATATATATATATATATATATATATATAATAGTATACTATATATATATATACTGTATATATATATACATATAATAAATTATAATATAATATATATAATTATATATATTACCATATATATATATATATATATATATATATATATATATATATATATATATATATATATATATATATATATATATATATATATATATATATATATATATATATATATATTATAAAAAATGCAAAAATACATATATATATATATATACATATTTATAATATATAATATAATATTATATATACATACTGTATATATATACTGTATAATATAATAAATAATAATATATAATAATAATTATATAATATAAATATATATATAAAACATTATATATATATATATATATATATATATATATATATATATATATATATATACTGCATACAGTAATTATAATATAATTATAATTAATATTTAATATAATTATATATATATTATATAATATATATATTTATATTTATATATAAATATACACATATATATACATATATACATACATATACACATATATACGTAAATACGTACACAGGGGGGGTATGCTATACCTGACAGGTGGGGGACCCCTAGGCGTCGTCGCCGGCGGGAGGAGGTCGGCGGTGCGGCCGGTGGCTGGTCGGAACGGCAGCAGCAGCAGTGGTTGCAGTCAGCAACCACAGCAGCAGCAGCAACTTGCAGCAGCTGCAGCGGCGTAGGCGGTGGCGGAGGCGGCGGTGCAGGGTGGGGGAACAACGGAGGGGGTCGGGGCGGAGAGGTTGGTGGTGGTGGCGGTGGTAAGTGGTGGTGGTGGTGGCGGTTTGAGGGGGTCGGGGGGGTGCTCCGGTCACAGTCGGGGAGGTCGGGGGGGGGGGCTTCTGTGGTGGAGCTGACGGCCGGGGTGGTGGTCGTGGGGCGGCGGGATGGTGGTGGTTCGGCAGAGGGAGTCAAGGCGGAGCGGATGGGGGCGGTGGCGGTGGTCCAAGGCGGCCGGAGGCGGCGCTGTGGGAGGTCGGGAGTGATGGGGGTATGTTTGTGCGGGTGTTGGTGCTGGAGTTGCAGCGGCTGCCGGCGGCGGCTGCGGCGGCCAGGGAGGGTGTGCGTTGGCCGGGAGGGAGGCCAGGGGGTGGCGAGGCGGTCGGGGAGTGGTCGGAGGGGACTGGGCTGAGGTGAGGGAGAGGGATGAGTTCGGGTGAGGGGTTGGGTTTTTTTTTATAGGATTTAGGGTTCAATGGCAATTATGTAATTAGGTTAAAGGGTAGGTTTTTTTTAGGTATTTTGTATTTAAATATCTTTAGATATTTTAGGATATTTTCATGATATTTTTGGGTGGGACCACGTCCAAATGGACGGTGTAGGTTCACCCTCCAATAGGAGGTTGACACCTCACACTAGAAATTTGCAGAATAAACCCTGTAATTCCATAAATTGCACAGAGGTCCTATAAATTGGGAAATTGCATAATTACGCAATTTGTCTGAGAAAAATACCTTATTCCTAAAAATGCTGAAATGCACAGAACTGAGGGGGAATGCTGTGGGAGGGCCCTGAGGGGGTGGGGGTGAGCCTGGGCAGGGGCTGGGCCTGGTTTTGGGTGATGCGGGTCACCGTATTAATTAATTAGAAATTAATGCGCACGGTGTTTACTAATTATTTAAAAATAGGTAGGGCCATAATTTTAGTACGGTGTAAATATACTAAATGTAGTATACTCAAAGTAGAATAATAACGTATTTTTGTTTGGGCAAAACAGGTACATGTTGGGCCTCAAATCTCTATTGGAACAGAGATGGGTATAGGTCTGAGAATTTAATTAATAATTAATACGTACGTTTGTAACGATATTTGTGCGACTAAAACGAAGCACAAAATAGAGTATCTGGGAGTTGTACAAGGTTCAGAAAAATAGACTAGCATGTCTAGGAGAGGTATGTGAACTTTGTTTGGGGATCACAGTTAGTGTAATGCTCTAAATATTTAGGTGATGGACAGGTGCACAAATCAATAGGATATGTAAGCAAAATAAATTTAAAAAGTTGCAATAATTCTAATTTGCTAAAAATAATCCTAAATTAATATTAAATACTGAAATCTGGTCGAGGGAGTTTACAACGCCCTATCTATATGACGGTCCATGGGTAGCCCAATGATTAGCAGCGGTTGCCCAAGGTTCAGCTCTTCACTAGCACGCATGGGTGTCGGCAGCTGTGACTCATGGTTCAGCTCTTCACCAACACACCCGAGTGCAAGCAGCTGTGACATCATGGGTTCCACACAACACCAATAGACATATCGCCCTACTAGACCCTTGCGAGCCGTACACCTCAGAGCGATCCAAAAATCTCTTCCGGACCTAGCGATTCCCAGTGCCCCAGGAATCGTTCGAGAGACAAGACCTTGTGCACAAGTTGTCCGAGACCAATGCAATGACATAAACACATAGTGCAAGCAAAACAATAATCAAGCAAAACATATACGGTCTAGCGAAACATATCTTATCAAACGAAGCACATCTTACTCAGACGAAGCACACATTTCACATATCTAATAGCACACCCCACTAGACCCTTGAGAGCCGTACCCTCAGGGCGTACTATTAGTCACTGCGATCACACATTTCACTTATAGCAGTTCATTATAGCAAACAGACAAGCGAAACATATAATGGCAAGCACAGTTGATTTCAAATCTAACATGCAATAACTATCTCTTTCTTAGCATATTCAAAGGGACATATTCGAGTGATTCATTTACTTATCTTTCTTAGCATAGCAAGGGTTCGTTCGATAGCTGTGTCGGTGTTTCTAAGCATACAACATTTCTATCTTTCTCTTAGCATGGTAATGGTTCTATCTCATTTCCGACAAGCATTTCCAGTTCTCTAGTTAGGCAAGCAAACAGATTCGTTTTAATGACAAGCTATGTGAGTTCTCTTATTAGCATACTGAGTCGGTTCTATCATTCTTCTTATGAAACAATCTTCTTAAGCAAACAAGCATTCAAAAACTCAGATTCATTATTAAGTCGTGCAAGAATCAGAGAATGCAGTTCTGCCCACTCACTTTGATCAATCGGTCGGGAACTCTCCGAGAAGACTTCCGTTTGAGCAAGCAAGGCGATATCACTTGTACATAGTGCCTACGTGGAGTGGGGCGCTATACTATACTCATACCTCCTCTAGCGTTGCCATACAAGCCTACAATTGGTGTCAAAGCATTGTTCTCTTATATAGGACTCACATCCTAGAGTAGATCCATGGCAACCACAAAATCCATCTACACTAACAATGGTGAAAGTCAATCCACAAATAGGCCACCCCTATTTGATGGTACCGACTATACATGCCGAAAGACGCATACGAGTATTTTCTTAAAATATCTAAATTATTATTTATGGTTTTGTGTCATTAATGGTTACAAAAAGATTGACAAGGCAGATGATGATTATACAGAATAAGAAGAAAAGAAAGTATCAAGTTTTGATGCAAAGGCAATGTATGCTCTTTATTGTGCCCTAGACAAAAGTGAGTTCAATCGCATCTCCACCTGCAGTACATCGTATGAGATCTGGAAACTGCTCGAAATCACCCATGAGAGTTGGCACGACAATGAAGCTAGTGATTCCGAAGAAGAAGAAAGTCCTCAACAAACTGAAAATATGTGCATGGTGGCATTAACCGACGAGGTACAAGAAAATTCTTTATTTGAAGAATTATCATATGATGAATTATCAAATGCTTTCAACGATTTATTTGAGGATCACAAGAAGCTTAGAAGTAAATATAAGCAAGCTAGAAAATATATTAAATCTTATCAGCTTGAAAATGAAAAGCTTACTTGTTTATTGGATGAAGTTAGAGATAACTCATCTTTTGACAACTCAGTTGAAATGTCCACACTTAAGATTAGTCTACATGAAGAACTTGAATGCGTCAACAAAAGTGCACAAGAACATGCTAAACTTAAGGAGGAACAAGAGTCATAAAAGAAGAAGTACTATATAGCCTCATTTAGGATTGATACTCTTACTTCTAAATATGATGTGATATATGCTGTAAATAAAAGATTAGAAGTTCGATTAGGTAAACAAATTGTTGAACTTATTACTCAATCAAGAACTAAACACAAAGTCACCCACGACAGATCAAATACACATTAAGCAAGTAAGGCTAAAGCTTCACACAATTACGTCTTCTATTACAAGTATCCAAAGAGGACACAACACACCACTTCACATACTCATACTTCTACATCTAGCACAAATGCCTATGCTACATGTTATTAATGTGGTTTAAAATGACACATTTCATATCAGTATAAGGCTATAAAATTGGTTGATATGCATATTTATAAGTGGGTTCCCAAAGCTAATCAATGTGGATCCAAATTTCTGATACCAAAGATTTTGCCTAAAACTGTAGGTAAAGCTTCTTATATGGGGACATAGCACCGAGGAGTGAGTTGGTGATTACAAAACTACAAATGTCATCTTTCAAGCAATTGCACCAACATAAGTATGGCCAATAGAGTCACTTCGGTAACATGCTAATTGGTTCTTCCGAATTTAACTAATCTAATATGTTTTTGCTTAGCTATAGTTCTCGTTAACATATTTCCAATAGTTATATATTACCTGTATGTTTGCATATATGTTAATATGTGAAATACAGCTTTACATATGTTGATGATTCCTTATCTTAAGCTTGAGTTGATTTCTATTAGGGATTTTGGATATAAGTTGCTTAAATTCCTTTCAATCTATACTCTTTAAAGTTACAATTATTTTGGGTACATGTCGAAATGGTCAATTTGTCAAAAATGTGTAAATAGCTTAAGCGACACGTTATTTAAATGTCTTCGGACCACCACTAGCTGGGATCTGGCCCCTACAGCTAACCCAAGATGATTAAGACTTTATAGAATACGGATTTGCAAAGATATTTCGCTAGTGTTTCCAGAATACCGCATCAAATCCAACCCGTATTTTTTATGACTAAAACTGTAGTCTCATGCATGCTTAAATTCTGGTTATTATTCATTTCGACTCTAGCATGCTTAGCATATCTTGAGTATATTTAACTGAGTTTTTGAGTAGATGATTCTGTTTGAGTAAGATGGTGTTCTATTAACTAAATATCTTTTCTATCATAAATATATGTGATTTACACAAGTTGCTTAAAAATATTTTATCTTTTGTAAACTGTGTTTTCATATATAGATGGTTTAAAACTATATTTTAGCCCTAAACATGTATTTAAAGTCGTGTAACTTATTAATATTTTTTAACACATGTTATATTATATATATATATATATATATATATATATATATATATATATATATATATATATACATATATATATATGGTTAAAATTTGAAAGAAGCATTGCACAGCTCCTAGGTCAGTTCTGGAAATTGGGAGACAGAACTCGAGCCGAGTTTGATCCATGACCGAGTTCGGGCTGAACTCGGTCACCCTATTTCCAGAACATCAGCTCAAAATTATGGTCCCACTTTTTGATTTAAGTTGGCACCCTTTCAAAACCTAAACCTATTTCTATTCAGCCAACTCGAGAGCAGCCCGTATTCATCTTCTACCTCCAAACTCTTCAAACCCTAACTTGGTGGATCTCTCTCCTTAATCCATCTCAGGTGATCCAACTCTATATCTGGATATATTTTACTTTCCATATACTTGTTATTGTTGTTATAGTTTTAGTTGGTTAGTAGCCTTAACTTTAATTGGGGTAATTATTCTGCCGCACTCTTGTAATGCCCCAGTCCTAAAATACGTAGGACTATGAATACGTAATATGCCAACTATGCATTCGACCAGACTTTGGTCCGACTCGAATACGTATAAGTTGTATAATAAGGGTAACTATCTAAGAATACTAAAATATCTATGTCACAATCCACATAAAGAACAAAATATCATGAATGAACTACATGTGCTAAAGTCGGCCGCCCAGTAACACATAAGCTCGAATAGACTCGAGAAAGGAATATGAGTCTATAAAACTAGGCTACATCAGCAGATGAATAAACAATATGATTAAATAACCATAACTCCGGTAGAAATGATATAAGTACCTGGCACCAATGTCCGCATGATAAAGCAACACACATCAGCAACTCCAGACAGGCTCCACGATGGTCTATACTGCAAAACTGGCAATGGACCAGGTCCTCAGAGGGACGTAAGAAGGTACAAGAAACAATATGCCAAAGTAAAACAGTATAATGCCACATACTCAAGGGTAAACTACTGTAACCATCTAAGTGATATGCACGTGAGGACATCACTCGTACTCAGGTTGAAACTACTACAGGCTCTGTATCGGGGAGCCCATAGCAGCAAGTAATATTACGTATTCCAGTATATGTGCCAAAGATCTGAGACAGAGTCTAAGGCACCTCCAGTAGTATAGTATAGTATAGTATATATATATATATATATATATATATATATATATATATATATATATATATATATAAATAATCAGCATGTAGTATGGTGTGTGTCTCCCCACCCAATGTAACCTCACGTCTCATGTCCACAATGTCTCATGTCCATAACACGCAAGATCATGACCTCTAGCTAGTACAACGAGTCATAATGGTATATGTATATAATATTCAAGTCTCATATCATGAGTCCTGTAATCATATACAGAATCACCATGAATAACTCAAGAAATATTCTGTCACATGAAATAGTGTCAAGTGTCCTACGGTATGACGTACTTGTTAAAGCAAGCACGTAAACATAGGATCGTGGTATCGACTCTCTAAGTGACGTTACTCGACTCCGCGTACGGCGTCGACACCCGAATCTTGTTCGGACGCTAAGCAATGTCTCACGGTCCTAGGTTGAATAGGTACATCACAAGAGTATATATTTAGAAGAAACACAAGAATATAATATAACAGGATCTACTACAAGTTTGGCAAAGTACACTTGCCTGAGTTCTGAACTCCCTCAACTGCTCCTGTAAAAGTGGAATCTCTAAGTATGCCTCCGGATGCTAAAACAAAAATCAATATTATTTTCAGAATACTAGAAATAGCTAGGATTGACTACCCATAAGTCCAATTTGGACACAGGGGCAGATTTGACAGTTTTGGGTCAAAGCAGTGTCCAATTGTGGTCCACTTTGCACCATAAAATGTGCCAGAGATAAAGTTCTCAAAATTTATCAAACTTAGTATCTACGAGTCCAGAACGATGATACAAACCCAACGGAACATCCAGAACTGGATTCTGATGAGCGATCACGAAATCGCTCGTCATGTAGAACCGTGGGGCCCGCGAAACGGTGTTTTGCCAACCTTCTCAGAATCGAACCAAACTTGGGTCACAGGACCAGCGTAACGCTGCGAATTTGATGGCACAAGTTTTATTGTGAAACGATAAGCACACACGAAGTTATGACAAGATGTCAAAATAGGTCGATACTGTGTTTTTCGACGAATACGCGTTGATTCTGGTGTGCACGCACATCCAAATCAAGTTCCACAAAATCTCACATGTCCACGATACGCGCCTTTCTATAAAATCCTCACGCGATGAAGTTGCCTCGTTTGGCGGGACGCACTCCGTTTCGGGATATTTCGGGTTTACGAAATCAATTTTTTGATAGATTTCAGCAATAAATAAATCACAGAATATGTCGAATTAAAAGAAAGTGTATAAAGAAATTAAAACTAGGTTATATTGTCTATAATTCTGTTTAAGTAGAATTTTAGAATCGTGTGCCATTATGGAGATAACGGGACTCAAACATGCGTACCTGGAACAGTTTCTGTTCCTAAAATTAAGTCATTTTTTCTCTGTTTTGTGTTGCAATTTACGATCGACACAGGACACGATAAGCTAAACTACTTAAACAGGATTCATGGGGGTCATGTGATCTTCACATAGGATTTGACGGTTCATTATTTGGTTAACTGTGTAGGGAGAAACAGAGGTGGGAAGAGGGGTACCTCATTTTGGTCTGCTGCTTGCAACTTTTTGGCGGGTCTGTTCGCGGAGGCGCGCGACGGCGGTCAGCGACGGTCGACGGTGGTCGACGATGGTCGTCTGGAGGTAGGGAAAGGCTGGTGGTGGTGGTCTGCTCTGATGGTGTATATATAGGGAGTGTAGGGTGATTTCAGAAAGGGAAATAAGGGGTTCGACTGCGGTTTCAAAATAGTAATAATAGGGGGTGCAGGTCTGGGCTGAGCGGAGGGGGTACGAGTATGGGTATCCGGGTTTAGGATTTGGTTTATTATTATAATTATAATTATTAACCATATATATATATATATATATATATATATATATATAGCCATTTATAAATATGTTTATACCTTAAATAATTTTCAGAAAATTTTACAATACTTTAATAATAGTTGTACACCAAAAAATATATTTTTTGTGTAATATTTGTAATTAATTAAATATACATAAATAACTATCTGTGAATTATATATTTTCTAATTAGCTAAAAATAATAAAATCTTCCTTAATCTCAAATAATTAAATAATTCTAATAATAAAAATAATAAAATTAAAAATTAAAAAAATCAGGGGGTTTACAATCTACCAAACTTATAAAAAATTTATCCTCAAAATTAAAAATTAAACATGGTAGAAAAGATTTTAGTTAAGCAAGGTCACACTTGTTTATCAAAAAATGGGGGACGCAGTTACCAATGTAATCCTAGTTTGACGTCGCATTCTAAGGATATGGGTATGCTTAATCAAGACTCTACCCAACTTATAAGAATGAAGTTGGCTGTAAAATTTTTGGCCACCCTCCTGTTTACAAGAGTTATATAAGTCTATTTTCAAATGAGGTACGAGATGACGAGGATTTTGTGTTTATAGTCACAGTCTAACAAAGGAAATGTAGGTACTACCATGGCGTTAATGAGTCAATAACTCTATAAAGGAAATTTACTAGTTCTCATTTCTCCTAATGAGTTTATTAGACAATAGGATATATCATAGCCAAATACAACTAGGGTAAAATGGTACCGAGGAATACTTCATCACATATCATGGATGCCGTTGAATGATTCAGCAATAAGCGTCAAAAGGTAATATAATTCATCAAGGTGATTAGTATTGTGTAAAGAGTACAAGGGGGTTCAATTTAATGTAACACAAGTGTCATGGACGTAGGTTGGCATGAATGAGATACGGGTATATCGGTGGTTAGGGTAATTGGGTTGCCAATGTTTAATTTGATTTAATTACAACGGAACTGACTAATTAAGTATAGGTTTTCTAGAAGGAGGTATGCCACGAATGTTGTGGGGTCTATATGGAGTATGAGAGTATATATTTGGGAGTAACAGCTGGGTCATGAGTGAAGTAGGTCCAGTTAGGCTCATAAATCTCAAAGTTGTTGGAAGAATTGAGTCGATGTTGCATATTAGAATTGTCCGCAACGAGAAATGATATATATGTGTCATTTGTGTGCAAATACGTCGCGAATATTGTGCGACTAAAATGAAGCATGAGAAGATGAGTTTGTGAGTGATAGTTATATCATGGGTGTAGAGTGGCTAGTCTAGGTCATAAGGGTGAAAGTTGTTGAAAAGAAAAGGATAGTGTTGTGCTCCAAATATCCGAGCCACAACCAAGGATACAAAATTAAAGAGGTAATTCAATCTATTTGGAATTAATCCTAATCAATACCAAATAAATTCAAAACCTGAAATTCAAAATAACCCTATACTAATACCAGGGGCTACGATCTACCCAACTTATAAAAAATTAAGTTGGTATCCAAAACTATAGTCAGGGTCCTGCTAACAATATTTCTGGAAGGGCCTACAAGAAATCTAGAGTTTATTGGACGTAATTAAAGATTCTCTAAGGGAACCTAAATACTATCAGGGTGCTATTGGTAAACAACTCTATAAGAAAAATTGCTACCAACCAATATTGCTCATATATAGTTCATGTCTTCAACAAAATGTAAGAAATGGTTTGGTTGGGTATAACTAGGGCAAGGTGGTAAAGAGACTTCGATCATCGCATGGCATTGATGATGAGAGGACGAATCGAAGGAATCACAAAGGGAAAAATCTACCGACCAAGACAAGAGAAGTTTATGATAAGTCTAGGGAGTATGGTCACATGATTAAATAAGGTATGATTAGACAATTATCTGGAGAATCAAGTCATAATGACTAGATTAGGAAATTAGAAACATAAAAGAACTGATACCTACAGTGAGATGGATATTAACACCATGAAGAGAGTACTAACTAAAAGATTAATTTGCTACTAGGGCACGACTAGGAAAGAAAAAAAAATCTACTTATTTAGATAATTAGAAGGATCTTTGTTGCAAAAGCACGATGCTATATATGTAAAACAAGATAAGAATTTGATAGGAAGCATGTGAATGCAGTCAAAAAAGTAATAAAACTAATCCTTAAACTCAATACTATATTCGTATAAGTTATATTCTATATAACCTCTCTCATACTATTGGCAACATACTTCTGGCTATAGGTAAACAATATACGATCTTTACAACTTTTTCTTCCTCGCATATTCCTAACTTAGTAGGTAAGGGTCTAAAATAGCATGTACTTAGGTCTATCACTCATGGCATACTATTCACTAAGGACACTCTTCAATACTCGTCTAATCTTCATTTGGAATGCCTACCTGTTTTTGTACAACTTACTTCATTCTATTGTCTATCTTTCTGAACTGTTGTTCGTCTAGTCTCTGCCATCTAAAACCTATCTTCCTTACGAGAATCTTTCGGCTAGGCTACTACCCTATTACACAAGCATGATGTCATGGTTATCTTGAGTGAAAATTCTTCGAACTCAATGAGATGATAAGATTTCTAAAATCCAAAAATCCATCGGCTATGGTAAATTGGAAATATGTTCTCATCACCTACTACTAAGGATAGATCCAGCAAGCTCATACCCTTATTAGTAAAAAATCTAAATTCCTGGCCATAATCAGTTTATGTGTAAACCCACAATATTCAGCTATCATTCCTATAAGACTTCTATCTTCCATTTACACCATCCTACCATGTGTAAATCTATACTCTAAGGGTCTTGTAATAATCCTCTACAAAATAACCAAAAAGTCAGTATATGATTCTGAACCTGTGTTTAATTTCTTGAAGTTCGTATCACTTCGAGACTGATCGACAATTTCTACTCGTACTAATTTCTCAAAATTCTAAAAGTATTACAGTTCATAAATACTAAAATTATTATCCCTCAAGTCCATACCACAATCCTTTCTTCTTGGATTATGCGACCATAATATATTTTCCTTATCATCTGTTTCCTACTCACCTTCATATCCTTCTAGTATGTTAATCTTGTTTTCAACTTTAAGCTTCGCCAATCATGACCCAATATTTTCTGTTTTGTAGTATAGATCTTCTAGGCAACTACCGAATGATAAATCTTCAGTCCTTCCTAGAACCTTCTCTTAATTTAAACTGCTCAAGATCATGTACTCCTCGTGACTCTTCTTGTTACCATTCTACCTTCTTCACCTTGAACCTGAGATTTCTCCTTGTTTATTCTATGTATACCCTTCATCCAAACTACATGGTTACCATCTTGTTATCGCTTGTCATCTAGTATAGGCAATTCACTATATCTAACTCAAGACTATAATATCTATCAAAACTCTCATCCTTCAACCTATTTGCTCTATCACAGATACTAGCTTATCTACCCAGGTAATCACGGGTGGAACTCACTTGTTCAATTAACACTAACAACCCAAATAATCAAATACATCTAATTTGATTTCGAAAGCTATACTTTAGTACTCGAGTAACCTAATTACTCAAATATTTGGTCTAACAATCTACCTATCTATTTAGTCCAGACCTATAGTCATCAATAATTTAAGGGGTCATAAAATCTAGTTTTGATACTAAAACTCACAAGATAACTAGAGATTTAACCACTATGGCCTGCGACATAAGGTTCCAATTTCTTAATGTCATAATACAATTCCTTGTATCACCATCATGAGCCATATTTAATCCCTAGCATCTAGCTATGTATTTCATAAAGTATTCCAGTGCATTAGAATCAAACCATCTTTCTAACTTCTAATACTTCCAAATTACTGCTACCTTAAGCAAGGGGAAGGTTTTATTAGTTCTAGGCCTCTGATACTATATTCAATTCTCATGTTAACAATCTACACTAGCTCTAGCATATAGGAATAACCTATCTACCTATCCTACTAAGAGTAACCGTCTTCTCAAAAATTATATCCATCATGTCTTCTTCCGTCTTGACAAGGATCTGCTTCTGGAGAAACACCGCGCACGAACGTCCATCTCTCTGAAATAGGGAGAGATGATAAACAATAATAAGGATGTCAAGGGGAATAAAAGAGTACAATTATGAAGTCCAAGGACGATAAACAAATGTTAAAGAATTTTCAAATTAGTTATGGATTGAGATACTAATACTGCTAATCTTGATTACAGGCTCGCTCGGTACTGGAAAGTAACTGAAACAATTTTAATCAAGACCTGCATGGGCCACCACAAAAATATGTAATGTCCCAATCCCAAAATACGTAGGACTAGGAATACGTAACATGCCAGCTACGCATTCGACCAGACTTTGGTCCGACTCGAATACGTATAAGCTGTATAATAAGGGTAACTATCTAAGAATACTGAAATATCTATGTCACAATCCACATAAAGAACAAAATATCAAGAATGAACTACATGTGCTAAAGTCGGCCGCCCAGTAACACACAAGCTCGAATAGACTCGAGAAAGGAATACGAGTCTATAAAACTAGGCTACATTAGCAGATGAATAAATAATATGATTAAATAACCATAACTTCGATAGAAATGATATAAGTACCTGGCACCAATGCTCGTATGACAAAGCAACACACATCAGCAACTCCAGACAGGCTCCACAATGGTCTATGCTGCAAAACTGGCAAGGGACCAGGTCCTAAGAGGGACGTAACAAGGTACAAGAAACAACATGCCAAAGTAAAATAGTATAATGCCACATACTCAAGGGTAAACTACTGTAACCATCTAAGTGATATGCACGTGAGGACATCACTCGTACTCAGGCTGAAACTACTACAGGCTCTGTGTCGGGGAGCCCATAGCAGCAAGTAATATCACGTATTCCAGTATATGTGCCAAAGATCTGAGACATAGTCTAAGGCACCTCCAGTAGTATAGTATATATATATAAATAATCAGCCTGTAGTATGGTATCTCTTTCCACCCAATGTAACCTCACGTCTCATGTCCATAACACGCAAGATCATGACCTCTAGCTAGTACAACGA
The DNA here is from genome assembly GCA_036927795.1 of Iris macrosiphon. NCBI lineage: Eukaryota > Viridiplantae > Streptophyta > Magnoliopsida > Asparagales > Iridaceae > Iris > Iris macrosiphon. Next base: position 27,945 of record JAYESA010000045.1, on the reverse strand, counting down.
GTCATAATGATATATGTATATAATATGCAAGTATCATATCACGAGTCCAGTAATCCTATACAGAATCACCATGAATAACTCAAGAAAGATTATGTCACATGAAATAGTGTCAAGTGTCCTACGGTATGACATACTTGGTAAAACAAGCACGTAAAAATAGGACCGTGGTATCGACTCTCTAAGTGACATTACTCGACTCCATGTACCACGTCGACACCCGAATCTTGTTCGGACGCTAAGCAACGTCTCACGGTCCTAAGTTGAACAGGTACATCACAAGAGTATATATTTAGAACAAACACAAGCAGATAATATAATACGATCTACTGCAAGTTTGGCAATGTACACTTGCCTGAGTTCTGAAATCCGTCAACTGCTCCTGTAAAAGTGGAATCTCCAAGTACGCCTCCGGATGCTAAAACAAACATCACCATTATTTTCAGAATACTAGAAATAGCTAGGATTGACTATCCATAAGTCCAATTTGGACACAGGGGCAGAATTGACAGTTTTGGGTCAAAGTGGTGTCCAATTATGGCTCACTTTGCACCGTAAAACTTGCCAGAGATAAAGTTCTTTAAATTATTCAAACTTGGTGTCTACGAGTACAGAATGATGATATGAACCCAACAGAACGTCCAGAACTGGATTTCGATGAGCTGGTCACGAAATTGCCCGTCATATAAAACCGTGGGGCCCACGAAACGGTGTTTCATCAACGTTCTTGGAATTTAATCAAACTTGGGTCATAGGAGCAGCGTAACACTGCGAATCTGATAATGCAAGTTTTGTTGCGAAATGACAAGCACATACGAAGTTATGACAAAGTATCCGAATAGGCTGATATTGTATTTTTTGACGTATACGCGTTGATTCCGGTGTGCACGCACATCCAAATCAAGTTCCGCAAAATTTCACACATTCGCATTGACGATACGCGCCTTTTGATAAAATTCTCACGCGATGAAGTTGCCTCGTTTGGCAGGACGTACCCCGTTTCGAGATATTTTGGGTTTACAAAATTAAGTTTTTGATAGATTTCAGCAATAAATAAATCACAGAATAGGTCGAATTAAAAGAAAGTGTTCAAAGAGATTAAAACTAGGTTATACTGTCCAAAAGTCTGTTCAAGTAGAATTTTATATCGCGTACCGTTATGGAGATAACGGGACTCAAACACGCGTACCTGGAACAGTTTATGTTCCTAAAACTAAGTCATTTTTTCCTGTTTTGTGTCACGATTTACGATCGACACAGGACACGATAAGCTAAACTACTTAAACATGATTCATGGGGGTCATGTGATCTTCACATAGGATTTGACGGTTCATTATTTGGTTAACTGTTTAGGAAAAAACAGAGGTGGGAAGAAGGGTACCTCATTTTGGTCTGCTGCTTACGATTTCTGGGCGGGTCTGTTCGCGAAGGCGCGCGACGACGGTCAGCGGCGGTCGACGGCGGTTGACGGTGGTCGTCTGGAGGTAGGGAAAGGCTGGTGGTGGTGGTCTACTCTAATAGTGTATATATAGGGAGTGTAGGGGGGTTTCGGAAAGGGAAACGAGGGGTTCAGCTGTGGTTTCAGAATATGAATCAGAGGGGGTGCGAGTCTGGGCTGAGTGGAGGGGGTGCGGGTATGGGTATCCGGGTTTTGGGTTTCGGGTTGGGTATCCAGGTTTAGGGTTTGGTTTATTATTATATTTATTATTATTAACCATATATATATATATATATATATATATATATATATATATATATATATATATATATATATATATATAGGTTTATACCTCAAATAATTTCTAGAAAAATCTACAATACTTTAATAACAGTTTTACACCCAAAAATATATTTTCTGTGTAATATTTATAATTAATTAAATATACATAAATAACTATCCATGAATTTTATATTTTCTAATTAGCTAAAAATAATAATTTTTTTACTTAATCTCAAATAATTAAATAATTCCAATAATAAAATTAAAAATTAAAAAAATCAGGGGATTTACAACTCTATTTACATCCCTCTAGAGTTACTACACAGGCATGCTCAACCTACCCAACAATGTACAATTTTTCTTACTTTTAGGTGACCATTATTCAATTTTGGACCAAAAATTGAACCGATCCGAATTGAATATGCGATTCGTTTCAGTTTGAAAAAAATTGGTTAGGTTTCAAAAATACTAAAATTTCTTGTTCGTTTTTGTAGAAGCATAGAAAATATTGGTCCATGCGCATAAAGTCGTCTTATAAAGCCATGCGGCGAAGAAGACAAACTGCCAATAAAGAGGTCAAAGCTGCTGATGTGTTAAATATATATTGAAACACTTATGCGGCAAGGAGTTCTGGAACACTGATGCGGATCGAGGCAACAGACTATTTTATACGGCTAAAATGCCTCGGCCTCATGCGACGTGACACGAGCATTAAATTCTTCCTAAAAAGTTGTGCAGCTCAGGAAGACGTGCAACCGTCGGTCATATGGAACGTTAGCCGTAACATCAGTATAATGTTACTTTTTATAGTTACAACGGAGCGCTCCCACGTGGCACAAAGTAACAAAAAGTGGTGCGACAGAGAGTTATGCGGCCAAGCCTCTCCAACTTAGCAGTGCCTATGCGGCTGGAGAGCATGCGACAGGATCTTTGCTGAAGCGCATCATCCTATTTCCCTCTGAGGTGCATCCTCCCTAGATGACCGCTGGCTATGACCATTAGGGAGGGCTTATAATCTTGTACACGTGGTGTTGAAAGTGTCACGCTCTGACTCCGTAAAGTCGATAATCGTCCCCCGGGCATGATGCCTTGCGTGCCTCGGTTGTGCAACGCACAAGGCAAGCACGTATATTTTTGATAATTCGTTTGAAACACAGAGTATAAGTCACATTACAGCAGAAATATTGAGATACATTATTTAAATAGGAAAAAACTTGCTTTTTTATTTATAACTTAAAATATATTACATTGATATGAAGTACATTGCTTATGCTGTATCAGCTACATTTCTTGAAATAACAAAACAAAAAATAAGCTGCCATGAATAATACCTATTGTCCCATACATTACACCCTTCGTATAGATTGTTACAAAATGCCTTCAAAATGAATTGGACTTCATCTATACTTCAAATAGGAAGAGCTTCAAGTTGCCTCTTCGTTCTTCAGCTTCGGCCTAGTACCGTGCGTCCTTCGCATTCCCGACACCTGAGATGTTGGGTATCAGTACGCAACTTGTACTGGTGAGCGGGACGAACCCACTTGCTTAAACCGACGCTGATTATTTAAGGGACGCATGCATTGAATGTTATCTTGCTATCAGGAACTAGAGTGAATTTGCAGTTTATATCATAGGCACATTTGAAAGCAGCGACACGCGCATCCCTGCTTTGAAACATAGAATACTTACCCCTGCATAAGACAATACGTTAGTATGAGTACTATCTTATATGCGGTCATTGGTGATAATGTTGACACCATAAATGACTATTTTATGGCATTGCGATGATATCCTCCCAGTCGAATTGCGAGCCCTCTGGAGGTCCCGTAATGTCCCATGCCTTAGCACGTTCCATTATTTTCCCATAAGTCGATTAAGTTTTGGGGTCCCTAATATCGTTTCAAGAAAATATTAACATTGTGCACAAGTTATCCATGACCATGCAAATGCTTGAATAATTATCTACGATGCATATACATGACACAAAGTAGATTTAAGTAATATTATTTATGAACTTATGCACTGATTTAATCTTACCTCCAAGACGTATATTCTAATTTGGCAAACCCGTAGGCACCATGCCAAAATTGATGTTTCTAATATCTTATTTCCTTTCAACAGTTTCGTGGTTCAAACCACAACTGTCGGCTTTGTGTACGAAGCTTATGTTATAGGCCACAAGCATAGATACGCTCGATGATTACAGTTATCCCATGTTATATTTCTTAGTTAGGTCGTACGCATAGATGCGCTCGACGATTTACAGTTATCTCATGTCATATTCCTTAGTGGTAAGCATGCATTGTGGCTAACATTTATATATATTTACATTCAACCAGGCATCGTCGATATGAACGTATTTGATGCAAAGTATGTGTTTATGAGATCGAGTAGAGAAGAAGGGACCGAACCATCCACCGATTAGAGAATATGCTGAGGAAGGAGACTCGCTTTGCTACGATCAAACGTCAACTACGTGCGTTCCTGCAATGGCACCAGTATCGTTTAGAATCCGTTCTTAATCCGTTCTAGCGAATTTCTTAGAAAACGATAGCAGAAAATGACGCAAAAATACTTCATCCAAAATCTCGCAATAAAAACGTTCAAGAAAAGCAACAACACTGCATCTTGGACTTATTCCAACATAAGCCAAATCATGAGTTGGAATGATTCTCTTTTATTCGTCCGAATGGAGTCGATGCCGAAAGGGTCATTTGATATTAAGTTTAAATTGAGTCAGACTAGCCACAAACCTTTAGGTAGTGTGTCTCCCGGTCGGAACGGGGAAGGGGCACTACATAATATATCACCAAGAAATTTTTGTCTCGAAACTTAAGTACATGGGTCCTACCTCCGACTCGACGAATAACGGAGGGTACTTCTCCTTCATCACCGCCTCCATTTCCCATGTAGATTCTTCGACCGAATGGTTCCGCCACTGCTCGTGAACCAAGAGTACTGAACGGTTCTACAGAACCATCTCTTTGCGGTCCAAAATTTGTACATGTTCCTCCGAGTATGATAAGTCTGCGCTCAGCACCAGTTGATCGAAGTTAACTACGTGACTTGGGTCATGCACGTACTTCCGAAGTTGAGAAATGTGTAAGACATCGTGCATATCTGTTAAGGTCGGTGGTAGTGCAATCTGATAAGCTACCGCTGCCACTCTCTCGAGAATCTCGAAGGGACTAACAAACCTTGGACTTAGCTTGTCTGTGACCCCGAACTGCATTACACCCCGCATCGGTGTAACCTTTAAGAATACGTGGTCCCCGACCATGAATTCTAATGGTCCCCGATGGGTATCTGCGTAACTCTTCTGACAATTCTGCGTGATGCGAAGTCTGTCTCGAATCTTGTGGACCTTCTTGACGGCCTGTTCGACTAGTTCCGATCCGAGTACCTGTCGCTCGCCAACTTTCTCCCAGTATATCAGTGATCGACACTTCCTTCCATATAGAACTTCATATGGTGCCATCTGGATACTCGACTACTAAATGTTGTTATACGCAAATTTTGCTAACGACAAGTACGTATTCCAAGTAGTCTTCAAGTCTATAGCACACAGTCGTAGCATATCTTCAAGTATTTGGTTCACCCTCTCCATCTGGCCATCTGTTTGAGGATGATATGTGGTACTAAAATTTAACTTTGTTCCCATTGCAGATTGTAGGCTCGTCCAGAAATGCGACAAGAATCATCCGTCTCTGTCCGAAACGATCGTGACGGGTACTCCGTGGAGTCGAACAATTTCGTCAATGTAAATATGCGCTAACCGATCGACGCTCCATGTTACTTTGATTGCGTTAAAATATGCGAACTTGGTCAATCTATCAACAATGACCCAAATTACATCGTTCCCCAGCGACGTATTCAAAAAACTGACGATGAAGTCTATTGCGATATTGTCCCATTTCCACTCGAGAATATCAAGGTTCTGCAGCTCTCCTCCTGGCCGCTGATGTTCGACCTTTACTTGTTGACAAGCCATACACTGTGACACAAAGGTTGCCATATCCCGCTTCATGATGTGCCACCAAAAAGTTGCGTGCAAGTTCTTATACATCTTGGTGCTCCCCGAATATAAATAATACTTCACATAGTAGGCTTCCGACATTATTTCTCTTCTGAGTTCAAGATCGTTAGGAACACACAATCTTCCTTTCACTTGCAATGTTCCACTCGTATCTTCCGCGAAGTTGGTCGCCTTTCTGTCGAAATCAGCTCGCGCATCTTCTTCAGGAACATGTCACCCTTATGAGGGGACTTTATCTTTTTTCACAAACTAGGTTCAAGTTGTAGTTGAGCCAGCTGCTCCCCTTAACCTTGAACTCTGAGTTTGATTTCCATTGCCTCTAGATCTCGTAGTACTCGGCCGATTATTGATAGTGAACCCACAAACTTCCGACTTAAAGAGTCTGCTACCACATTTCCTTTGCCCGACGTGTAAGCGATCGTAAAGTAATAGTCCTTTATGAGTTCCAACCAACGCTCTGCAGCAAATTTAATTTCTGTTGGGTGAAAAGGTACTTGAGGCTCTTGTGATCCGTGTAGATTTTGCAAACAACACGTAGAGGTAGTGTCACCACAATTTCAGTGCGAACACAATTTCTGCCAGTTTTAGGTCATGCGTTGGATAATTCTTCTCGTGCAGCTTCAACTGCCTTGAATTGTAAGAGATCATATTATCCCGATACATTAGAACTCACCCTAAGCCGAGCCCCGATGCATCGCTGTAAATCTGAAACCCTTCAGACCCTTCCGGAAGTACAAGGATTGGAGTTGAGACGAGCCAGTTTTTTAACTCTTGGAAGCTAGTTTCACAGTTGTCGCTCAATACAAATGCGATTTCCTTCTGGGTGAGGCGAGTCAGAGGCAATGCCACTCTAGAAAAGTTTTTTACGAACCTGCGGTAATAGCCTGCCAAACCTAAGAAACTTCGAATCTCGCTTGCCGACGTAGACTACCTCCAGTCTACTATCGCTTCAATTTTCTTTGAGTCCACCGAAATGCCTTCTATCGAGATAATGTATCCTAGGAATGTCACGCTACTCATCCAGAATTTGCACTTACTTAGTTTGGAAAACAACTGATGCTCTCGCAAGGTTTGAAGTACGGTCTTCAAGTGTTCCACGTGCTCTTCCCTGCTCTTTAAATATATAAGGATATCGTCGATGAACACGACCACAAATTTTTTTATGAAGGGTCGGAAGACTCTGTTCATCATATCCATGAGTGCGGCCGGAACGTTCGTCAAACCGAATGGCATCACTAGGAATTCGTAATGCCCGTATCTAGTTCAAAATGTTGACTTCGTTACATCTTCAGGCTTAATCTTTAGTTGGTGATAGTCTGATCGAAGATCAATTTTGGAGAACACTGTTGCTCCCTGAAGTTGATCAAACAGGTCGTCTATCCGAGGCAAGGGATACTGATTATGCATGGTGGCCTTGTTTAGTTCCCGATAGTCGATGCATAGACGCATCAATACGTCCTTCTTCTTCACGAACAGTACCGGAGCGCCCCAGGAAGAAATGCTCTGACGGATGTAGCATCGATCTAACATTTATTGGAACTGTATCTTGAGTTCCTTTAATTCTGTAGGCGCCATACTGTACGGTGCCTTTGATATCGGTCGTGTATCCAAAAATGTGTCGATAGTGAACTCTATCTCTCGATCCAGTGGTATTTCGGGTAGCTCGTTTGGAAACACATCTAGGAATTCTGCTACGACGTCAGCCTGAGTTATGTTTGTGCCTTCCTTACGAGTGTCTCTAACCGAAACCAAGTATCCTTCACAACCAGAATACATCAACCGCCTTGTCGTCACCGTCGATACTATCATTGTTGTCTTTGACGCCGAGCCGAACGAACACGAGAACTCGGTTTTGCCAGGTAGATGGAACATACCTCTCTTCTCTGCGCAGTCGATCGTGGCATGGCATGCACCTAACTAATCTATGCCTAAAATTATATCGTACTCCGTGATGTCTAGTACGATGACATCCAAGGATAGCTTCTTTCCTCCGATGCAGAGATAATCGTTCCTACAAATTAAACTTGCAGACATGTCTATTCTCGATAGGGTACTAACACAAATGTTCATATCTAACGATGTCATAGCTAATTTACTTTCTTTACCAAATTTAGCAGATATAAAGCTATGCGTTACACCCGAATCGAAAAGCACTATAGTAGGTATTCTTTATATAGTAATATACCTATTACAACCGTGTCGAAACCGAATGCTTCCTCCTGAGTCAATGCATAGACTCTGCCACGCGCTCCAGGACGCTGATTCTGTGGGTTTACTGGCACCGTATTTGTGTCATTAAGTGGTGATCCTCTATTCTGATTCGGAAGGTTCCTCGGAGGATTTTGATTCTGAGTGTTATTCCTCTGAGGATTCTGACTCCACCGACATTCTGGTGCCCTGTGGCCAAAGCGACCACACGTAAAGCAGGGTCTTGTATAGCACTCTTCCATCTTGTGCCCGTTGTTGCCGCATCTATTGTACCGTACTCCTAGGTAGGGACCCCTGTGCTCGAACGTATTAGGACGCTTGATTACACAAGATCCTCCAGCGTTATTGTGACGTTTGTTGAAATTATTGCGGACTACCGGTCCCGCCTTCTGTGAACCGCGACCAAAGATTTGCTCGTTATTTAGGGCAGACTCATAGCACTCTCGGTAGGTCTCGCAACTTTGGTTCATGACATCCCGACGAAGATCATCATTCAGTCCCAGCTGGAAACGATGGCACCACAACTGTCTATCTGGTAGAAAGGCCCCAAAAAACTTTGCAAGCTTCACAAAGGCCGAGTCGTAGGCGTCCACTGGCATATTGCCTTTTCTCGGTGCGGAGAACTCGTCCTCCTTTTTTTGCCGCACTGTTCTGTGAATGTACTGTTCAAGGAAGACGTCCTTGAACATTTCCTAAAAATTTTGCAATTTGGATTGGCATCGTAGATCCCTTGCTTGGTGGCCTTCCACCAGTCGCGCGCCCTCAGCTCTAACTGCACCGCTGCGCACGCTACTCATTTGGACCCTTTGATTCCGATTAGGTTGAACAGCTTCTCCAGCTTGGCTATCCATCCCATCACCACATCGGGCTCGCTCCTTCCAGCAAATGTTGGCGGGTGCATCTTCGTAAACTCTCCCGCCTTGTAAGAAGCCACCTGCCTGAAAGCTTGGTCTCTTCTTCTTTGTCTTCCGCCATGATTGTCGCCGTAGGTGTCACTGTAGCCGCGTTGTTGTTGGACACCAATGATGTAATAAGCTACCTCATTATGTCCATTTGCTTTTGATGTGCACCAAACTGATCTTGGATCTGCACTTGTTGGTCCGTCGCTTGCCTTTGTTGCACCTCCATCATGTGCAACATCCTCTCCGTCGAATCATTTGGACCTGCCCCTCCGGACTCTCCTAAAGTATTGGATTCGCTTGGAGCACTGCTCGCAGCAACATTGTTGTTCTTTTTAGCCATCTCTACAAAAGGATTAAACCCATTATTAGTTCGTAAAATATTTATGGGTTTACTGTATGGGACTATTATTTCATGCAACAATATACATCGAAAGCATTCATTCAAGAAAATCGCATCAAAACTTCAAGAAAATATTTTCGAAAGTTCGAGGAAGTAAACTTAGTGCTCTGATACCACTTATCATGTCTCGACTTCGTAAAGTCGATAATCGTCCCCCGGACGTAATGCCGTGCGTGCCTAGGTTGCACAACGCACAAGGCAAGAATGTGTATTTTTGATAATTCGTTTAAAACACATAGTATAAGTCATATTGCAGCACAAATATTGAGGAACATCATTTGAATAGGAATAAACTTGCTTTTTCATTGATAACTTGAAATATATTACATTGATATGAAGTACATTGCTTATGCCGTATCGGCTATATTGCTTGAAATAACAAAAAGAACAAACAAGCTACCATGAATAATACTTGTTGTCCCATACATTACATTCTTCATATAGATTATTACAAAATGCCTTTAAAATGAATTGGGCTTCATCTATACTTCAAAATAGAAAGAGCTTCAAGTCGTCTCATCGTTCTTCATCTTCGGCCTAGTACCATGCGCCCTTCGCGTTCCTGACACCTGAGATATTGGGTATCAGTATGCAACTTGTACTGGTGAGCGGGACGAGCCCACTCGTCTAAACCGACGCTGCTTATTAAAGGGACGCATGCACTGAATGTTATCTTGCTATCAGGAACTAGAGTGAATTTGTAGTTCATCTAGCGTATATATGCGCGTGGCCTATAACATAAGCTTCGTACGCGAAGCCGGCGACTTGAAAGGAAATACGATATTAGAAACATCAATTTTGGCATGGTGCCTCAAAATATTTTGTGCCTACGGGTTTGCCCAATTAGAACATACGGCTTGGAGGAAAGATTGAATCAGTGCATGAGTTCATAAATAATATTTCTTAAATCTGCTTCATGTCATGCATATGCATCGTATATAAACTATTCAAGCATTTGATGGTCATGGACAACTTGTGCACAAGGTTAATATTTTCTTGAAACAGTATCTGGGGCACCAGAACCAAATCGACCTAGAGAAAATAATGGAACGTGCTAAGGCGCGGGACATTGCGGGACCTCTAGAGGGCTCACAACTCGACTGGGAGGATATCATCGCAATGCGATGGAATTGTCCTTTATGGTGTCAACATTATCACCAATGACACATATAAGATAATACTCATGCTAACGTATTATCTTATGCAGGGTACATATTTTATGTTTCAATGCAGGGACGCGCGTGTCGGGTGAAGAAGCTATCACCGATGCGTGCGATATAAATTCAACTTACTGCTGTCAAATGTGCCTATGATATGAACTGCAAATTCACTCTAGTTCCTGATAGCAAGATAATATTCAATGATGTGTCCCTTTAATAAGCATCGTCAGTTTAGATGAGTGGGCTCGTCCCGCTCACCAGTACAAGTTGCGTAATGATACCCAATATCTCAGGTGCCGAAAATGCAGAGGGCACACGGTACTAGGCCGAAGCTGAAGAACGAAGAGGCGACTTGAAGCTCTTCATATTTTGAAGTATAGATGAAGCCCAATTCATTTTGAAGATATTTTGTAACAATCTATACGAAGGGTGTAATGTATGGGACAACAAGTATTATTCATGGCAGCTTATTTATTTTTATTATTATTTCAAGCAATGTAGCCGATAAGGCATAAGAAATGTACTTCATATTAATGTAATATATTTCAAGTTATGAATGAAAAAAATCAAATTTCTTCCTATTCAAATGATGTGTCTTAATATTTCTGCTGCAACGTGACTTATACTCTATGTTTCAAATGAATTATCAAAAATATACGTTCTTGCCTTGTGCGTTGCACAACCTAGGAACACACGATATCACTTCCGGGGGACGATTATTGACTTTAAGGAGTCGGGACGTGACAGAAAGCGCGCATGTTCCAGTATGACATCAGCCACGGCCGAGACATGGTCTTAGGCATATGACACGTGTCAAGCCAACCGTGTCATGCTTACACGTCTGACCGAATCTCGCGAACAATTACCGTGGGGATCGCATGCGCCAACTACAATCTGATGCGCTAAACTATGAAAGTAATACTTTTTTAGAATTAGCGCGTGCATGGCCATTTTAGTGCAAATGGCTATAAATAGCAGGACATGTGCTTCCCAAGGGAGGAAAAGATATACACTCGAGAGCCTAATTGCTATCTTTCTTGCTAGTGAGCTGAGATTTAACAATTCCTTTTTCGTCAGTCGACCGTCAACGGAGTAAAGGAGTTAGCTACATAACTCGATCTCCACCGTCACACTTCTCCATATTTTGTACTTAGAATTCTCAGTGCTAGGATTCTCTTTGTACTCTCTTTGTTTCTTGCAATCAAAAGTTAGTAAAACTATTTTTGTGATGGAAACAATTTTGGTTTTGGTTTTGGTTTTAGGATTTGGTTTTGGTCCAAAATCAAAAACTGAATAAGACTTAAGCTATTATATAATTACTTTCAATTTTATGTATACTTTATGATTTTTTTTTTGTATATTTTGAAAACAACAATATTATGTACGTGTTTTAAAGTCCAACTTTGATAATTTAATAAATAGTTTAACTTTGGGCGCAACTTTAAAATACAACAAATATATGTATAAAAATTATATATATTCTTAATATAATTTAACTACAATTTCGACTTTGGGTCCGGCCTATTAAACACAAAAGTAGTCCAAATCGAACAAACCAAATAAACCGAATCAATTATCGGTTCGGTTTTGGTTGTAGCTAATTTTGGTTTTAATATTTTAGAAGTTAGGTTTATTTGGTTTTGACTATTTCTGCTCGTCAACGCTTGCCCTACTTTTAGGATAGTGTACTCCGATAATTATGGTTTTTTTGTAAAGGCATATCAGAAGTTGCTCAGGACAGCCTATTACTTGGTGCTAGTCCAGCCTGAAGCAACTTTTACTCAGGACAACCCAAAATTTACTATGGGCTGCCCACACCCCCTCTCTCTCTCCCACCCTAAACCCTAATCCTAACCCCAACTATCGTCCCACCGACCGACCCTACCTCCGCCGCACCCGCCCCAAACCTTCCCCCGACGTCTTTCGCGACCGCCTCTCCGTCATCCGCACCGCCGTCGAGCGCGAGCTCCTGCGCGACGGTGCCGGCGAGAACCGGAGAGGGTGGAGGAGGAGGCAGAGGTAGGAGGAAGAGGAGGAGGCGCTCACCAGCGCCAGCTACGGCGGTCCCCGCCGGCGGCCTCCTCCTCCACAACTCCTCCCCGCTCCTCTCCACGTTGCTCCAGTCGAGCTCCGCGAGCTCCCTCTGCCAGAGCTCCTCCTACCCGCACTCGTCGCACGCTGGCACTGCTCGCCACCGCCGCTACTCTGCTGCTCGCATACGCCACTGCACAGTCGTCGTCGTCGTCTAGGATTGTCAAAACTTTTGACAGTCCTAAAGATAGGCGGACTATCAAATTTTTTGATAGTCCTTCTAATAGGAAGGACTATAAAAAAAATTGACAGTCCTTCCTATTAGAAGGACTGGCAAAAATTTGACAGTCCTATTTGGGGTTGATGACAGTTAAATTTTTTGACAGTCCTACAAAAAAATTGGAAAGCTACAAGTAAAAAATTTCGACGACAAATTTATAAATAAAAACAAAATTTTTTTTTGATTGTCCTGAGTAAATTTGGATGTGACTTTAGCAATAACCATTATTATTCTCCATTTTATATGCTATTTATTTCATATTTTGGGTTAAAAATCAAATTTATTCATAACACACAAACCCTTCAATTCTAAAAATAATAAGATTGTATAATCTTCCATAGTCGTCGTTAAATTTTTATTTGTCATTCATTGTCAAGTGTTTGGACAAGGAAAGTTGGCAACTTTGTGGTGAGAGTGAAGAAGAAGAAGGAAGAAGAAGAAGAAGAAGAAGAATGGCGGCGAAGGTTGGGCTGGGTTGCGAGCCGGCGGTGGGATCGCTGACGGTGACGGCGTCGAAGAAGAGGGACTACAAAGTCAGCAATCGCCTCCACGAAGGGAAGAAGCCGCTCTACGCCATAGCCTTCAACTTCCTCGACTCCCGATACTACGACGTCTTCGCCACTGTCGGCGGAACCAGAGTTCAGTAACTATTCCTCGACTCTCTTTCCCTATATATCTCTCTAAAATTGACGGCTTTTTTTGTTCTAGACGTAAATTTGGGCCTCTCTCGTCAATTGGACAGTTGCCAAATTTAGGGTTGGAGTTTATTTGATTTGGGAGTGAAAAAATTAGGGCTTTTCTTGTAATAGCGGAGTTTTTTTTTTTATTGCTTTTAGCTCATCAGTAGAATAATACATTTTTAGGGCAACATCAGTAGAATCTGATGGCTTTCCGAATGGTTAGCCCTTCTTTTGGATTTTGTATCGCAAAGCTAATTGCTTTGGGGGATAATGGTGAAAGTTTGGAAGCTCGCTCTCATTATTTCTGGTAGGTGTTTGCAGGAACAGGACACGATACTGACACGGCATATATTTTGATTATTGGCAGTTTTTTTTAAGTTACATTCATTATTGAGATTTATATCAACATTTTTTTCGCATTTTTTTGTAGGTGACAATTTATCGATGCCTTAAAGGGGGTGTGGTTACAGTTTTGCAGGCCTACGTCGACGAAGATGTATGTGGGGGTTTCAGTATATATTGTTAAAAGGACTAATTAGCGATTTTATACCAGCTTAGAGTTTAAGCCCTAACATGTCCAATTAGAAAGTTTGGACCCTGATTTTTTATTTTTGGTTTCCTTTTTTTCCATTATACCTTGAACATGAGTACAAAGGGCAACATCATACACATGCTGGAAAGGAGGGTATAATAGGAAAAATAAACTAAGAATAAAAATTCAGGGTCCAAATTTTCCAATTGGACACGTCGTGACTTAAAACTCTAAGCTGGTATAAAATCCAGGGTCTAAAGGCTAATTAGCCCTTGTTAAAACTAGTGATTGGATGTTAAGTTAGGGCACTGGCAACACATACATGCATGTATATCTTAGTTGAGATGTATGTATGCTATTGTCGACCACAAGATTTATAACTTCCCGAAGAAATGCTATTTGATTTGATCCATAGGCTGTCATATATCCTAGCATTTGACATTAATGTTCAGATTCTTCGTCCCTATGCTTGCAAAAACTCTTAAGACATTTTTTTGTTCTTTCTCATGGGAGTAGAACAGTGTATATGGCATCCCAGTTCCACATAGATAGCTGTAGTGCAATTTGACCTTTAGGACTATGTAAACTTCGAATGGTGTATACATGTGATTATATTGTATAATTACTTTATCATCACATGAATATAGTTAGTAATTAGGATGTCATTTTACAGAACTTGTAAAATATGCACATTGGATTTACTATAAATTAATCATTATATTAGATATTTGAATACTGAAGGCCTGTCCAGTTGATTAAGCTTTAATTATCTTCTTCCTAATGATCTCATGAGCATGCTGTAGTTCAGAAGGACGAATCATTCTATACTTTGAGCTGGGCTTGCAATGTTGACAGCACTCCATTCTTAGTGGCCGGTGGAAGCAATGGTATAATTCGTGTCATAAATGCTGGCAGGGAAAAGTTACATAAGGTGATATGCATTTTTTCCTGATCAAATGCTCTGTGCAAATTCACATATGACAAACTCATTCCGCAGAATAAATGAAACACTGCATGTTGCACCAACTCCATCAGGATATGATTCTTTTTGTACTTGCATTTTAGAATACCTATCAATGCCTTTAACAAGGATAAATTGTTTTTTATGTCAGGATAATAATAGCAGAATATGGCTTTTGTTGACATTCGTCCATTATAGTTAACACTGAACATCGTAAGTGAAGCCTTAACACAAAATTTGTGGTTTCTTACATGAATCCTCTTCTTGCTTTCAAGTTTCAACTCTATTAATACATTAGCATCTGTCATATCCTTCTATAACATCCTTTATTGTCCCGACCATGTTTGTTTTGGCCTACCTTAGTTCTAGCAGCTTTATAATGTGTGTACCTTAACTATTCATGAGGATCCTATTGCTCACCCTCTCATCCTAACAGGTGCATCTATTAGTCTCCAACAAACCATCTCAAACAGTCTTCTTAATAAGGATCCTCTTACTCATCACTACGGGGTTATAAAATTTCTGACACACGTAGCATGATTGTTGAGTTATGGGGGACTTATTTAGTCCCACATCAGATAAAAAATAAGGAGGAGGCATATATATGTACCCCCCCTTGGAAATAAATCAATTATTTTCTCTCTACATGGTATCAGAGCCAAAGCTCTGAATCATTTTTCCAAAAAAAAAAAAAAAAAATCTAAAAAAAAAACAAGGAGAATTCCCTTTCCCCCTGTCTCTCACCCGACCCCCCCCCCACCGCCTCCCTCTACCCGGGTGGAAGCCCCCCCCCCCCCCCCACCCTCGGGTGTCGTCGATGTTCCCTGCGGGTGTCGTCAAATCCGTCGTTGGATCGTGGATAATCAGAGAGAAATTCTTGTGTGATACCTCTGATTTCGATCTCAACGTAAGTTCTGAGATTAGAGAGCATACTTCCTGGGAAGTTTTGCACAAATTTCTATTTCTAGTCCTTGTTCCGGCAAGTTCTATCCATCGTGCACTTCTCATGCCGCATGAGTTTGGGGGTGTACAGATAGATGGAGAAAGTCTTTATCGCATGTAGGCGCACGACACGTGTTTGAGTTGCGTTTGACCTTGTCCCTGTATGCAATTGTGGAGATGGAAATATATGTGACTAGTCAGGAGTTGAAAGAGATACTGGAGGGGGTGGCCAGAGTGTTTCAGGCCAAATTAGAGGAGACCTCATCCAGTAGGGCAGTCGTGCCCACACCAGAACCGTCGCAGGTGATAAAGAAGATAGAGTTGCTGCCCAATGACATCAAACTTGAGGGGACAAGAAACTACCTAAGTTGGTATATGAGGGCGCTGCTGAACCTTCGGATCAAGGAACTTGAAAATATGTGAAGGGAGAGTGCACTGAGCCAAAGGATAAGACGAGTATTGAGTGGAGCACATGGAGTCACCTTCATTCTCTGGTGGTTTCTTGGCTGCTGACTTTTGTGTCTCCATCCATAGCTGGGATGGTGGAGTCGATCTGCAGTGCAGCTGATGTCTGAACGACATTGGCTGGGATGTACTCTGGAGCTGGGAGTGTCATGATGATGATGGAAGTTGAGGAGAAGATTGATGCTACCACACAGGGGGAGAAGACAGTACTCCAGTATGCAGCGGAGCTACGTCGCTTATGGGCGGACTTGGACTACTATGATCCGCTATCATTGCAAAATTCGGCAGATGTTCTCCTTGGAAAACAATACCTTGAGCGTAAGTATGTGGCTCGTTTTCTCAAGGGTCTGAACCCGCAGTTTGAGGCTAGGAAGGCAGCAATGTGTCATCTGCCATATTTCTCGTCCCTGGATGAGGCTGTTGCATCGATGGAGTAAGAGGATCTCCGACAGAAGGTGATGAAAGGCGAGACCTCACCAGTTGTCCGTTCTGCATTGGTGGTTCCTAGTACTCCCAGCAACGATGACAGGGAGTGCTACAATTGCGGAAAGAAATGGCACCTCAGCTACAACTGCACTCAACCCCGCAATTCTGGTCTTGGCCGAGGAGGCAGAGGACAGAGAGGTGGACATGCAGGTCAAGGAGGCAGGGGACGTGGAGGTCGGGGAGTTGTTCACATAGCTGTAACGGAGGAGACTACTACCGAAATGACTGGAGCTGAGATGATAGAGCTGGAGGAACTACGTCAGTTCAAGCTCCAGGTTGAGAGTTTTAAGGGCAAGGGACTGACCACTCAGGATCTGGATAACACTACCTACCTTGGTAACTTTACTGATTATGCTACTCATATGGGCAAAGGTATTCCGGTTCAGGCACTTGCATCCACTAAATCTCATACTGGTTGGATCATAGACTCATGTGCATCTAGGCATATCACAGGTGCATCTAGTGAGTTTGCATTATATTATCCGAGCAAGTATATGCAGTCCGAGACAGTTCAGACTGCTGATGGGACATCTCAACCCATCAGGGGTACTGGCTCGATCCATTGTACTTCGTTTGTTACCCTGTCATCTGTATTGCATGTTTCTTCGTTTCCGTTCAACTTACTTTTTGTTAGCTCTCTCATTGATCAATTGAATTGTACTGTTCTCTTTGATCGGGATATGTGTTCTTTCCAGGAGAAGGCCACGGGGAAGAGGCTTGGGACTGGCATCAGGCGTGATGGTCTTTGGTACCTGGACAGGGAGGCTGCAATGTTCGCTGCTACTACTAGTGGAGGTCTAGAGGCAGAAGCAATGCTCCAACATTGCAGATTGGGACATTTATCTTTTGATAGTTTGAATAAGTTAGAACCTGAGATAATAAATAAAGTAGACAAAAAAAGGTTATTTTGTAATGCTTGTGAACTTGGAAAGCATACACGTTCTACTTATAAAATGGTTGGGCTTCGAAGTTTTGAGCCATTTGTACTTGTTCATTCTGATGTTTGGGGACCGTGTCCTACTACTTCTATCAGTGGATTCAGATGGTTTGTTACCTTCATTGATTGCTACTCACGTATGACCTGGATCTACATGATGAAGCAAAAATCTGAGGTGTACAAATATTTTCAAGACTTCTCGGCATATGTGAAGACCCAGTTTGGAGTACATGTGAAGATTCTTCGAACAGATAATGGGACCGAGTACACCAACACGGAGTTTGCTAATTTCATCTCTAGTCAGAAAATTCTTCATCAAACTACTTGTCCAGACACTCCTGCTCAGAATGGGGTGGTTAAACGCAAGAACAAGCATCTACTAGAAGTGACACGTTCTTTGATGCTGACAATGAATGTGCCAAAATTCTTGTGGAGTGAAGCTATTATGACAGCAGCTTATCTTATTAACATGATGCCGTCAAGAGTATTAGGGATGAAGACATCATATGAGATGTTCTTGGGCTCTAATATTTTTATTGTTCCTCCCAGAGTGTTTGGCTGTACATGTTTTGTGCGAGATCACAGAATGATGGTGAGCAAGCTGGATCCACAAGCAGTTAAATGGATCTTTGTGTCAGAAAGGATACAAATGTTGGCGTCCTACTGAAAGAATGTTGTTTGTCAGTATGGACGTGACCTTCCGGGAGTTTGAACCATTTTATGGAGAGAAGACGGAGTTAAGTTCCTTGTTCTAGGATGGCTCTACTGATGCTAGTAGAGGGGGAGAATGTGAGTGGCATCGTGGTTGGTATGATTTCATGTCCTTTTGAGTCACCGATGAGTGATGGTGTCTCAAGGGGAGCCGACAATCAGGGGGAGCCGAGAGTATATATGGAGCATGAGCAGCAACAGCAGGAGCAACACAAGTAGCATGAGCTTCCTCCTTATGTCCCTATGCTAGTACTAACAAATGCTGATGTCCCAAGTCCCTCTTCTCTAGGACCTTCGGCCCTTCCACCTGAGTCACCTAGTAATAATTCCTTCCCTGATACTTCTAATTCTCCTGTCTTGCTTCGTTGAACTTCTAGAGTCAATGCTGGAAAACCTCCAACTAAGTTTGGCAGTTGGGATACTGACATTATACATTACATTTCATATGCATCCACTCCACCTGCATATAAGTCCTTGCATCATTAGATTCAGTGCTTGTACCTAACAACTGGCAGGTAGCTAAGCAAGATCCTAGGTGGTTGAGTACCATGCAGGAGGAACTTCAGGCTTTGAAGAAGAACGACACATGGGAGCCGATACCACTGTCAGCTGGAAAGCGTGCTGTTGGATGTAAATGGGTTTATACTCTTAAGCAGACTCCAGAGGGCAAGATTAACAGGTACAAGGCCAGATTGGTTGCTAAAGGCTATAGCCAAACTTATGGTATCGACTATGACGAGACCTTTGCTCCAGTCGTAAAGATGAGCACTGTGAGAGTGTTGGTGTCATGTGCTGCCAACTTCAATTGGCAACTGCATCAGCTAGATGTCAATGACGCCTTTTTTGCACGGGGATCTCGAGGCGGTGTATATGGATATTCCACCAGGATTTGCTAATTCACAAGCAACGGGGAAGGTATGCAAATTGAAGAAGTCTTTGTATGGGCTAAAACAGTCTCCGAGAGTATGGTTTGATAGATTCAGGCTTGCAGTCTGTGGTATGGGATATAGGCAGTGTAATGAAGATCATACTGTGTTTTACAGGCACTCCAAGACTCGTATCACTGTTCTTGCAGTCTATTTTGATGATATTGTAATTACTGGAGACGATACTGAGGAGATCCTACGGCTGAAGAAAAAGCTTGGAGAGGAATTTGAAGTTAAGGATCTGGGGCAGTTGAAATACTTTCTCGGAATTGAAATTGCAAGGTCACGAAAGGGTATAGTACTTTCTTTGCGAAAGTATGCTCTGGACCTTCTTTCAGAGACAAGAATGCTAGGTTGCAGGGTTGCTTCTACTCCTAACGAGCAGAATCACAAGTTGTGTGCTGAGGGTGGTGATCCGGTGAGTAAGGAGCAATATCAAAGATTAGTTGTTCGGCTCATATATCTATGTCATACGATACCTGATATTACTTATGCCGTGAGTGCGGTGAGTAGATATATGCATGATCCCAGAGAGCAGCATATGGAGGCAGTTCACAGAATTCTCAGATATATTAAAAGAAGCCCAGGAAAGGGGTTATAGTTCAAAAGTTCTGGACATCTGAGAGTTGAAGTCTACTGTGATGCCGATTGGGCGGGTTGTATGGACGATCGCAGGTCCACTACAGGTTACTGTATTTTTGTTGGAG
This sequence comes from Iris macrosiphon, assembly GCA_036927795.1. Lineage (NCBI taxonomy): Eukaryota > Viridiplantae > Streptophyta > Magnoliopsida > Asparagales > Iridaceae > Iris > Iris macrosiphon. The sequence goes on along the minus strand of JAYESA010000045.1, from coordinate 7,864 downwards.
GCAATCTTGTATCTTGGCGCAGCAATAAACAAGATGTAGTGGCTAGGTCTACAACTGAGGCCGAATACAGGGCTATGGCAGTTAGCCTGTGCGAGATGATGTGGGTGAAGAGCTTGTTGGCTGAGATGCGTTTGTTTAGAGGAGACTCCGTTCAACTTTTGTGTGACAACAAATCAACAATTGATTTTGCAAACAATCAAGTTCAACATGATCGCAACAAACATGTGGAGATTGATCGGTTCTTCATCAAGGAGCAGCTGAATCGAAAAGTTTTGACTTTGAGCTATGTGAAATCAGCGGGGCAGTTAGCTGATTGTTTAACTAAAGGTTTAGGTCTTAGATAGTTTGATATCTTTTGTAACAAGATGGGGATGATTGATATCTATCACCCATCTTGAGAGGGAGTGTTGAGTTATGGATCGGATAAAAAATAAGGAAGAGGCTAGCCTCCTCCTATATATATGTACCCCTCTCTTGAAAATAAATCAATTATTTTCTCTCACAATGATGATGTTATATCGAGGTTATAGAGTTTTATTTTCAGTTCAAGGATGCTAGGTAGTAACAAAGTACTGCAAAATCGCTGTTTCTTTTCAAGCATCCTGCTTTAGTCTATTAATGGCAGCCTCCTCAGTCATACCAGGTTGATCCTAAATATTAAACTTCTATGTATTTTTTTGCTATCACGGTGTTATGGCCTTAATTTTGCTAAGCTACGAATTTAGACTGTTTCATCTTACAAATTCTAAGTCCTCTAGTTTGAAAAGCTTCTCACCACACCTCTCATATAATGTCCTAAGAAAATGTAGGGTGTTAGTAGAAGTATCAACAACAATACTAATAATTCTGTTCAATTTGTCTCCATGCACAAAACTAAAAATGCAGAGCTTTGTCGGCCACGGGGACTCGATAAATGAGATTCGGACCCAAGCATTGAAACCTTCACTTGTGATCTCTGCCAGCAAGGTAAGAAAACTACACATCTGTCTCAATCCTTCGACACTGCAACCTCTCATATTTCTGGTGGTTTTTCACAAAATAGGATGAATCTGTCCGGTTATGGAATGTACAAACTGGGATATGTATTTTGATATTTGCTGGAGCAGGTGGCCATCGCAATGAAGTGTTAAGTGTTGTAAGTGCTAAAACACTACTTGCGTCCATCTTTAGTTATCATGACTGTCAGTGGTTAACTACTTGAGGAAACCTCATATTTTAGGATTTCCATCCTTCTGACATTTACCGCATCGCAAGTTGTGGTATGGATAATACTGTCAAGATCTGGTCGATGAAAGGTAAATGAGTTTCTTGAACTGATCAATTTGGTGTGGATGTCTTAAGTAGCTATATCGTAACTTTGGCTACTTTGTGCAGAGTTCTGGACATATGTTGAGAAGTCTTTTACATGGACTGACCTTCCATCAAAATTTCCCACAAAATATGTTCAATTTCCTGTGAGTCTCAATATTCTATTCTATCTGTAAGAGAGCCCCCACCCTACCCCACCCACCCACAATAAGTAGTGGAGTACTGTTTGAGGCATTCTGTGCCTTAGTTTAAGATGATGAAATTTACTAATTCATTTTCTATTCTTGTCCAGGTGTTTACAGCCTCTGTTCACTCCAACTATGTTGACTGCAATAGATGGCTTGGTGATTTCATCTTGTCGAAGGTGAACTATACCTGTAAATTTAGGGGGAGTTTGGTTCAAGTTTTGGAAGCTTGAGAATGAGTTTTAGATTCCTTACCCTTGTTTGGTATATCTAGGATTGGGAATTGGGAGGGAATAGGAGGGGCTTCATATTCCTATTGTTGTGGGAAAGTAAAACCCAAGGCCCCTCTTGGGAATAGTTTTGCTTTCCTAGGGATGTTGTTTGGACAATAATATCCTCCTTTTACTTTCAAAATTTCCACTTCTATCCCAAACATGTGAATTTAAGTAATAGAAACATTATGAAATTAAAGAAAGGGTATTTATGGGAAACTAAATAAATTAATATTTATTTCCCATATTCCCAACCTAACCTAACCAAACATGGGTGTGTGAATGTTGAATTCCTTTCCCATGGGAAAGAATGGAAAATGAATTCCTAGGAATACAAAATCTTCATCCAAACGCCCCCTTAATGTAGAAAATTTGCTTTAAATAAATTATAGCTAATATGCTAGTATTTGAGTACTGTAGAGCGTTGACAGTGAAATTGTCTTGTGGGAAGCAAAAACAAAGGAACAGAGTCCTGGGGAGGTGAGATTTTTGAACTTTTTAATTGGTTGTCCAATTTTTATGGTGGCAATTCCATGGCTTGTTATCTAGACCTCTTACTTATTATGTGCATGTACACAAAGCTATTTGCAAAACTATGGTTGCCATCATGATTGCTAGCTCTGGAGGGCATGTCAGTCAGTAAATTGGCATTATTTTCACTGGTCAATTACTAACAGCTTCCTATCAAACTAATTACTAACAGCTTCCTATCAAACTTTCTCAGGGATCGGTTGATATCCTGCAGAAGTATCCTGTGCCTGAATGTGATATATGGTTCATCAAGTTTTGTTGTGATTTTCATTACAATGCAGTAGCCATTGGTAAAGTACTATGCTATGAGGCCGTTCCTATGTACCTCTCTCAACATGTATTCATTTTCTATACGTAGAATCTATGGCATTTTTTTTTTCCTTTTGAAAAGGAGATTTTTTGGAAAGTGAGAACAGTTCAGGAGTGACTTCCATAAGCTTGTGCGATTTGTGTTGTCTACTCCATCATTTGGCAAAGCTGTCATGTAAGCACATGAGCTTCTCTAAGTAATGAGTATGACCTCATGTAGCCATCAGTTAAATGGTGACTGTAACCACATTCTTTCTGAAGAATATTTTTATAGATGAGACTCACTTAACTGCAAATGTATGTACCAACTTTATCCTAAGAAGAAAGGTAGTTGAGCTCTCAAGGTTAAAAGTGAATATTTTTCAGGAACCTGAGCCCCCCCCCCCCCCCCCCCCCCACACCCCCCCCCGCAAAAAAAAAAAAAAAAACCCACACACACAACCACCACAACACTGGTGTATTGTATTGACTTGGACTGGTATGTTTTTATTTAATGTACAGGTAATCGCGAAGGGAAGATCTTTGTTTGGGAGCTCCAGTCCAGCCCACCTGTTCTCATAGCCAGGTCAGCTGTCCTCAAACTTCCACCCTTTCAATAATTATTTGCCCTCTTTTATAAGTTTGTGTTACTTCATTTTTGAATTCTTGTCCTGTATCTTAAGTTTCCGGACTCTAGTCATATAAAAAAAAATGTTCACTTTCTCAGGCTATCTCATGCTCAATGCAAGTCTACAATAAGGCAGACAGCCATGTCCTTTGATGGAAGGTACTTATGTAACCTGGATCATTTTTTTTTGTTATAAGCTCAAATAAATTCTTGAAGAATATCCAAATTTAGATTTGGGTGCATTGTTTTTACAACCTTGTATTGATCATAAAATTATGGTTACATGTATGCTTTTGTCTTGCACAGTACCATTCTTAGCTGTTGTGAGGACGGCTCAATTTGGCGGTGGGATGTTGTTCCCTGAAGATAATTGGTAGTCTCTTTCCCGTAGGAGTTGAGGGAACCTTTGTTGTAGCTTTAAATTCTTTGAAGCAATTAACAAAGTCATCTCGGAATCCAGGATCAAATGGGGGACATTGTGACAGTTTTAGTCAATGTATCAAGACGTACGACATTTTGTGATATTTTTTACCTGATTTTTGTTGTGGTTACTACATCATTGTTAAGTTTGTAATATTGCATTATTTGTGATCTTATTTATTTATTTTTCACTGAGCTTACTCAGTGCCAAAGTTGGAACAAAGTTGCACTACTGGTACTAGACTATATGATGTATAAACCATCTAGGCGAATATTACTAACTGGTAGTATTGAATTTTTGTTGTTGTTGCATCTATTTCGTATATATGACTAGTAGGAGCGATGGAAACTTGTTTTCTGATCTGACTTTCTTTTTACAATCGGCTATTTGGGCAAAATAAAAGGTACCAGGGTCAAAAATTCACAGTTTATGAAAGAGATTGTAGCTGTGCTGATCCAACTATTGAACATGAATTTCGCTAAGATGATTCCCCAGAAATCGAAATTTTGGTTCCAGATATAGGTTGGCGTTTGGTTCAGTTCAAATTTAATGTGATTGTAATCGTAATTGAGTTTGTAATGTTAGCATTTACATTATCATGTTTGATTGGGAACATGTAATCAAATTGTGTAATCTAATATCAATTTAAATGTTTGGTTTACCATGTAACGCAAATTGAGTTTGTAATGTAATAAAAATATGAAATAAAGAAAACTTTATTTTTTTTTTTCAAGAATAAAAAAAATAAGAAAATAAAATAGAAGTTATTTTAAGAAGTTTGAAAATTTTAAAAAATAAATTAAAAGTTAAAAAAAAGAAGAAGCAAAAATACGAAATTAAAGAAAAAATATATAATATTTTGACAAATTAATAAAAAAAGTAATAATAATAATAATAACAATAATAATAATAATAATAATAATTTATTATTATTTAAATGAACTAATTTTGTAAGTTCCAAGTTGTAATGTAATTGTTAATACATGAGTTTATGATGTAATTGGTTTTAAAAGGAAAATTACTAAAGGCAGTACATGAAGTGAGAGGAGCTATCATAGTTTTTTTTTTAATTGTCATTTTTTTATACCCAAAATATTTTTTTTAACATGCTAAGGGGGTTATGTCATAGTTTTCTGTCCAGTATGACTGCTAGGATTCTGGCCGTCCTAACCACAGTTAGGACTACAAGAATCTTGATAGTCCTAAGGTAGAAAATTGTGTCTTAGGATTGCCACACTTTGGTAGTCCTTCGTCTTTTCTAACCGGCTGTGTCGATTTCTAAACTTCCAAAACCTAAAAATATTGTTCGAAATAAATAAATTTCTAACATACATTAATTGAAATCTAAAAATCAAACAGAACTAAAATCATAAAAATTGCTGTGTTCAATTTTCTTTGAAATCTAGAAAATATACATTGAAATGGTAATGTCCCCCTAAGAAAAAGAGGAATGTCTATGTGGCTATCTTCGATTAGAGTCGTAAGAGGAAGAGATTACCAGATGAAAATGAAATTGTACAAGGAAGAGGAAAAGAAGTTTGGGTGTTTGAAATGATTATTTCCCTTAACAAATGATATGGTGCTTCCTAACATTTTTACAACTTAAGAGTGATATCCTCTTATCACTTTTTAGTGCCACCCTTTAGAGAAATAATATAATATAATCAAGCTTGTAAAGCCATTGCATCTAAATTTTTTTTGTCCAACCAAACACCCGAATTACATTTAGAATGTAATGCCAATTACATTATGTTATCAAACCTACAAACCAATCATAGGCAAAAGGAAAAAAAAACATATCCCCCACATTATCCATTTACGCTGACATACGATTGTAATTGTACAGAATAAAAAGTACCCACAAAAAATTCGGCTAGTATATGAAAATACAACAGTCACTACGTAAAATAAAGTGGAGTCACTCTGGATCACGAGCTAAGACCAAACTTCCGTAGACATTCGTCTATTTTCAAAGAAAATGGTGCTTAAAACTGCAGTATTAAAATATTTGAGAGGATGCTTGCAACAGCACAAAATTTAGAATAACGGATTACTGATATATCTTCGTTTCATTGATAATACAAGCGACTGAGCTTAAAATCTTGTACACAGCAACAACAAAAAATGAAGCCTTTAACCCAACTTTTTGGGTCAGCAAACTCTCAAGTTTGTATGAGATATCAAATTTCCATCAAGAACTGATGATGACAATGAGACTCTGAAATGCAAAAAACATGTTTTTCTTTTGCCTTTTCTTCCTGGTACAAATACATGGTATAATACGGGGCATCCAAAAATTTCCAAAGGTAGGCCTCTCCTTATTGCAGCCTGGTATAACATACACTGTATGTACAAAAGAATCTGGCTAATGAACCAATAATCTCAGATAGAATTGCTCTGTGTCAGACCCATAGTCTGCAATCTGGAGAGTAGTAGTTGTATGTTTTCAAGCTTCTGATTGAGCTGTTTCATGTCCTCAGCGCTCCCAGAAAACTCTGAACTGCTTAATTCTGATAGCAGGGATGAACACTTGCCTGTGACTCAGAGAGCTCAGACTGCAATGAAGAGAGAGTTGTTTCCAAACTACAAGTTGGGCTCTCAGGAATGGTAGCACTAAAAGTAGGGGTGCCACTAAAACTGCTGATGCTACTCCGCCTACTGAGTTTCCCTGGTGTGAAGATTTTGTCTAGGCCCTCGCTTCCTGCACAGCAGAGTGACATCATGAAGAGTCTTAAACAATGTCCTCAATGATATCCAATATTTCAATACTAAATTGATACCGATATTTAGTGGTTCATCTGATATATCAGTTGCTCTATCAGCCATGGACACTAATGGGAAAAGATTTTTGTTTTCTTAAAAAATAATATAACGGCTGGTAAATTGGTAATATCAGTGTATAACAGAATGAAAAATTGGTCATTATGCTTAATGCTTATTTAGATAAGTTTTTATATGCAATACGACCATTCGGTAAGAAATGCTCATAATGTTATCATGTAGTTAACTATTTACACCAGTAGAGTTATTTAATTACTTCTATGGCATTTATTTGAATTTCTACAATATGATAGAATTAAATTATCCTACAAAAAATATCATTATTAATAGATAATTTCTAGCATTACAAATTAAATAACCAAAACTAATCTTCATATACTAAAATTTTATTTATTTAATATTAACTGGATATACAAAATAAAAACTTCCATTTTGTTATATGTCGGCAAGTACCAATCATTTCAGATAATTTGACTGTATATCTTTGGGGCTGGCTGGTACTTTAAAGGGGTATGGCCTCTAAGGATATGTGATGTATCAATCGATATTTTGTATACTAAGAATCATGCTCTTAAATCGATGAACCATTAGTCTAGCACTTGGTTGGCTAGTTCATCTTTTATTTTTCTTGTCTACTGTTTACATCAAAAAGAATATAATCAACAACAAAACCTCTATCCCGAATTTCTGGGGTTGGTTATTTGAATCATTTTAGTCCATGCAGCTCCATTAAGGGTCATGTCCATTGCAACATTAACAAAACCCACATCCTTTGTTATGGCTCTACCCAAGTTCATCTAGGCCTACCCCTTGTTTTTAGCAACTCACTTAACGAACATCTTGTCATTCATCCTAAATGTTCTTCTATTGGTCAGTTGTACATGTCCAAACTATCTAAGACAATTTTCTGCTCCTCTTATCCTCAATCGATGTCGCCTCCAACTTCTTATGAATACGATCATCTCTTATCCCATCTTTCAATGTATTGTCATTCATCTTAGCATTCAATTTTCTCTCCACTTATCCTCAATCGATGTCGCCTCCAACTTCTTATGAATACGATCATCTCTTATCCCATCTTTCAATGTATTGTCATTCATCTTAGCATTCTCATTTAGCAACACATTTTTTTCCATATGTTGTTTCTTAATGTTCTACACTTACATTCATACAATATGGCTGGCCTTGTAGCTGTCTAATAGAATTTTCCTTTCAACTTTTAAGGGATACATGTAAAAGATTATGAAGAAACTTAACTGTTTGAAGCATTGAAAAAAGGGAAAAAGAAGTCGTCAATCGTAAACCACACTGTCAAACAAACTAATTATAAACCTCAAGCAAAATAATTAAAAATGACAATGCACGGGATAGGTGAAGAATCATATATTATGGACAAGGATAATACTTGAAGTGATACTTAACTTTTAACATGGCAGGGGTCACTAGCAGA